>CALNVZ010003435.1:12532660-12559561 GCA_940671915.1 Paracentrotus lividus | reverse complement strand
AAACATTATTATCATTCACAATTGCATTGATCGAGCATCGCATCTGCACACTGTATAGTTACGGTTAAAAAAGAGTGTTCTTAAACCTTTATACTTCGATGGTATTCAATCAGTCCCAATGTTTGAAGATGGTACTATTAACTTGTTTGCAGTTTGATTAAGTCGATTGTATGACCTCGTTATCTCTTGTCGTTAACAATTACTATATTGTCTCAATATCGCATATTTATTGCCTACCATTGCAGTCTTTACAATACCTTATTATATTTCCGTTAGTTAGAAACATAATTTACAGAGTGCACAGCAGATTTCGCCCCTTCCGACCAAAAATTTGAGAGAAAAGGTAAGTATATCGGTCCAGTTCTAAGACGATTTGAATCCGTGTTGTGGACCATGGTCGCCAATAAAAAGCCCATAAAATACAATATAATATTATGTAAAAAGTCCATAAAATGCAATATATTTGTATCATACATTTAAATGTTTCAACACCTATACCTTCCCATTCATTGCCATTAACTTTCTACATGTTTTTTTTTTGTTTTTGTTTTTTCATATACGCTATAGTATTCTCGATATTCAAAAGCCCGTTGTGAAATCAAATACATTATTCTGAATAAAGATGCAGCGGTAATCCGACCACAGCGTGTCACAGATAAATTTTCTTAGCAAAATCTAAATGAAAATATAATTATACATCTAAATGACGTCATCAATATTTAATGGATATTTTTAATGGATTTCACGAATTCCTTTTCTAGTAATCCTCCCAAGAGAGACACGGCATGTTGCATTCCGTTTTTAAAATGCAAAATGAAATTCCGTTTCCTACATACATCTCATTTGCAATAATGTATGACTTTGTTGTGTACAGAGTGGCTGATCTAGACGCCCTTCCTATAATTTGAAAACCAATCATTGATTGCAGCCTACATGTAAAATCGGGAAAAAATTTTGGAGGCGGTCCGCCCCTCCTATCGGGACTGCGCCCTCCCTAGTTTCAAACCATGGATCGCCATTGAGTACTTGATTGTATATAAAAGAGGATCAGAAAGGAAATATATCCAACAGTTTTTTTTTTCGCTCGTGAGGTATCAAGAAGATGGATTGCTCATTAGGGAGGTAGGTTTAATGGATTTTGCAATAGGATGAATACTGAAATCGAACTCATATCTCGTTATGTTGAATTAATTCTAAATAAAGTATTTAGGCAATTAAATCACGTTTCTTTTACGGTTAAATGCTACAAGTATTTCAAATCAGCCTATATCATGTATGATATGTCTATTTAATAATTAAAGAAATAATCTCTACATTCTATTGCATAAAACGCCGTATAAAAGATCGATATTTTGGGATGTATTTGTATTTATCTTTAAAAGAAGCAATATTGTTCTCCCTCACCCCCCACCCGCACCCGCCGCCCCCCCCTCTCTCTCTCTCTCTCTCTCCTTTTATGTTTGGATATCTGTTTGGGGTATATTTTACACTGCATGAGCATGATGAGTTAGTAATATCCTGGCTCCTTCCATTCGTTCAGCTTGATTGTTATGTACTTTGATAATTCATAATGGAATATGTTGATAAGGAGTTCCCGCCAACCTTGCTGTCTACTTCATGCAATTAACAGACGATCATTCTATATCATGCATACACGTGTATTTCTTTATTGAAGAGATTTGTTATCATGGTTATAGGAAGTAGATTCGTTTGTGATTTTTTTTTTTTTTTTTTTTTTTTTTTTTTTTACACTGAAGCTATTTTAGATGTATTTTTTGTGAGTGTGATTCCACATGAACTAGGTCTAATTGTCAATTTTGGGATATTTTGAATATTCTATGTAGATCATACCCAAGTCACAAAATGAAATCGACAAAAGGGTAGACCTTCTGAGTCAAGTAAATATTTTTCAGTTCAGTATTGGGCTTGTGTTATTGCCCACTTCACAAGAGTTATAGCTATGTAAATATTATAAGCGTGTTTTTTTTTCCACAGTACGAGAAAACCATCATCGTCAAAACCATACCCAATACAATAGCATACAAATAACAAGAGGATGCCATGATTGACTTCCTTATCTTTGAATGCCTAGGGAGATTGGTGATCCTTAATGAGAAGATGATTCAAGCAATAAATATCGTTGCCATGGTTACAGCACTATAAAAAATGTGCTTCGTTGAAAATGTCCCTTGATTGAGTTTCAATGACCAATGCCATGTATCTCTTTCTATCTCTCCCTTACACTCTCTTTCATCCTGTATGTTTGGTAACAGTATTATGACATTATTACTCTATTTCTTCATTTTTATAAGCCCCGTCTCCCAGTGTCTGTCTGTCTGTGATACAGTCAATCTGTCTTTCTTTCTCTACTGTCTCCCTCATTCTCTCCATCACTCTTTTTCTCCCCTCGTCCCTTCATTATTTCGACCGTCCCTTCTCCATCTTAAAATATCACTCTCTAAATCTGTATCCTGTAACACCATCTCTTTAGATATTGATCATTCTGATGGTAAGTTACTACTCCTCCTCCCATCCTCCCCTCCTCCCATGGACTTCTTCTCCTTCCCTCCTTCTCCAACTCCCCTCCCTTCCTCCTCCTCCTCCTCCCCCATCATTCTCCCCCACCACCTTCTCTCCCCTCTCCCTCCTGCAATCACTTTCCTGTTTCCTGCAACACCATCTGTTCATTATATTGATCGTATGGTGGTAAGTTTTGACTACTCCTCCCATCCTCTTCCACCCCTCTCCCTCCCGCCCTCTCATATTCCTTCCCTCTCCACTCTCCATCTTACTATCACTTTCTAATTTCGTATCCTGTAACACCATTTCTTCTTATATTGATCGTGATTGTAATGGTAAGATTTCCCCTCCTCACCCCTTCTCCCGTTCTCCTTCTCCCATCCCCTATCCTGTCCTTCTCCATCCTCCTCCCTCCTCCTTCACTCACCTGTCCCTCAATCAATTTCAAGTAACATCTCTGCAGATATTGATCGTATAATGGTAAGTCATTGATTCTTCCTTATCACCCCCTCTACCCTTGCTCCCTTACTCTTCTTCATACCCCCTTCCTTCCTTCAACCATCCACCCCTCTCCCCCTCCCCTCCTCATATATTTCCCTTTAATTATCACTTTCTACATCTATATCCTGTAACAACACAATCTCCTCGGACTCGATGGAAATGATGGTAGGTTATTGACTGTTATTCCTTACAATATAACCTCAACTGATACAACGAAAAGGTTAATGTTCATCAAAATAATATAAATATGATATCAATATTGAGATCGTATTACTTTCTCCCCTTTCTCATGTTCCCTTTGTCATCTCTTATTATTAAATCTATCTGTTTCCTTGGTTCCTTGCATTGGTATTGATTGCATTAATAGCGACCAATGGCCCAGTTATAGACTGCAATCGCCTGCAATAAAGAGTCAACTGATCTGCAATAAAAAGGTAAACGTATATAAATAAACAACCTAGATCATAATAGCAATGTCGAAAACGTAATTTGTCTGTTCCTGTTCGTCTTCTTTCCCCTCCTCCTCCTCCTCCTCCTCCTCCCCTCCTCCCCTTCACAGCACTCCCCTCCCCTATACCCTCCTCCCATCATCTTTCCTCCATGCTCCTCCTTCACTCAAACCCCTCCCACTCTCCGCCCTCTTAATTGCTCTCAATTTCTTACCCTGTCTTCTAAAGTAGACGAATTGCCAAATCATTGACAGCAATAAAGCATCAACTGGTACAATCGAAAGGTTATCAAAACAATAACCAAGACAGGAATAGCTAAAAGTGAGGATGTTATTATATATGACGTTATTGCATTTCGTATCGGCATTGCATCCGCCATAATTTTGTTGACGAGAAGCCTGATGGCCCTATATTACATGCAGTTGGATTTGATCTTGGAAAACATTTGATTGCAATTCTGCAAATATTAGTGACAGCACTGTTTAGTTTTCCTTTTCATTTTGTTTCTATACTGTGGCATGACAATGATGTCTTATACAATTTATTCATGTACTGTACATTAACATTTTATGATTCAATTCAATTCAATTCAATAGGTTTTATTGTGAAAATGATTAACAATGATTTGAACATTCAGTATGTAAAAAAGAACATTTTAAATCAAGGTACAAAGAAAAGTATACACAAAGTGAAAATGTATTTACACGTACTTTTTCAAAAAGATTTATTTCCTTGCTATACACTTCACGTTAATATTGATTGCATTGATGATAATATTGGTAATGGAGGGTTACGTCATCAAATTAATGCCGATGGATGTAATTTGGAATAATATTTAGAAAAAGAAATTAGTTTAAAAATTATCCCACCAATTTTCATAAAGAGGCATTTATTTTTTCCGGATTTTCTTCTCTCTTAACGTTTATACCCCCTTCTCTCTCTCTCTCTCTCTCTCTCTCTCTCTCTCTCTCTCTCTCTCTCTCTCTCTCTCTCTCTCTCTCTCTCTTCTCTTCTCTTCCTATTCATGCCCTTGTCTCAAGGTACATTCTGTCTTCTGTTATTTGTTCTCCGTCGTGCTCATCTAGTTGCGACAATACCACGACAGCTTAATTTCCGATTCAATTTTTATTTGTCATGCGGAGTTTATATTGTCCCCATGCACACGCGAATTGATATCAATATTGTATAACGTCACAGCCGTGCCAAATTATCTCCAGACAAAATATCTTGTATGGATGATATTAATACGATGTATAATGGTAAGAAAAAACTCATCATTATGTCAGCAAAAGGGTTTTTCTTTTCAGTCTTAGTTATTATTAAATTCGACTTTATTTGACGATATTTCGTTTACTTTATGCAACACAAACTCTAATGCCTGATAACCATGGACATCGTTTCATATTTCAAGTATGATTTTAAGAACAGAGACATTGTTACGACATGAAATTATGTATGTATGTCAAATCATTTCAAGCATTATAGAAATTGACTTTGTATTTTAGTATGTGCGTAAAAAATTATGGAATTTTGAGAATGGCGAATGATAAGTAAACATTCATTAAAAAAAAATTAGATACCATAATTTCATGACGGTTTAGCTCTCTTTTAAAAGCACTTTTTTGTTTGTAATATAATTAATACAATTAAGATTTACTTGAATAATTGATGGTCATCAGATACTTTTTTCTACCACATTTATACGCATTCTCATTGAATTTGATAGGAACTGGTAAGTCATGACCTGGAAATAATGGGGAAAAAACTTAAAGTTTCCCTCTAAAAATAATGATGCGTTGATTATGTCGCTATTATGACCATAAACATGATCAACGTAAAACGCTAACGGCAATTGTTTTAATGCCATTTAATGAAGAAAAACGTTTATAAAATTATAATCGCATGAGCGACTGGAAATTCAACATGCATGTCATCATGACTTCTCTCATGAGATGACACCACAGTGTTAACACAAACAGCTTGAGGCACGTAATAAGTAATTACATGATGTCGCCTCGTTCACATGGAAGCGCGGGAGTAACTCGAACTGTTTATGTTTTTGCACTTCAGGGCTTTGCTATGACAAGAGGTGTAATGTTAACTGACTTCTTGTTTTTATTTCTAATGCAGGTGTCACATGCGCCGTGTTGGCCCATCGTTCACCACCGTTCTGGCCAAATTTGTGCACACGGCGGCAAACGGTGGGGCACACGGTAAAGCGGTTGAAGTCCGTCCAACACGTTCACAGGAGCTCGCTGGGCACCCGTTCCCGAAAGGATTTTCAAGAACGACCGAACTCTTGCCGGGTTCTTTCCGGGTGATGACCGGGTATTTCAGAACGGTCTTAAACCGGACCAGTCGTTAAAAGGGCTGTAAAAGGACTGAATGAGGACGCCGCACCTGTTTCACGCCCGTTTGCAGGACGGAGATGTACCGTGGTGAGGTCGGGCAACATAAATCGATCACCCCCCCCCCTTTCCTTTTCCGCATCAAGTACGCCCCGTTGTGGCTAAACTTGCCTACTCCTGGTACATGAAAACTATACGCGAAAACTTCGTTTTTAAATCGGTTGTCCCCTTGATTGTTTACCAACAAGATCACTCAATAACTGAATGAATTTGAGGTAAAAACTAATACCCAGAGTAATATTTTAAAAAAACAAAATTATTATAATACCATGAGGAATAAACTAAATGTCATAAACAGGGAGATAATTATCAACTTTATTTGGGGGCTGGTTTACTTGGAAATTATAGTTTTATAGGGGGCCCATATTATGTCGCATTTGTTTCATTTACTTTAAGCCTCTGTTTTGGTTTTCAATTCAGTTCTGGTTTAAAATTATTTACACTGTATAATAGATTTTAAACAATATCGAATTGGTCGTACTTATTAAATTGTTCTAACTTAGAGTTCTGAAAAGGTGGGAAAACCCCAAAGGTTCCCCCCACCCACAAAGTTTCTTCATTTTGAAATAATATTATTTTGTATGTCTTGATTATAATTATTGATAGGGGTCTGCGTTTTGGTCTTGGGCGTCTTTGATATCCCATCATTATTCAAACAACAACAATGGGGTAGGAGTCATTCCACGCGGGTCACTCCATCCATTCATATACATGCATATTATAATCAATTTTTTTTCTGGGGGAGGGGCGGGCGATAGGGGGGAGGCAAAGGTCCCTAATTCTCAATTTTAGGCACTATTTTTTACCTAAATTTTCGATCGGGAAATGCCCAATGTAAATCTCTTTTTGTATTTCCGATTCTTTGTAGGCTTCCTTGAAAAGTGGTTCAATTTTGGTATGTCATTACCATAACTATATACCCTACTGAAATTAAATTAATTACATGAATTATACACAATCTATGGCAAACAAAGTTCGGTTTTTTTTGTTTTTTTTGCAATCCTAAAAGCGGTTTCTCAGATATAAAATACAATGTCATTTGCATGTATTTTTATTAATAAAAATATTATATTAAGGTATTGTCTTGTATAGTTCTGATTAATCTATTTAATCGCAGTAAAATCCCTTAAAGGGGTCATGTGTAAAACAATGAAAATAGAAATAAACAAATAACTTATTCAAAAAGCAGAATTATGAATGATGTAGACATTTTTCTTGATGCGATTCTATAGAGGGTTATAATTTGGCTAAAAGAATATTGCAATGAAATGATTATGACAAAATATTAGACAATTCATGATATAATGATTAAAAATAATAGTAAAGTACTTTTATTATTCAAAAGCATGGGGAAATTTTAGCGGGGAAATCAAAATAATATTTGATAAAAGTAATACAACTTTTTTTAAAATGAAACGCGGGTATAAAGTATACATGTAATGTGGGCAAACGTTTTAGACCAAACTATACTGGAGCTTATTAGGAAAGTAGTCTAATGTTGCAAAGCTGATATAATGAAACTTTAGAAACTAATGTCAAATAAAACAAAACAAACATGAAAAAAAGAATTGACATTACTTTTATTTTAAATGTCCATAAAACGACCAAATTTTAAATTCTTCTCCCCAACAATGACAATAAAAGTATTTCAGATTATAATGTATCTTCTGAAAGCTGCAATATTCCTCTCTGAGCTTGTGAAGAGAGCAATGAGATTGAGAGCTTCGAAAACAAAGGGCGGATTGAAGACACCATATACGTGATTTGAAGACACCATTAGGGTAGATCCACCCGTCCAGTCCAACACCGTGCATGACCGCTTTTTGGACGGGTGTGGAGCGTTTGTTCCGTCCCCATACCATCCGCATACCGTCATCACAACGCCATTATACCGCCCTTACACCTGGTCTCCATCGACCGGTGCCTGCAGTTCATGCCCGGCGAAAATTGTGAGCATGCTCGAGCATGCTCAAAACATTCGCCGGGCATGAACCAAAAACAAAATCACGTGAACGTTTTTGACGGGTCATCACCGACCCACCGTGTACCATCACCGGGTATCCTCCGTGTCCCGCCATTCGCATCAACCTGTTTTGCACGGTCGCGAACGGTGGAAAACGGTGAGTCACCCGGCGAAGAAAACCATTTTCTTTTTCTTGTCAAAGAGCGGTAAGGCCGGTGGGCAAGCGGTGATCGCACCGACAAAAGGAAACCATGGACTACATATGAGGACGGTCAGCCCGGTACCAGGCTGGCTAGGACCTGGTATAGACCCGGTATAGAACGATATAGACCCGGTGAAAATGATGAAAAATGCTGTGTGGCCGGTGCCGATCTATTGCCGTGTTGCAAATTTCGGTTTTTCGGTGAGCGGCGAAGACCCGTTCATTTTACCCGGTGCATGTGACACTACCATGAAGGGACTTCATACCGGACGTTCAACGGTGATATTAAAAGCAGTTTACCAATAACTATTTTCCAATTAAAATTTTAAAAATGACTGCCGATAACCTAGCATTTTAGGGAAATGTAATCTGTTATCTCTATAGACTTGATAAGTGTTGTCAATTTCATAGCATATATGTGATTTTGAATAATGGAGGAAACTGACCAGACATATATATTATGAAAAAATGAGCAAAGAAAATGGGGTACCATCGGGATTCGAACCAGAGACCTCCTGGTTACTATAGTCAGGCGCTCTACCATCAGAGCTATAGTAAGCCCCGGATGGGGTCGTCCCTAATACCCGTTAACTCTTCAATGCTTGAGTGGTCAGAAGCAGTTGAAACCTGGCATAAACCCGAAGGATAGAAATCAACTAGGAGTAAATGCGAGGGATCACGGTGAAGTGATGCAGCTTTTGGTTTGTTCTACTCTTTGTAATACTATTTTTGGTTGGGCAAAGGTTGTCATCTCCGAGTAATCATTAAAGATTTAAAACAATGCATGCAATATCAATGCCCCCCCAATAATAATAATAATAATAATAATAAGTAGATAGATAATATAGATAGATAGATTCTCCAATGTCATTTTTTTTTAACTATACAGTCCTGAATTTAGGGAGTTACTCCACACACACACACACACACACACACGATACATCAGTATTATTGTTTGTCATGTCTTCAACATGTTCAAACATCAGCACTGAATAGGAAATAAATTATTTCGATTGTGTATCTATTATAATAAAATTATAATTATAAAGTCAGCTGTGGCAAGCAAAGAGTTAAAGAGATGGAGTAAAATTCACGATATGTGTTCGACTGGCGAATCTGTCTATCAACCTTTAGAATATGAAGTCATGTTCATCTCTCCTTCCTTACATTACCATGACAACCATAACTGAGCAGCTTTTCAGCTTTTTGAGTGGACATATCCTCTAAATCTGTGTTATTGATTAACAACGATAAAGGGTGGTATCGCACTTCGCGGAGACATCTCCGCGACAGGATAGAAAATTTCGTCTCCGCGACGGATAAAAAATATTAGAGACGTCTCCGCGACAATTTATAAAGGAAAAAAAATCTGAAGTAGTCCCAAGTCCGTCTCCGAAACTCAGGAGACGTCTCCGAGACGTCTCCGATATATACTTTTTATCCGTCGCGGAGACGAAATTTTCTATTCTGTCGCGGAGGCGTCTCCGCGAATTCAGATACCACCCTTAGACTTCAGAACGTTCAGAGAAAGTAGGAATATATATTGCGGGAACGTGAAACATAAAAGGGGTGTAAAGTCAAATAAAATTCAAGAGATTGCAGAAGCTCGTGACGGGCAATGTTACACATAGCATTCTTTGTATACGGTAGTTTAATTAGCTTTGATATTATCGTTGTCATCGTTTTCTTTACAAGGACTTAGTTTATTTCCAATTAAATAATTTGTTGTGTTTATTTCTTCTTTTTACAGAAAATTATTTATCTAACATTACATAATTCGTAAATACTCTGAACATGTCTTCATTATTATTTAACCTGTATGCAGTTTGAAAAAAAAAAAGAAAAAGAAAAAAAAATTTACAGGAAAATTTTTTAGATTTGCCCATCTGTATTTTTACATCAGAATCAATGGTGACTCTGCTGACACCGGATTTTTGTAAAATTAGGCAGCTTTTTTTTCTACAGTATGGAAAAATAAATATTAAGGCGCCCTATATCGTCGGTTAGTCTAGCCCTTTATGGAAATCATAATACAGACTTGCGATGAAATTGCAACACGATATTCGCCTCATTTACACAACTCAGAGTACACAAGGACATTTCAGTGAATTCAAAATTGGGTCTCCGTTTGCTGAAGATGACGGGACTGAGACGGGGAGAGATGGATAGAATGGTATGCCATCACCAAGTCTATTCTCATGTGGCAACTTGATTATGTTAGGGGCGGATGCGAGAATGGCAGTCCCCTAAAGGGGGGGGGGGGTAATCCCATATCACCATTCCTAAAGATAATGATTTTCAAAAGTCCCTGAAGCTTTCACACATTACTTAGGGAGGTGGTCGATTTTCCGGAGCTAATTTTTTAACCATACTTTTTATTAAACACATTTTTGTTTTCCTTCAAAATACGATTAGATCTCTCTAATCGTCTTCTTGAATCCTCTCTGTTTTTCTCCTAGATAGAAAAATCTATTTCATCAGGAGGTCCCCGTTTTCTTCTTATTCAAATGAGGCCTGGTTCAAAATAATCGGGTTATATCTTTGTTATTATTATTACTATTATTATTATTATTATTATTATTATTATTATTATTATTATTATTATTATTATTATTATTATCCGTTTTGGCGTCACCTGTAACCCGTAGGTCTCTCCTCCTAATATAACTGATTTTTCCTCCATCATTAAAATATATATATAGCATTCAATAATGTTCAGAGTTTGCAAGTTGATACAAGTTTTTACCCAGCGCGACAGTACAGAATTTTTACAGAAAGATTTCTCCTAAATATTAAGTAAAATATTCAGTACATTCTCCCGAGTTTAAGGACAAAATTATAATATATGCCCCTTTTCCTTTATTTTTTTGCAATACAACGGCGACAATATTTGTTGCAACGTTCACAGGGGCATGACATTTTAAAATATAATTTTATCTACAAGCAAACTTTAATCAGATTGGGAGGGGGTAGCCCTTGTGTACCGTTGTGACGAAAGAGGGTAAGAGTTGAATCTCTTTCTCTCTCGGGGGCGGTCAAACATTGGGATGGATTATTATGCAGCGGTAGAGTTCAGTCTTCTGAGAATACATCTGTACAAATAGAATTATGCAAAGAAACATGCAGGATTAGAATAAAAACCCACGCCTGCTGTGACCGCCTGCCAGGCTGACGACACATACAGTCAAGCGAAAAAAGGGGGGAAATGTTTCACATTTTCTGGAGCTTTTGGAAGAATGTTGCCATTTTATCAGTTTTGGAACGAAGTTTTCCTCCACATTCAAAATTTGTATTCTCAACATCTCACAGGAGTTGCCAAAAAATTAAGTTGTTAAAATATAACATTAGTCCCATGGTGAAAGGCCTGTAAAAGTTCTGAAATTTAAGTTTGACCGATGATCTCTCTCTCTCTCTCTCTCTCTCTCTCTCATTTTTTTTTTCTTTTGGACAAAATTTTGGTATATGATTATTAGAATACCTATCAAGGTAACACATAAAGCATATTAGACGTACTTTTGATAAAAATTGAGCATAAAATAGTAAGTGTTATCTATTCACCTGAAAATTGTCACTTTTCTTATAAATTGAAGCGTATTGCAAGTGTTTATATTCCCATCGTCATATCTTGGTATACATAACGATTCAGATTGGATTGCATATATTATATTTCGATTATATTTCTCTCACTTTGATATTGGATACGTGTTATTTTCTCTCAAACAAACACACACGAACCCATCATTCATATTTATCTTTGAGGTGATCCTTAGGAGAGCGCGTGCATGAATATATCGAATCGTGATCACAATAACGGAGAATAGTAGAAACTACACACCTTTCATGAGAGTATACATGTCGTTCTATTTCCCTCCTTGACAACTCCGTATTGTTCACGGTAATTACCGAGGATGCTTACCCCAGCGCATCCTCCGTCTCCATGGTAACTGGAATAAAGAAAATGTCAATTTACAAGAAGCCTCGGAGAAAATCTTGGAAAGGGCTTTGTATTGAGTTTCCTTTCCCCTTTATCGTTTAGTAAACAAAGAAGTAAATTTCACGAGAACTCCTTTTGTCTCTTTATTATAATTTTCCTTGTTATTCAAGTAAATATACTGAACAGTGACGTAGGTACGAATATATCAGTAGGTGTTCAAGAATTGGAATATGGAAAGAAAAAAGGCAGAATTCTTTTGAATTGTCTTTAGATTATCAAGCAAATGAGCGCAATGAGGACACATTTTGGAGACTGTGTGTCTCTTAACACCGTAAATGAGTAAAACGAGATAATATAAGAAACATACAAATCCCGGGGTTATGGAACTTTGTTAAAAGTGCTGACGGATCCAGGAGCGTACAAACACGAAACACTTTGAATAGTGACAATGAATGTTACTATACTCACATAAGTAATACCTCTTGAAGGCAATAGCCACCTGATAACCACCCCAAACTGGGAAAACTACCCCAGGACAATTAACACTAGGGGTAGTTGTCCTCGGGGGTAATTATCATACATGTAGATGGTGGTTATCAGGGGGTGTTTGTAGGTGTCTGAATACAAACAAACATCACTGAAGATCACAATGGTGGCCTGGGGAACACTACCCCAGGACAATTAACTAACCCCAGGCGCAGCATGATAAATGCCATTTGTTATTATTAACACCAGGGTAAAATGGGGTAATTGTCCGGAGTAGTAGTCCTCAGGTGTATTTATCGTAGAAGGTGGTTTAGGGATGGTTATCGGGATTGGTGTTTTTCCAGAATTAGGTATCTGGATACAACCCACATCACTGATGATCACATTGTTGGCCTGCGAAAACTGCCCAATAACAATCAACCCTGTGGTAAAAGGAGGTAATTGTTCAGGGTAATTGTCCGGGGTAATTGTTCGGGGATAGTTGTCATATGGGGAAGCTATCCTAGAGGGTTATCTTTGGATGTCAGGGGAATGTTTGTAGGTGTCTGGAGACAACCCACATCACTGATGATCACATTGCTGGCCTGCGAAAACTACCCAAAAACAATCAACCCTGGGGTAAAAGGAGGTAATTGTTCGGGGTAACTGTTCGGGGTAATTGTTCGGGGGTAGTTGTCCTATGGGGTAGTTATCCTAAAGGGGTAATCTTATTATAGGGATGGACATCAGGGGAATGTTTGTAGGTGTCTGGATACAACTCACATCACTGACAATCACAATCATTGTGCGTTTGAACCCGAAAATTATTTTGATATCTAATGAAGATGGCAACATGTTTCAAACGTTTTCGTTTTATTTGATCGTAATGTTTGGGTTGTCTTTCTATTATAAATTCTCCTCTCACTCTCTTTCCCTCTCTCCCTCCCTCCCCCTTCTCTCTCTCACACATACACACACACACACACGCACACACGCACACACACACACACACACACACACACACACACACACACTGTATTTCTCCATCAATCCAGGAACGGAGGGGGAGCAAACCACAGATTTTCAATTTTTTTTAATATACCACAACTACTCTTAGTGGTGGGCAGCTAGATCAGTGGAAAACGTCCGATGTCGATCGCTGCTTGGGTTACGGGGGTAAAGTGGTGTCCGTAATGGGAATCTGGAGGTGGTCGTGCACACGGGTCTACTTGATTTCCTCTGACTTGGGTTAATAGATAATTCGTGATGGAGCTTCGATTGAGCTAAGTGCATTAGCAACGATCACTCTGCACAAAATGTCAGGTCATTAAAGTTGAATGAAACCGTAGGAACCAGTTAGATTTTTTGAAAACAGGAAATTCAAAGAAACAGATCGATGAAAGTTTGAGAAAGTTCGAATGAATAATGTTTAAATTATGCATCTGAATATTGAGATCACTAATGCTGTGTTAAGTCATTCATGAACACATTCCCTACAACTTTTATATAGTTTTCACTTACGTTACTAGAAAGTTTCACTTAAAATTTAATCTGTGTATCGGGTATTCTTTTAATGGGAGGAAATGTAAATACATACCTAACAAACTATAAACATGGACGGAGAATCTGTATAACATTATAATCAGTGGAATATGTTTTTCAAAAGTTTTCCATCAAATGGGAGAGTTTTTCATCCGTGACATCACACATCTTGGTCGCATTGCCAATACAATGATCTTCGTAGCGATAGTTATCTCAATATGTAAACGCTAATAATTTTCTTATCATTCATCCATTTTTGTTTGTTTGTTTGTTGTTTTTTTTAATGATTTTCTGTTTTATGTGATCTGATTATTCGGTTTTCATTATCCTTTAAGAAGTTCAACAATTTCCGGAAGAAAAAAAAATCTAAAAATTAATGTGTGATAAATAATGTTAGCAACATTCTATTGACGTATGATTGAAGCAATAAACATTATTCAACATGTCTATTAAAAAAAAATCATCGAAAACGGTTTTTTTTAAAAAGATATTAAAATGGTGCAATGGAATAAACTAAAACACAAAGATTAAAAGAAAAAAAAATATATGATACTAATGCTTACAAAAAAAGTAATGTCATTATAGGAGGAAGGAAGATAATAAAAACGCAAAGATTGGAAAAACATCATTTTAAATAAATGTAAATAAGGACATCTTGCAACATGTATAGAGTTTTCTGTAAACTCTCCATAGTGGTACATTTGTGTAAAATGGAAAGCTGCATCATACTCAAAGATGTAACCAAAAGTTTATTCGAAGAAGACAAAGAAGATTAAACATGAACGCTAAAAATAAAAAAAAAAACAGTTATGAAATGAAAAGACAAAGACATAAATAACTCTTAACCAATCACTTTAGACAAAATGTCACCAGCAGATAACACTTGAAACGGACTGTGCACCCGAGGGATAAAGATTGGGGTTTTTATAATTCCATCTTCTAACCACATCAAAAATGTCAGGCTCTCTGGGAAAAGGGTGACATTTTTTTAACGACTGTCCACAAAAATGTATAAAGAAAGTATTACGGAAGAGCGATCAGAAGTACACATGCATTGAAAAATAAAAGAAAAAAAAATAATAGAGAAAAGGCGAGGGAGTTCGGGGGATCTTAAGGCACATTTATCAAAATGTCAGGAGAAGAATAACAACAATGACGAGGCACGTTTTGTTCTAGTTTGTCAAGGTCCCTTGGGGAGTTCGATGCTAACTCCTGGTCTGAAAATAGAGGAGGAGGCGGGAAATCTTTGGATGGAGCTCTAAAGAAACATTCGGTTGTGATCTTAGAGCCTCGGGAAATATTCCAGCACGTGTTGCAGTCATGAACTTAGTACATTTGACCTTTTTTCATCGCCCGTAAACCTGGGATAATATTGCCTTTGAAGGCAGGCTCTCCTCGATCCGTCATTATTAAGTTTGGAGCTTTAGATTTCGTTTGGAAGGATTATTTTGTTTAGGACAAATCAAAATGGATAAATGCCTTGTTTTGTGTAATTAAGAGTTACAGATATCAGGATATAGTTATGATCAAATATCTCTATACCGACATCACATTGGCCAGTGAATTGATTAAACATGTTCGTTCATAATAAAGCAGCATGCATGGTAACCAAATACGGCATACTTTCAATAGACACTTTGAAGGAGACGAAAACTCTCAAACTTCACTTTAGTAGGGCCTGCCATTTGAAAACAAATAAATGTTGTTTTTGTCTACGTGTAAATGATTAATATAATTGATACAAATCAACACAGATGATGAAAATAAAGTAAATTTTATACGACTCTAGCTCCAATCAGACCTCCTCATCTTATCTCAGCCCCCCCCCCCCGCCCCTCTTCCCTTTTTTTTTTTTTTTTTTTTTTTTTTTTCATTTTAGTAAAGAGCAATATAAATGCGGGTTTTCACGGGTGAGCACACGGCGCGTTATTGCGAATTGCAGATTTTCAAAAGTCCTACAGTCATTTTTAGCTTTTGCCGCAAAAAAAAAAAATGGTTTTTGGTTCGTAGGTAGTATGTACGTAATGTACATATCACCTCTTGGTTAAAACAACTATTGGACTTTCCAAACTGCTATTCGAAATTTAACGTTGTTTTCCTCGTTGGATATTCCCCCCCCCTCCCCCCCAACTTCCTAATTATCACCACAAAACACTTGATAAAGCGCGTAAGCGCGGAAAATTGAGGGAAGGAATAAACGAGCAACTTTCTGGATGTTGTGCCGGTGGAAAGAAGCTTCTTTCGCTCTTGCAAATTGCTCAGTCGACCAGGGAAGTGCTAAATAATCACAATTTTAAAGGAAGAGTTTGGAGGTGAAATTTAGAAGACCATTCGGGAAACGTTGCTTATGAAAGTAGAAATGTAGTTTGGGAAAACCAAGTTGATTTTCACAAGAGCAGAAAAATCTGAAACATGTTTAGTAATCTATCAAACAATGGCGAGTCGTAAATATGAATGTTCCATGACAAATGCTTCGGCGACAATTGCTAAGCTGCAAAACCTACACATAGCCTGTAACCCTAACCTCACCCTAAAGCTGACCTAACATAAACCCTACTGCAACCCTAACCTCTATATCTCGATTGAAATAAAAGCACGGAGCAATTGCCACAGGAGTTAATGTCGTGGCACTATTTAATGAATATTTGTAAAGGTTTACTGTATGACGTAACTTTCTCGCTACTCTCCCATAATGTTGTCGGCCTCCTGTAAATTCCACAAATTGCTATTACTTAATTATTGTCTATTGATAAAAAAAATAGCTTTCGAGAGGCGTGTATAAACAAACATTGCATCTATTTACGTAGAAAGAAAGTATGCACTGTAAACATAAATTAGTCATTTGACTAATAAAAATTAGTCTGCATGTCTGAAATGACTAGAATTAATTAGTCGAATGACTAATGTTTTAGTCATTTCAGACACTTTTTGGATTAAGCCAGATGACGAGAATTAATTAGTCAGATGACTAGAATTAATTAGTCGAATGACTAATGTTTAGTCATTTCAGACACTTTTGGATTTGATTTGAAATATTATATATAGATTTGTATTAGACTTTTCCATACTTCTCTATCCTGGTTTCTCTCTTCCTCTGTCCTTCCCTCTTGTTCTCCTTTCACTTTACTTTCTGTCTTCCTCACCCTCTCACTCTCTTCCTCCTATGCTATTTAAGTGTATTGGTCTCACAAATTTGCCTTTTAGTACAGTACTAACACTATGATGTCTTGGCAGACTATTTGTTATGTAATCATCATTACAACAATTCAGAGTATCTGCTATCGTGATAATGTTAACTATTATGCTATATAGTTTTATAATTTATGTTGTACTATGTAAAAATGAAATTTTGTACATTATTATTGTTATTATTAATATGCATAGCCCGATTATGTTGAAATAAATCTGTTTTAAATCAAAAAGAGATTTAGTTGCTTCATTTCTTTTGTGTTTACATAAAATGTGGCCTTAAAATGATGACCAACTAAAATAAGTCACTAATATTTAGCTTTGTCTGACTTATTAATTCTAGTCATCTGTCTAAATCCAAAAGTGTCTGAAATGACTAAACATTAGTCATTCGACTAATTAATTCTAGTCATCTGACTAATTAATTCTAGTCATCTGGCTAAATCAAAAAGTGTCTGAAATGACTAAACATTAGTCATTCGACTAATTAATTCTAGTCATCTGACTAAACATTAGTCATTCGACTAATTAATTCTAGTCATTTCAGACATATGGCAGGACTAATTTTTATTAGTCAAATGACTAATTTATGTTTACAGTGTGAGGAAAAAGGTAGTTTAAATTCAAAATTAAGAATAAAATCAAACTCAAGATAACATAGGCCTATTTTGATTCCCGTTATGATGAGGATGTGTTTTTAGAAGTTTTTAGGTCTCATTATAAAAAAATAATAATAAACATAGATATTTTGAAGATTAGTTTTTTTTTTAATACGAAACGAAGATGCCATGTTAAACATAAACAAAAGGTCTTGTACAATATATATTTGGGGGTACAATATATAACATATAAATTAAGATCAAGATGGGATAGAGACAAACCGGTATAGCCTATAGACATAAAAACAGATGCTTGCCCATACTAAATACCCATAATCTTTTCTAACACAATCCCTCGAAAGTTCACGAACAGACAAAAGTACATTTGGATTTCAAAACATCATTAAATCCGCCAACGGTTTTCTTTAGTTATTTACAAAGCTAACGTTGCGTGTATTACACAAGTTGCCGCGGGGAAATATTATGGTGATACGTGATAAGGAGAATAAAGCTCCTTGGTCCGTGCACGTGCATATTTCATCGTTAAACGCGCGAAATTGGAAATGGAATACGACTATGGGGGAGGCGAGGTAATCCGATAAACTGTCTGCCTGCACTAACCCGATCAGGCGAAGGAGACTTGTTATGATATTGTCAAAATATGTGAGGTTTATTTAGGGATGGCACATCGTTTAACATCATTTAGGGATGGGAGATTTAGGGGAATAAAAGAATATAGAGAAAACGAAATACAAACTAATTTAGTATATTTACGCAGTATAACGTGTCACTGTTTTTTAGGTTTAATACACATGTATAGTTTACCTCCTTGATTCAGAGTCAGACATAAAAATTAAACATTCTTTTTTATTGTTGAAAGGTCACCTGAATCGGCCTATTTGTATTTTGTATGCAATCGGGAATAAAATAAAGGTGTGTGTTAGGAAAAAGTCAATCTACTACGGAAAGTTTTTGTTGTGCATGTTGTTGTTGTTGGTGTTGTTGGTGGTGGTGGTGGTGGTGGTTTTGGTGGTGGTGGTTTTGGTGGTGGTGGTGGTGGTGGTGTTGATATTCTTGGTGGTGGCACACTAATATCAACCTACGAGCAACATTTCATTGCTAAGCAATGCTATAACGAAATTATTTTCTTTGTCTTTCATCAGTTGTCGCCTCTAAATTCCCTACAGTCATCACAGATGGAACATAATGGGTCAAATACACTTTGATGCATCTTCCTTTTTGGGCAAGCACAAAACAAATGCATCAGTCATCCAAACGCTATATACTCCATCCTACCCCAAACCATATCCCCATTATCAAATACTAACTACCTTGCAGCTTGCATCGGGGTTATATACGTTGCATATTGCATCCACTTATAATCTCCCAAATTTTACCGGTTCCAGTGCGAATAAGGTTCTCAAATGACGTTGCCAATTTAGAGTCAATATCTGGAGGCGTCGCTGGTAATGATCGCATTGAGATGATAGCTTTAACGTATTGCCGGAAGTCCCGGTGGTGCAGGGGGTGTGCTTGTATTTTACTGGAAACGTAGCATTGAGAATACTTTGGTATACTACCAGTGCCATCACCAATGGCAGTAGCATTATCATCACTTTCATTTTCAGCAGTATCAGTTATTGCCATTTGGTCTATATAAGCCCACTTTTACTAATTCCCGTTTGGCCTAATACCACATAGTCTAATTCCATTTCGTCCACAAGTTCGTTTAATTACCCATTCGGAAAAAATTGCCACTTCACCTATAAAATACCAATTTTTAAATTCCCATTTCGTCTAATGTCCACTTGGTCTAACACCACTTCATCAAAAACCTGTAACAAACTGGTAATATACCAAATATTTACTTGGGGAAAATGGCAATTAGACCAATATATTGGTCATTAGACCAAGTGAGAAGTCGACTATATATTGTTAGTAGACCAAATAGGTTTAGTCCAATTGGTATTAGATTATCAGAGGATTGGACCAAATGAATATGAACATCATCAGCAGCTAAAGTCTTTTCTTCTCTGAAGGAGGACAAATCTATAGAAGATGTGAATGTATTCGGGTCAGAATTCAGGAAACATGATTCATTCTGTGATATCAATATTACATGTATACATAATCAGTATACAATGATATTGATAACCACAATCATCAAATACATCTTTATCTTCACGTCTTTCATCATCATCATCATCATCATCATCATCATCATCATCATCACTACCACCATTACCACCAGCATCTTAATCGTCATCACCGTCGCAATCATCAACATCTCCACCACAACCACCATCGCTTTCACCATCAGCATATCATCTTCATCACCATAACTACCACCATATACAGATATATAACATCACCATCATCATCGTCACCATTACCATCACCATCCTTATCACCACCAGCATAATCATCATCCTCGTCATCATCGTCGTCATCTTAATCGTCATCACCATCATCACCAACTTTTCTTCTCTGCAGGAGGACACATCTACATCATCTTCATCATCATAATTACCACCATCTACAGAACCACCACCATCATCATCACTACTATCATCACCACCATCTCCACCACCATTACCATCTGCATCATCATCATCATCATCATCATCATCATCATTACCTTTACTACCATTATCCTCAACACCATCTGCGTTATCATCATCATCATCGTCATCAGTATCAGGAAAGGCAACATCATCACCATCATCACCATCATCATCATCATCATCATTATGATCATCATCCTCATCCTCCTCCTCCTCACCTTCACCATAATCTTCGTCTCCGATGTTTTATTCATCGCTCTTCGCTTTAATACTACGACATTACAAATTCCATGCTTTAACCAGGGGATCCATTTTAGATAGGCCCATATATGAATATCCTATTTTAAGCCCTAAAACTAAGGTTCCCGCTAGAATGAAATCACAATTTAGGTGATCAATGATGGGCTCTTGAGGGATACATTTCGAACAGATGTGTGTGTTTGTGTCTGCTGCCCGTACAAAATTTCTCGAACATATAATGAACTTGTTTGTCCGTATAAATTCATAGAAGGTATATAGGACTGATTGATTCCTTCAAGAAACACTTAGAGAAAAAGGCTTACACTTTAAAAGCATCAAAAGATATAATAGTTAGATGGAGGATGTGTTAATATTATCTTGATGTGTATACATGAGCTCCATTAGACGGCCTGGAATCGTGTTAGAAATGACACCACGCGGCACCACACATCGATGTCAATGTATGGGTATCAATATCAAACACGACAGTTCTCAAAGTCCTTTGGGCGTTGGGGAAAAACACAAAGAAAGCAATTGCTTTTTGGAGGATTATTTCAAGAGAGTGAGTGCATGAATTTTATCAATTCTATATTTATTCCTATCAAATAATGTTTCCCCGAATTCGCGGTAACAGTTTATAATGAAAATAGCATTTTCAACCCCTCTCACTCTCTTCTCCACATTATCTTTTCATTGGCAAATATTCTTTCCACGAACTGAATAACTAAAACTGTAGTTTCTGAAATTGGTTATTCCATGCAACGATTTCTTTAAAATGCTAACACGTTCTCGGCATTTCGATTTTATATTGCTTTCCTCATGTTCGTTGCTGTATAGATGTGGCAGAAGTAATGCTTTGTATTAAACTGTGCATGCAAATTGAATGCATTAAACTGTAAAAACCAATTTCATGCAATTTGGCAATAAATGCACGAATGTCGATGGCTGTCGATATGTCTGTCTGGAATGCTTTTGCAAATTATGCAATTTTTTCATAGGAAGGAAACTTGCACTGGATTTATCTTACACTATAAAACTAGATGGATAGTAATTATATCGGGAAGCATAATGTATACAAATCAATCAAAATTCTTTTTCGGCTCATGACATTGCATGGATACAACTTCCCCTTCCCCTCCGCCATCAAATGGAAATAAAAGAAATAATTGAAGAGATAGGAAGATAGTTTTGAGGGGGCAAACTACAAAGCTACAAGTCATGTAAGATGTAAAGTATTTCAACTCTATACAATCTTCTCACTCGGTAGCACTGATCTCTTGCTTTTAATTCACCAATGCGCCCCTCTCTATAGACGCCCCCGCCCCTAGCTGAACAATAATGGGTTCGCACTACGCCACTAGTCAAATCCGTATTAGAATACTGAAATACAGATGTGCTGATCAGTATTTAAATTGGTTCTAATGTCGGTGATGGCGTCGAGGAGGCGAACCATATAGAAATCTAAACGAGACATTGTAGAATCTTAAGTTCCTAACGACCATTTATGATCCTCATGATCGCAACCATCGGTATATATGGCCATAACTGCGGAAATTTGGATTTCCTTCTCGTTATTGCCATACTGGTAATACCGAATAGCATTAAAGATGAGAGTAGGCCTATAACAGCGCAGTAAACTTCTACGCAACTAAAGTTGTAATGTTAAAGTTCCTCGTCTGGATATACTGTCATCATCGTCGTCGTCGTCATCATCATCATGATCATCACTCTCATCGGTATCATCATCACATCATTACCATCTTCTTCATCATCATCATCATCATCACCATCATCATCACCACCATTATCATCATCATCATTATCATCATCATTATCATCATCATCATCGTCGTCGTCGTCAATTTAATCATTAAGGTCATCGTTATTATCATAACTATCATTATCGTTATCTTCTTCTTCTTCTTCAGCTTGAACGAAATTTAATGATCACCCTTTTTGGTTTGAGGTAAAAACAAATCGTACATAATCCGCCCAAAGAGCATTACCTTGTTTATCCCATATTTAGCTCTCTCCCAAAAAAGAGCATTCGTTTTCATTTCCAACACGACTTGACTTCCATATTTTCCCAATTCCGCATCCTGCCGAAACCCATGAGGTTACCAATTTAGAATCAATTGAGGAACCATCACCGCTAATGCTCTACCGGGCCAATCTTCTCTGCTCATTTCATACCAATACGAGGAATGATGAATTTTCCCTCTTCCGTATTGCTCCGACTGACCCCCCCCCCCCCCCCAAGGAAAAAATAATAATAATAACAATAAGATAAATTTAAAAAAAAAGAATGTAGCCCCGGGAAATAATCAATCCGTGTGTATTATCCCTGGTGTATCATATCAAGAGGTTAAAGGGACGAAACCAGCTGCATTTTATCCAGCCCTTCAGGATTATTAAAAATTTGAAGTAATAAAAGGCAGATGAAAGAGTATCCATGGTAACTTAGTTTTATGCTTTGAAACATTGACTGACATAAAATCAATATAAATTTTTGTGACCGGTTAAACTAATCAGGAAAAATAATACCATCCATATACATGTATAACATACAAGAGGAAGACAGATAAAAACAATTTAGATTCTTAGACATTGTTGTTTGTATTATGTTTCACGAAAGGATGTTTAAACAGCACAGCTGTATTCTGTACTTGTCAAATTGAACGATAGATTATTAAACGCCCATACCCTACCCCTTCTCCGTCAGAATCATGATAATAAGCTCAATTTTCATATATATGGATTACATATGAATAAGATGCAAAGGGGATTGGCAGATAAAGAACTATCATTATGTAAATTATTCGATTTTTATACTGTATTTTAAAAAAAAATCTTATTCTGCTTGTTTATGGAATCGTTCAATCAAAATGTATATGTTGTTATGATTAAATTGTGTCACGCCTTATCACGCCCTCCGTTTTAGTCTATGTTTAACCAAGATGATTTGTTTCATTATTAGTATTGTTTTCACCACCATCTTGTTGTTATTGTTGTTCTCATCATCATTTATATTCACCAAATTGCATTTTACATTATACAGAACTACTTTCCTTATTTCTGTTTATATTTGAATGATTATATTTTAGTTTATTTTCCAAACAGAAATTATTTGAATCTTGAATCTTAAATCTATCATACGTTGGTATTTCATTTCTGAATAGACTTTAAAAGCAATCTATTTTTACCTCAGGGTTTCAACAAAACAATTTTATTTTGGATAAGATTATCATCATAAGTGACAGGAAAGATGAAAATAAACCTTGGGGCTTTGTAATCATAAGCAACATCACCAAATAAAGTAGTAAAACGATCATGTAGATCTAGTTTACGTTGAGGGAAGATGAATGATTCATATAATCATTTTTCATGACTGACAAGTAAAGTCAGCTATTTTCAAAAGGTTACAAACATAAACTGCTTTGATGGGGGGGGGGTGGGCTATAATGAGTGTATCCGCAAACTTTCCACTAATAAAACACCAGGCTTTATTTTCAATTGTTTCATCCATTGTCTTCTTTGGATAAAATTATGTAGAATGTATAGTTATACAAGTTAAAATTTAAGTTAGTAATAATGCATGATTGTGTTTATTTGGTAGTTGTATTCATGATGTTTGCTTTAGAAGAATTGCAAAGGGTAATTTTTTCCCCATCCTCAAAAAAACAAAATACAAAACAAAACAAAAAACGGGTTCTGTTTTTGTAAAGGATGCTTCAAGAACATTTCCTATTGCGTTTTGCATGCACTTACATCATAATATTTCCCTTAAAAGGAAGGTCTGGACCCAAAATAAGTTGCTTTCATAAAAAGCAGAAAATAGAATAAAAAAGTTTGAAGAGAATCGGACTAACAATAAGAAAGTTATGAATATTTTTACGATGCACAAAAAAATTGATCGCTATACCAAATTGGCAACATAGCCACAAAGCTGTGAAGTCATAGGGGCACAACTTGGCATGCATTTTCTATATCAAGAAACTGTTTTCCTAATAACTTTGGCCAAGATACATGTATATTGATGCCAATATGCTATTCATATATACATATATTGTAAAATCAACACCCCATCTAGAAATTAAAAAAAAAATAAAAAAATTTAAGTAGGTTTTCAGTATGGAAAAAAGATATTCAGGAATGTTGAATTTCATGAAAAATATCACTTTTCTTCTGAAATGTCATTATAATTCTCATTTTATGAAAATGCATCTAGATGCAATAACATATTGACATCAATCTATCTTGGCAAAAGTTATGAGGCATACAGTTTCTGAACAAATAAAGTGAAAATTTATCATAAAACAATATAGAAAATGCATGGCAAGTTGTGCCCCTATGACATCACAGGTGTTGCCAATTTGGTATAGCGATCAATTTTTTGCGCATCATAAAGATATTCATAACTTTCTTTTTATCAGTCAGATTTTCTTCAAACTTTTTTTAATCTGTTTTTCTAATTTTTCTACTTTTTATTAAAAAAAATAACTTATTTTGGGTCCAGAACTTCCCTTTAACATGAGTAAAAATGGGGATTCAAATGCTTTGATTTCAGTTCACAGCATCGAAAAAAAATTCCGACGCAACCGCAACAAATATTTTTCCCAGTGTTACGACACTGAAACCATACACACGGCAAATCGATAAGAAGGTCTGAGTATCGATCAGATTTAGAGCCATAACAGTGTTCCCGCTCAATAAAAGTACTTGATCTTTACAGAAACTGTATGGTACAGACACGTCTATCAGAAAGAGGATATTATTAAGAAGGAAATGTCTTTGGAGTTGAGATGATGGGTAGAACTAATTAAATTCCATCGGGAAATTAAAATGAAACATGACGGTCGTTTTGAAAGAGAGAAAACCGCCACCGGTAACACTATTTTTAGCATGGGGTTGGTAATAAAGGAGCAAAACACTAATGTGTTTTTTATACCACTATACTAAAAGTCCTTGTCCGGTATTCTCGACTTTAGTCACCCATCGAGAATACCGGCCATCATGATTTTATTTGTTAGCATAATGTCACGCAGGTTGATAGCCATTCTTCTTAGGATTAGCTTTTTTTTTCAGTATATATGTTTTGATTAAAAAATTAAACACCCCGACAAATTAATAAACAAAATGGACCCAAAAAACACATCGCATCACACAAAGAAATTTGGTATTGATTGTTTCTTGCTAATTCTTGTAAGATGGCATATCTATCGAAATAAAGCTCTTATATATTCATTATTAAAGCATAGTTATCGACCTGTTGTATACAATTTCGGATATTAATACATAACGCTATAAAGGAACGGTTATGGTGGATACTTTTAACAACAGCTCCTAGGCTCAATAAAATGTCATTATAATGTTAATGTCTATCATTGTCCAGTAGAGCCTTACTATAGAGGCACATGTTTCACTTTTGTGTATGAGAATATTGTTACATTATACGGATGTTCCCGTCGGGCATAATTTTGGTTTTAACGAAACAAAATGATCGTAAAGATTAATTTCTCCTTGTCTTTATTAAAAGTGGCGTTATGCGGCCACCTGCCATCATTGATGACAGGAAGGCATCTTCTTTTTTTTTTCTGTTTAGGAGTATGATAATCAGACCCTTGTGTCGTCAACCTCTCCCTATACATGCTTCTCTCCCTTTCTCATCATCTCTCTCTCTCTCTCTCTCTCTCTCTCTCTCTCTCTCTCTCTCTCTTTCTCTCTCTCACTAACTTTCTATCTCTCTTTCTCCCCCTCTTTTGTGGTATATGACTTAAGAAAGTGTGATATCATTTTCTTTCCTGCGTTATCTGATGAAAATTACAAAAGTACACAATTTTTCCAATATTAACCCTGAGGGAATTTCACTCAACTTAGCAATTTTCGTGATTGATCAGAAAGAAACAGTCTCGTCATGGTCAAGTCATGATTATGCCCCAGACAATCAAACATTTCTGATGGAACATGATGATCAGAATCCGTTCTATTCTAGGCCGTGATATTAATGGAAAGTTCCTTGGGTATATCACCAAAATATGGGGCAATATAAAACAAAATGGCAGATAGTTGAGAATTGATACGACCAAAATGACGGTCTCTCCTGGCTTTCGTCATCTGGTGTAATATTGTTTTCAAGAGGCGTCGCTGCAATTCTTTTTTAATTGAGGGGGCGACAGACAAAACTTGCCACAAAGATAGGGGGAAAAATCAACAACAAACAACCCCTTTCCCTTACCCCCAAAAGAATGGACACCAATCTATACCAAATTTGAACTCTGTCGACACCAATGTTTATTGGGGGTGGGGTAACATCAAGTCCCCAGTC
>CALNVZ010003435.1:12519356-12530601 GCA_940671915.1 Paracentrotus lividus | reverse complement strand
AAGAGAGAGATTATGTAACAAAAATTTCATGCATCATGTCAGCATGTAGTAAAACATCATATTTGAAATGTAAGAATTCTTTTATTATAGTATATTATACGTCTTTTATTTTGCAGATCAACGCTCTAATATTTTGGTAATTTATTTTAAAGTTTCAACTGAATAAAAGCCATAAATGACTGCTTCCTCCTTTTATAAATCCATTTAACACTTCTTGTTTCGGTACCTCTAATCTCTCCTCCCTACGCCCTTCCTGCCTCCTTCTTTGCCCACCACCATCTTCCTCATCCTCCTCCTCCTCCTTCCTCCTCTTTGCCCACACACCATCTCTCAAACCCTTCCTCCTCCTTTCTCCTCTTTCTCCTTCTTTGCCCACCACCATCTTCCATCCCCTCCACCTTCGCTTACTCCTTCTTTGCCCACCACCATCTTCTCACTCTCCTCCTCCTCCTTTCTCCTTCTTGCCCACCACCATCTTCTATCCTCCTCCTCCTCCTTCCTCCTTCCTTTGCCACACCACAATCTTCTATCCTCCTCCTCTCCTTCTCGCTTCTTTGGCCCACCACCATCTCTCATCCTCCTCCTCCCATTCCTCCTTCTTTGCCCACGCACCATACTTCTCATCCTCCGTCGCTCCTCCTTCCTCCTCTTTGCGCGCATCTCCATCTTCATCATCTCTCTCCTCCTCACTTTCCTCCTTCTTTGCCCACCACCATCTTCTCATCCTTCCTCCTCCTCTTCCTCTCTTCTTTGCCCACCACCATCTTCTCATCCTCCTCTCCCTCCTCCTCCTCCTCCTCCTCCTTTCCCCTCCTCCTCTCCTTCTCCTTCTTTGCCCATCTCCATCTTCTCATCCCTCCTCCTCCTTCTTCTCCTTCTTTGGCCATACTCCATTCTTCTTGCATGCATCCTCCTCCTATCTTCCTCTCTTTGCCCATCTCCATCTTTCTCATCCTCATCCTCCTCCTTCCCCTTCTTTGCCATCTCCATCTTCTCTTCTCAATCCTCCTCCTCTTCCTCCTTCTTTGGCCCATGCTCATCTTCTCATCCTCCCTCCTCCTTTCATCCTCTCACATCATCATCCGATAAACGTGACATGCACCGCATCGTAGATTCGGATAAGGAGTCGTTTGGTCATTATGACCATTTCAGATACGTCTTTCGATGAATAGCAATCTTTTTTTCATCAGACGATGCAACAGCTTTTCGACACAGTAAAAACCGTCTTTTAAAATGTCATCGTTCTTTTTTGGGTTCGAACGGAGGTGGTTTTACGCTCATTCAATTCCTGCATCGCATGAGAAGACACGGAGATGGCGCTGCTTGAGGATTTAAAGTGACTGTGATGGTCATCAGTCTCATCTTAGTCTCAAGATAATGTCTTGATTCACTTGAGTTAAAAGGGATTGTTTAATTTCATTCTGGAATCTTAAAATAAATCACTTTTCCACGTCAAATGATGTAATCATGATTGCAAACGCTTTAGATCAGACAGAATCTCCTGTTTTTTTTTTTTTTTTTCTTTTTTTCTTTCTTTTTTTAATTAACCAATCATGTTAAACTTTCCAAAATATTATGACTGACTGAATATCATCATTTCATGCGCATACCAATGGACACTCAAAATAGCACTACAGTATATTAATAATCGGGTGTTCCCGGTTACTTAAACCTTTTTACGTATTGTGAAATATGTAATGAAGCCATGGAAATTTTCAGGGTTTCACATTGACACATATAAAATGCACTGACAGCAAATGGGACCTCCAAAGCTCAGATGTTTGCAAGCTTCCACAAAGTAAACCACTCCCTTTAAGGAATTATTATTTGAAAATGAGAGTTGATTTCGCATTTTATCCTGTATGTAGAGATAACATTTTGTTACCACAGAATTAGTGTGGAACAAAGACAATTTGCCGATATACAAAATTTTGCTGAATGGCATTATAATGATAATTGTTAGCAAGCAGGTGACACAAACATCTTTACATGGGGCAACAAACTTGAGATGAAGTGTCGAATAGGGCTCTTTATTATTTGTTTAGACCATCATCATTGTCATTATCATCATCATCATCATCATCATTATCAACATCATCATCATCATTATCATCATCATCATCACCATCCTCATCATCATTATCATCATCACCATCCTCATCATCATTATCACCATCATCATTCATTAATTTAAAAAAAAAAATGTATATTCTTTGTTTGTTTATTCTATCTTCTTTGCTGTGCTGTGTCGTGTGCTGTTCTATTATGTATTTCCTTTGTTTTATCTTCTTCCTCATGTCTTCCGTTTTCTTATGTATTTCTTTGTTTTTATCTTTTCTTTCTCTTTCTCTTCCGTAATTCTTATGTGTTTCTTTGTTTTATCCTTTCTTCCTCTTCACTTCCGTTATTTCTTATGTATTTCTTTGTTTTGATCTTCTTCTTCCTCTTGTCTTCCGTTAATTCTTAGTATTTCTTAGTTTGTTTTTATCTTTCTTTCCTCTTTCTCTTCGTTAATTCTTATGTATTTTCTTGTTTTATCTTTCTTTTCCTCTTCTCTCCGTTATTTCTTATGTATTTCTGTTTTTGATCTTTCTTTCCTCTTGCTCCGTTATTTTCTTATGTATTCTTTGTCTGTCATTTTTCTTCTTCTCCTCTTCTATCATGTGGGCAATGTCGATCTTACCCCTAGTATTACCTCCCGAGAGCGTCTTAACAGAACAGTTGTCCGGGACAATGTAAGAGGTTAAAACTAGGTTGTTACCGCGACTTACCCCTAGTCAGATAGGGTTAAGAATCTGATGGGAAAATCTTACCCGGAGAACCCCGGACGTACCCTAGCTAAGAGCGTCTTAATAGAAATCTTATAGGGTAACTCCGGACGTTACCCGGGTAAGATGTGGTTTAGCAAAAGAGAGATTTGTTCAAAAAGTTTCTGGTTTAATACGGGGCTAGAGTCTCGGAAAACGCGATACATTGTTAAAACTCAGAACTCGGAATTCGCGATGATTTTAGGGGAAACAGCAAGAGGCCTCGACTATTAAGAGGGTAGTTTGAAACGATGAGTTAAAAGAAGCAAGGGTCGCCAATCTTTGCACTTCGTCAATGACGTCCATTTAGAGCCTTTGGCATCTTCTTCATGAATGTTCTACCACTCTGTTCAGAATAAGAGAAACATCCTTATGGCACATGATTCGTATAGGATGTTCGTCTGCCTGGAGTCAAAAGGGGCATTACCAATATTAATTACATACTAATAGACCCTATAAGTGAGCTTCTTGCTATCGCTCTGATGCGAGTGGAACCTCTTATTAATCTCAAGTCTCCATCTCCTAATTCCCTTTTCTTTGAGGTGAATAGATTGAAAAGTTGGTTGTCTTGTGTAATGTTTGTGCAGTCACGTTATAAATCAAAGTGACTCCATAAAAAAAAAAAAAAAAAAAAAAAAAAAAAAAAATTTAAATAAAAAAAAAGAAAGAAAAGAAAAGAAAAACAAAGACGAAAAGGTATTTTATTTAACTTAACGAAGAGCAATTGCACAAAGTACTTTACCGTTATTGATTTTTTTCTTCAGTTGGGCTGTTCAAGATGAGGTCATTTTTTTGTTACACGACTACCATTGTGTTATGAAAAGATCTCATATACAAAAATCGATTCTGTAGTCCGGGATGATTGAAACTAAGTGATCGAGGGTTGCATTCTCGAATATCCACGATTGTAGCCACATTGTCGCTTCGGTCAAAATCGAAAATTATGGTGAATGCGAACTTGACGAGAAGAAAAATTTCGAGGGCTTGAGTCGTTTGAAGCAGGAAAGAAAAAGAACAACAATGAAATTCCAATTTCCTTCAGCAGTTGAAGAATACGAAACCATGTTAGAAACAATAATACAGGTTTCTCAGTTCAATTTAACTCTTTACAATCATATTCGTTATATGCTATTCAATTTAAACGATACATAGCGAACCTGGGCCATTCTAATTAACACAAACAATAATAAATCTTTTTAACCATTGTTATTGTAAGATGGTATACGATCCGCCATAGTTGCTTTCTGAATGAATTAAATACACCGATTCAGTGGCGGATCCAGGATTTCGATGAGAGGGGTGACCCAATAGGAAATTTTAGATTTTGCTACACCAAATTTTTTATCCCGTCACGCATCGGCAAGCAAAAAGGTTAGCCTACATCGACAAAAATTTTTCACGTCCGCTCGGCCGTTCGATAAAGGGGGGATTTGGACTTTTTTTTTTCTTTCTTTTTTGGTCTTCGGCCGTCTATGGAGGTCATCAATTAGGATTAGGTTTAATTGGTCGTCGGGTCCATCGTCCATTTCCCCCCCTTTTTTTGTTTGTTGCTTGGGGGACGGTGAGGGCCCGCTCGTCCCCTTGGATCCGCGCCTTCCGAAAATAATCGTCTATAATACGCCCCATAGTCACTTGGAGCGAGTTCTTGACGATGTTTATTAAAATTATCATAGTGGTTATCATTACGTTAGGATAAGTTACGGAAGAGTTGAATGTTTCGCACAGTTTTGGAGAGTTGAAAAAATAAACTCTTGAGCTCCTCCTTATTGCAAATCATTCGCTAGTCTGCAAGCAACAGGACTCAATTGACACTTAAAACCAAATTTTAGTCTAGAGTTGAGACTGCCTCCAAAACTTCACTGTCTGGTGTCAAATAATTGTTGAGAGGAGCTACAGTACCACGAGTGAATCTAAGTTCTTTACTTCAGACCCTATATTCAACAATAACTAGATATGTCCTAATAATGTGCATGTTGGTATTATCAAACCAGATAAAGCTCCTGCCTCGGTTTCGCTTTGTATTATTCTATAATAATGTCCCCATTTCATGTCACTAATATTGAGAAAATTTTCAGCTCGCGCTTCGCGCCATCGCATAATGAATTTTGAATGTATGTATAGTAGATACTCACATGCATGCATGTTGTATTATAGGCCATTACATTCATCATGGTCCCCTTAAAAAAAAAAAACATAAAGCCCATTCCTTGTTTTGTGCCTCAAATTTATGCTACACTTGCCCCATGTCAACTTTAATTGAGAATTTTTCAGCTCGCGCCTTTCGCCGCTCGCTTATACCGATAATTTGTTTCCATATTTTATTACGCCATTTATACGCATGTGTGTTTATACAAGCGTTACCCCCGACCCCCAAAATGGACACTGCGCATCATGTACCATTCGTTATGTGTCACATTGAGGAAAAGAGGAAATATCACGATCATCCCCCCAATCGCCCAAAACAAATCGACACCGTGTTTGTGATTATTATGTTGTAATCGATGTTCCTTTCATAATGCTTCACAATTTTTCTATTGAAAATAAAAGCAATATGAGAGCCATTTACGTTATTTTCGATGCGTAAAGGGAAAGAGAAAGAGAAAGTTATAAGATAATATCAAGTAGAACATACATTTAAACTAGTAGAAAAAGGTAATTGTCCTCTGGTGGTAGTGGTCCGGAGAACCCTTCGGGCCTATTAAACCTAAAGAAGAAGAAGAAGAAGAAGAAAAAAAAAAAAAAAAAAAACGTTCGTACCAGGCCCAGGAGTACACGTGAGAATTTTGCTTAATAATGGTGTGAACATATTATCTCTATCTTATTCTCTTCGCTCACCCCTCTCCCTCCCCTTTCTCTCCCATTCATGTCTATCCCTTTCTCTCTGTCTCTCTGTCTCATCTCTCTCTGTCTCTCTCTGTCTCTTCCCCCTCTCTCTTCCCCCTCTCTCTGTCTTCTCCTCTGACCATCATGCTAACAATATTTACCTGATAATAAACACCCCCCACATTGTCTGTCTGTCTTCTGTTTCCTCTCCCAATTAAAAGTGATATTCAATACTCGTCCCCGATGTCTATCAATTTGATTTTTGTAAACATAGTCCATTGTTCTCTATAGCCTAAATACAAGTAATCAAATAATGCTGGAAATACAATCTTTCACCTTCGGCTCGTCTGTCCCGGGAAAATAACAACCAAGCTTTCCTTTTTCCTATCCGGTATTTTCCTTATCTGGATGTTCCTAGTCAAAGCGGTATCCAATATTGTCTAAATGTCTTTTTCTGAGTGTCTATCTGTGCTTTTCGCATTTTTTGTCTGTTTTCTTTTCTGTCGTCCTGTCAAAGTAATTAGAGTGAGTCTGTTGTCTTCACATGGCCATCATGCAGTTGTTAAACACGCTGCACCTGTTTCAACATGGCCCACGCCTCCCACCGTCTCCCAAATTAAAGTGATACCAATATGCATCCCTTGTGCCTCAGTCAAGTTGGTTCTTTAAGGTGGAGAATCATACAAAAATCTAATCAATTTGCCTTCATTGTATGCTAAATTTGTATTTTCGAAATCCATAACTCTCTACAAATTTTTGAAACCGTTATAGAGCATTTCCAATTTCCTTCTCTCTTTCTCTCCCTCCCTCTATCCCTCTCTCTCTTCCAGAGTGCGTCGAAGGCATGTGCGGGAGACAAAGGCATGGAGGGGCAAGCGATAGATGTAACACTTCCAATCCTTCATCCGCACATCCTTTCGATGCCTCTGCCCCCTCTTCCCTCTCCATCCTTCTCTCTCTCTTCTCTTTCTCTCTCTCTCCTCTCTCCCCCTCTCCTCCCCCTCTCTCCCCCTCTCTCTTCTCTTTCTCTTTCTCTCTCTCTCTCTCTCCCTATCTTTTGTGGCGTCAACTGGTATATCAGTGCCTTATTAATCGACTCTTAAAACAAATATTAAGATGCCATTAGTCGGGCATTTAACCTATAATACTATTCATGCAATAGACTTATTAACCTTTCATCTAGATCAATCAATGATTCACACACTCAATCAGTGAGATTAATGTCTATATTTGATACAGATTAATTCATTAAGGATAGGCCGGATCGTTTGGAATTAGTTTGATCAATTTGATGTTTATGCCCATACAGAAGCTTATACTTCTCGACGAAATAACAAAGTAGGGTTTCGAAAGGAATGTACAGTGAAAAATTAAAATGGTATCAGCAAAACTGCAAAACTTGGGAAAAGTGTGGAGTCTTCTTTTCGCTTTCGATAATTAAAATGTTGGTCTAATTTTCATTTCACCGTATTTCTCCAATTACTTCAGTTCTTAATGACCTCTCTCTCTAGCTCTCTGAAGTATTCTTATCGGATGTGTATATCTCTCTCCGTCTACATAAATCTTTCTATATATTTGTTTTCTTGCTCAAATATTATTCCACGTTGCTGCCTTTTGAAATGTCATATATATTTTTTGTTCTCTCTCTCTCTTCTCTATCTATCTATCTATCTATCTCTTCTCTTCTCTTCTTGTTATACATTATCATCCCTTTATATCCACTTTATGAGCTTCATCCGCTCTTTCGTTCAATAATCTAATTTTCAAAGTAATGTAATACATAATGAGTCCATGTTCGTAGATAACATGTAATTTAATTGCCAATTTAGATGAATGGAGGATTACATTTACTTTTTTTTTTTTTTTTTTAAAACTCTTTATATGTCAAAGAAACCAGAAAATAGTACTAAAAACTGTGTTGCTGACATTTTAATAGGCTTAAGATAATTTATTGCTGGAAGGTTGTTCTTTACCCCTCTTCAGAATTATACTATCCTCAAAAAGCAGTGACTTTATGTTGTACCTTAAATTTTGTGTGTGTTTTGTTTCTTCTTTCTATTTCCCTTCCCCTCTTATATCATTTGTATTATGTTCTCTTTAAACAAATAGATTTGAACATTAATCTTCTATAATGAATTGCACCCATGGCTCATAAATAAAGAAGCGTCACACAAAAGAGTTAAGTATTCCCATCGCTTCAAGCAATTGACTTAAGCGCGACGCCGTACTCGCGGTATTGCTCCTGATGACATGATTCTGTAGTCATGAGGTAAGATGTGTCACAACAACAAGCGTAAGTGGATTAGAAAAAAGAAGGGTGGCTTTTCAGATAATATGTAGGTCGAGAAGACAGCTTCTGCAATCGTCCAAGGTTTGCAAAAACACTTCACGAGTCAATGAGTTCATAAAGGACAACATTAACATTACTTTTTTTTCCCCATTTAATTCCTTGAGGCTGCTGTTATGTAGGCAAAAAACATGTAGAGACACAGTCACAGCTGCGTAACCAGCCATCTATCTGTGTTCATCAGACAATAAAGGGTAACACGTGACTTATTTATGACCCTCGGGCAAGCGCGAAAAGTAGTGTGGACCCTATATTTGGCCATAGCGAAACTCTTTGATTATTGCCGCTTATTTCACAATCACAAGCATGTTCGTCCTGTTTACAAAAAGAGTTTTGTTTCGTCACTCTTTAGCTTACTTCTGCGCAAAGTCGTCATAATAAAGACACTGTTTTGTCGATAATTTTAAAAGCTATTTATAAAAAATCTGCTATTTCCTATAGAGTTTTTTAGATTATAAAATGTTTAAAAATAAAGATTGATATTGGCAAAAAAAAAAAAAAAAAAAAAAAAAAATCATTGTAAATAATATAAAAATAAAAAGATAAAAAGTCAATTTTTCCATCACCATATTTTTCCAACATCTTCTTCAACTTTTCATATAATTCAACTTATCTACACAGATTGAATGTGTAATGGTAATCAAAGTTAGAATGGTAATCAAAAGAGATCCCTAAAAGGCTTAATGATGGGGAAATTATGGTCAAGGACTTTAATCTGAAGTGATTTATAGATGTGCTTAGTATATTTCTATTACTTGATAAGGCAATGAGAAGTTTTTACGGGGAAAATGTTGCAGATCTACGAATTGGAGCCTCATATTGAGACAAAATTTCTCCTTCAACACTACTCTTTTATTTTTCAAGGGTATCTTGACACCTATCATCTCCTATGTATAATAACAGAGAAGATGAAATATCTTTCCATGAACGCGACCTATATTTTTAGATGGATTCGGAGACTAATCTCCATCTGTGTTTGGTTGCGTTATTCATAATTTTCTTCAGAGATGTTAATATCTACTCAAGATAGCACATAAAAAATCATCTAGGACGCTTTGTTCAGATACATCAAAAAAATATTTGTCAAATTATGGAGAGGGAGAAGAGCGAGATGAATAATAATGTAAATTTCGATCCACATGGTGATTCCTCATAGTTTTGTGTTTTGTTTGTTTGTATTGTGTTCATATTCCAAAGAATAACCTTTTCTAACATAGGACTATTGAGTAAGATGTTAAGTTGAAGGTCGAATCTCTAATATACCTAATTATGGATAACATGAACTGGAAATAAGAATGTATTACTGCCCTTAACTTATATTGGCCTGTAAAATAAAGAAGGAAAATAGGGACGAGAGAGTAAGAGAGAGCAGAGAAGAGAGAAAGATGGGTGTGTGTGATGTGTGTTGTGTGTGATGTGTTTGTTGTGGTGTGTGAGAGAGAGACGACGAGAGAGAGAAGAGAGAGAGAAGAGACGAGAGAAAGAGAGAGAGAGAGAGAGAGAGAGGTGAAGATAGAGATTGTTATAAAAATCGAACATCAGCATGATATCAGATTAGAGAGGGAAAGAGAAAACAACAAAAAGAAAAGAAGAGAAAAAAAAATTTTGAAGGGTGGGTGGGAAGACCTATTGTCCGTATAATTGTTAAAACGATACTTGTTTTATGGCATACGGATCCTTTGGTCTACGATTCATCGTGTCAACAAAAAATTGCGGATCCGAGGATAGGCAAATGACATGTGTAGGGGCGCCAGACCACTCGTGGGGGCGGGGGGGGGGGCGCCACCCGAAATTATACTGATTTTTTAGTTATAGATCACCTGCGTCCGGAATGCGTCCCGCTTGGATCCGCCACTGGACAAGCAAGGAGCAGGAAGGAAAGAGAAGAAGAAGAGAAAAAGAAGAAGAAGAGAGGAGGAGAGGGAAAAGCGATTACAAACATGATTTGGGGATCAGCGAAAGAAGTTCAGTTCAAGTCATGGAAATCATTTGGAACAATAGATAAATGAATTAAGAGACTTGAGATAGGGAACAGAAGAGAGATGGGAGCCGCGGAATGCCCGTTTGAAGTTTGGTCTTTGAAAGTCGGCGATGCTTCTGCACGATCCTTCTTAGAGAAGCCCTTAAGTAGCACGCCACATTGACATGCATGAATTGATCATTAAATCCTCATATTTCAAACATTTACGTGCTTATCTTGGAGGATGGCAGTTGTCGGACGCGACTCGATTTCTTCTGCGTAACAGTGCCGCGAATTTTGTATGCCAAGAGTTTGCGTGATATTGCATGCTTAACGGATGCGCATGTTAATGGTGGTGATGGCTGATGAGGATTGATGATGATGATGCGGGGTGAGATGATGATTTTGGTAATCGATTGTTCAAATGTAATCATGACTTTGTGAGTTGAAGATAATGATGAATGATTGATGATGAGGATGATGATGATGATTGTAATTATAGGTTTCTCGCGCCGATTTCATCACATTTCTCATCCGTTTTCATATGAAATGTGTATTCAAATTCGTTTTTGATGCGACAGACTGACTTAAGTCAAACATGCTCTCATATTGCGTTTTTTTAGGCACACGAAAGTAATGGTTGGCAAAGTTCAAATTTCGGATATTAGGCATTAATCTTCATTATTTGTTGGCTTTTAAATAGTGAGAATTTGAGTATACGGAATGAATCGACAGGATATAAAGACATTTTGAGTAGTTAGTATTGCCGAAGTGTACATGCTTATTTATGTGAAAGTAGAATAGCGCAAATACCGAAATCATCACAACAATCGTTAATTTGATTGATTGAATACGATTTTGACAGGCAACATTTTGATGCAGCAGCATTTTTTCAGAAAATGAATGCCTCTAATATGCAATTGATTTGACAAAACAATGAAATTGCCGGCGGAAAACCTATAATAAGGATGGTGAGAGTTGATGGTATTGAAATGAAGACATTGATGATGTATATGATGATGATGATATGATGAGATGTAAATGATGATGATGCAAATATGATATGATGATGATGATGAGATGATGATTGATGATATAATATTGTGATTGATGAGATGATGCAATAGTTGAATGATGATGATGATAATGTGTATGATGCATGATGATGATGATAAGAATATGATGATGTAGATAAGATGATGGATTGTGATGATGATGATGATGTGAGTGATGGTTGATTGATGATGATGATAATGATTGATGATTTGTGATATGATGATGATGATGATTGATAATGACAATGATGGA
>CALNVZ010003435.1:12428827-12517705 GCA_940671915.1 Paracentrotus lividus | reverse complement strand
CCATCTTTCTCTCTCTCTCTCTCTCTTACTCTCTCGTCCCTATTTTCTTCTTTATTTTACAGGCCTAATATAAGTTAAGGCAGTATACATTCTTATTTCCCAGTTCATGTTATCCATAATTAGGTTATATTAGAGATTCGCCTTCAACTGTAACATCTATACTCATAGTCTATTTAGAAAAAGGTTATTCTTTGGAATATGAAACAATACAAACAACAAACCACAAAATATGAGGAATCACATGTGATACGAAATTTACATTATTATTCATCTCGCTCTTTCCCTCTCCATAATTTGGACAAATATTTTTTGATGTATCTGGAACAAAGCGTCCTAGATGATTTTTTATGTGCTATCTTGAGTAGATATTAACATCTCTAGAATTAATGAATACGCAACCAAACAAGATGGAGATTAGTCTCCAGAATCCAATCTAAAATATAGGTCGCGTTTCATGGAAAGATTATTTTCATCTTTCTCTTGTTATTTATAATAGGAGATGAGTAGGTGTCAAGATACCCTTGAAAATAAAAGAGTAGTGTCTGAAGGAGAAATTTTGTCTCATTATGAGGCTCCAATTCGTAGATCTGCAACGATTTTCCCCGTAAAAACTTCTCATTGCCTTATCAGTAAATAGAAATATACTAAGCACATCTATAAATCCTTCAGATTAAAGTCTTGACCATATTTTCCCATCATTTAAGACCTTTTTAGGGATCTCTTTTGATTACCATTCTAACTTTTGATTACCATTCACATTCAATCCTGTGTAGATAAGTTGAATTATATGAAAAGTTGAAGAAGATGTTGATGAAAAATATGGTGATGGGGGAAATAATTGACTTTTTATCTTTTTATTTTTTATTTATTTACAATGATTTTTTTTTTTTTTTTTTTTGGCAATATCAATCTTTATTTTTAACATTTTATTAATCTAAAAACTCTATAGGAAATAGCAGAGTTTTTATAATATAGCTTTTAAATTATCGACAAACAGTGTCTTTAAATTATGACGACTTTGCGCAGGAAGTAAGCTAAAGTGACGAAACAAAACTCTTTTGTAAACAGGACGCATACATGACTTGTGATTGTGAAATAAGGCAATAATCAAAGAGTTCGCTATGGCCAAATATAGGGTCACACTACTTTTCCGCCTTGCCCGAGGGTCATAAATAGTCACGTGTTACCCATTTATTGTCTGATGACACAGATAGATGGCTGTTACGCAGCTGTGACTGTGTCTCTACATGTTTTTGCCTACATACAGCAGCCTTCAAGGAATTAAATGGGGAAAAAAAAGTAATGTTAATGTTGTCCTTTCGACTCATGACTCGTGAAGTGTTTTTGCACCTTGGACGATTGCAGAGCTGTCTTCTCGACCTACATATTATCTGAAAAGCCACCCTTCTTTTTTCTAATCCACTTCGCTTTTTGTTGTTGTGACACTCCTTACCTCATGACTACAGAATCATGTCATCAGGAGGCAAATACTGCCCGAGTACGGCGTCGCGGCTTAAGTAAATTGCTTGAGCGATGGGAATACTTAACTCTTTGTGTGACGCTTCTTTATTTATGACCATGGGTGCAATTCATTATAGAAGATGTATGTTCAAATCATTTGTTTAAAGAGAACATATACATGATATAAGAGGGGAGGGAAATAGAACAGAGAACAAAACACAAACAAAATTTAAGGTACAATAAAAGTCATGCCTTTTTGAGGATAGTACATTTCGAAAGGGGGTAAAGAACAACCTTCCAATAAATTATCTTAAGCCTATTAAAATGTCACAACACAGTTTTAGTACTATTTCTGGTTTCTTGACATGATAAAGAGTTTAAAAAAAAAAAAAAAAAAGTAAATGTAATCCTCCATTCATCTAAATTGGCAATTAAATTACATCGTTATCTACGAACATGGGACTCATTATGTATTACATTACTTGAAAATTAGATTATTGAACGAAAGAGCGGATGAAGCTCATAAAGGAATAAAGGGAAATGATAATTGTATAACAAGAGAGAGAGAGAGATAGATAGATAGATAGATAGAGAAAGAGAGAGAGAGACAAAAATATATATGACATTTCAAAAGGCAGCACGGGAATAATATTGAGCAAGAAAACAATATATAGAGATTATGTAGACGGAGAGAGATATACACATCCGATAAGATACTTCAGAGAGCTAGAGAGAGAGGTCATTAAGAACTGAAGTAATTGGAAAATACTGTGAAACTGAAAATAGACCACATTTAATATCGAAACGAAAAGAAGACTCCACACTTTTCCCAAGTTTTGCAGTTTTGCTGATACATTTTATTTTTCACTGTACATTCCTTTCGAACCCTACTTTGTTCATTTCGTCGAAGTATAGCTTCTGTATAGGGCATAAACATCAAATTGATCAAACTAATTCCAAACGATCCGGCCTATCCTTAATGATTAATCTGTATCAATATAACTTATTAATCATCACTGATGAGTGTGTGATCATTGATTGATCTAATGAAAGGTAATAATCTATTGCATGAATAGTATTATAGGTTGAATGCCCGACTAATGGCATCTTAATTATTTGTTTTAAGAGATCGATTAATAAGGCACTGATATACCAGTGACGCCCACAAAAGAGAGGGAGAAAGAGAGAGAGAGAGAAAGAGAAAGAGAGAGAGAGGGGGGAGAGAGGGGGGAGAGAGAGGGGGGAGAGAGAGAGAGAGAGAAAGAGAAAGAGAGAGAGAAGGATGGAGAGGAAGAGGGGGCAGAGGCATCGGAAGGATGTGCGGAGAAGGATTGGAAGTGTTAACATACTATCGCTTGCCCCTCCAATCCTTTGTCTCCGCACATGCCTTCCGACGCCTCTGGAGAGAGAGGAGGGATAGAGGGAGGGAGAGAAAGAGAGAAGGAAATTTGGAATGCTCTATAACGGTTTCAAAATTTGTAGAGATTATGGAATTTCGAAAATGACAAATTTAGCATACAATGAAAGGCAAAATTGATTAGATTTTTGTATGATTCTCACCTTAAAGAACCAAATTGATGAGGCACAAGGGATGCATATTGGTATCACTTTAATTTGGGAGAGGTGGAGGCGTGGGCATGTTGAAACAGGTGCACGTGTTTAACAACTGCATGATGCCATGTGGAAGACAGACAGACTCACTCTAATACTTTTGACAGAATCCGACAGAAAAGAAAACAGACAAAAATGCGAAAAGACACACAGATAGACACTCAGAAAACAGACATTTAGACAATAATTGGACGTTTAGACTGACAGACATCCAGAAAAGGAAATACCGGATAGGAAAAAAGGAAAGCTTGGTTGTTATTTTCGGGACAGACGAGCGAGGTGAAAGAATTGTATTTCCAGCATTATCTTGATTACTTGTATTTAGGCCTATAGAGAAAATGGACTATGTTTACAAAAATCCAAATTGATGAGACATCGGGGACGAGTATTGATATCACTTTAATTGGGAGAGGAACAAGAAGACAGACAGACAATGTGGGGGGTGTTTATTATCAGTAAAATATTGTTAGCATGATGGTCAGAGTGAGAGAAAGAGAGAGGGGGGAAGAGAGAGGGGGAGAGACAGAGAGAGACAGAGAGAGAGAGACAGAGAGACAGAGAGAAAGGGGATAGACATGAATGGGAGAGAAAGGGGAGGGAGAGGGGGAGCGAAGAGAATAAGATAGAGATAATATGTTCACCATTATTAAGCCAAATTCACACGTGTACTCCTGGGCTGTACGACGTTTTTTTTTTTTTTTTTTTCTTTCTTCTTCTTCTTCTTCTTCTTTAGGTTTAATAGGCCCCGAAGGGTTCTCCGGACCACTACCACCAGAGGACAATTACCTTTTCTACTATTTAAATTATGTTCTACTTGATATTATCTTAATAACTTTCTCTTTCTCTTTCCCTTTACGCATCAGAAAATACGTAAACTGGCTCTCATATTGCTTTTATTTTCATAGAACAATTGAACATTAATGAAAGGACACGATTACACATAATAATCACAAACAACGGTGTCGATTTGTTTTGGCGATTGGGGGATGATCGTCGATATTTCCTCTTTTCCTCAATGTGACACATACGATGGTACATGATCGCAGTGTCCATTTTTTGGGGGGTCGGGGGTAACGCTTGTATACACACATGCGTATAAATGCGTATAAATATGGGAAAAAATGTATCGTATAATGCGAGCGCGAAGCGCGAGCTGAAAATTTTCTCATTAATAGTGACATGGGGCAGTGTAGCATAATTTGAGCACAAAACAAGGAATGGGCTTTAACTGTTTTTTTTTTAAGGGGGACCATGATGATGTAATGGCTATAATACACACATGCATGCATGTGAGTATCTACTAATACATACATTCAAATTCATTATGCGAGCGCGAAGCGCGAGCTGAAAATTTTCTCAATATTAGTGACATGAAATGGGACATATATTATAGAATAATACAAAAGCGAAACGAGGCAGGAGCTTTATCTGGTTGATATACACACATGCACATTATTAGGCATATCTAGTATATTGTTGAATATAGGGTCTGAAGTAAAGAACTAGATTCACTCGTGTACTGTAGCTCCTCTCAACAATTATTTGACACAGACAGTGAGTTTGGAGGCAGTCTCCACTCTAGACTAAAATTTGTTTAAGTGTCAAATTGAGTCTGTGCTTGCAGACTAGCGAATGATTGCAATAAGGAAGCTCAGAGTTTATTTTCAACTCTCCAAAACTGTGCGAAACATTCAACTCTCCGTAACTTATCCTAACGTAATGATAACCCACTATGATAATTTTGTATAACATCTCAGAACTCCCCAAGTGACATGGGGCGTATTATAGGACGATTATTTCGGAAGGCGCGGATCCAAGGGGACGAGCGGGCCCTCCCGTCCCCCAGCAACAACAAAAAAAGGGGGGGAATGGACGATGGACCCGATCGACCAATTAAACCTAATCCCTATTGATGACCTTCATGACGGCCGAAGACCAAAAAGAAAGAAAAAAAAAAATCCAAATCCCCCCTTATCGAACGGCCAGAGCGTGACGTGAAAATTTGTCGATGTAGGCTACCTTTTTGCTTGCCCGATGTGACGGGATAAAAATTGGGTGTAGCAAAATCTCAAATTCCTATTTGGGTCACCCCTCTCATGAAATCCTGGATCCGCCACTGTAATCGGTGTATTTAATTCATGAAAGCACTATGCGGATCGTATCCATCTTACAATAACAATGGTTAAAAACGATTTATTATTGTTTGTGTTAATTAGAATGGCCCAGGTTCGCTATGTATCGTTTAAATTGAATGAGCATTAACGAATATGATTGTAAAGAGTTTAAAATTGACTGAGAAACCTGTATTATGTTTCTAACATGGTTTCGTATTTCTTCAACTGCTAGAAGGAAATTGGAATTTCAATTGTTGTTCTTTTGCTTCAACGCTCAGCACCTCGAAATTTTCTTCTCGTCAAGTTTCGCATTACCCATAAAATTTCGATTTGACCGAACGACAATGTTGGCCTACAATCGTGATATTCGAGAATCAACCCTGATCACTTAGTTTTCAATCAGTCGGACTACAGATCGATTTGTGTATATGAGATCTAGTTCATAACACAATGGTAGTCGTGTAACAAAAACGATGACCTCATCTTGAACAGCCCAACTGAAGAAAAAAAATCAATAACGGTAAAGTACTTTGTGCAATTGCTCTTCGTTAAGTTAAATAAAATACCTTTTCGTCTTTGTTTTTCTTTTCTTTTCTTTTCTTTTTTTTTATTAAAATTTTTTTTTTTTTTTTTTTTTTTTTTTTTTTATGGCAGTCACTTTGATTTATAACGTGACTGCACAAACATTACACAAGACAACCAACTTTTCAATCTATTCAGAAGAAAAGGGAATTAGGAGATGGGAGACATTGAGATTAATAAGAGGGTTCCAACTCGCATCAGAGCGATAGCAAGAAGCTCACTTATAGGGTCTATTAGTATGTAAATTATATTTGGTAATGCCCTTTTGACTCCAGCAGACGACATCCTAATAACGATCATGTTGCCATAAGGATGTTCTCCTTATTCTTGAACAGGTGGTAGAACACTTCATGAAGATGGCCAAAGGCTCTAAATGACGTCATTGACGAAGTGCAAGAGATTGCATGACCCTTGCTTTCTTTTACTCATCGTTTCACTACCCTCTTATAGTCGAGGCCTCTTGCTGTTTCCCCTAAACATTCGCGATTTCCGAGATTCTGAGTTTTACAATGTATCGCGTTTTCCGAGACTCTAGCCCCGTCTTAACAGACACCTTTTTGACAATCTTACCCGGGTAACGTCCGGACGTTACCCTAGTAAGATTTCTATTAAGACGCTCTTACTAGGGTAACGTCCGGAGGTTCTCCGGGTAAGATTTTCCAGATTCTTACCCTAGTACGACTAGGGTAAAGTCGCGGTAACAACCTAGTTTTAACTTGACATTGTCCGGACAACTGTTTCTTAAGACGCTCTCGGGTAATACTAGGGTAAGATCGACATTGCACAATGATAGAAGAGGAGAGAAGAAAAATGACAGAACAAAGAAATACATAAGAAATAACGGAAGACAAGAGGAAAGAAAGATCAAAACAAAGAAATACATAAGAAATAACGGAAGAGAAGAGGAAAGAAAGATAAAACAAAGAAATACATAAGAATTAACGGAAGAGAAGAGGAAAGAAAGATAAAAACAAACTAAGAAATACATAAGAAATAACGGAAGACAAGAGGAAAGAAAGATCAAAACAAAGAAATACATAAGAATAACGGAAGTGAAGAGGAAAGAAAGATAAAACAAAGAAACACATAAGAATTAACGGAAGAGAAGAGGAAAGAAAGATAAAAAACAAAGAAATACATAAGAAATAACGGAAGACATGAGGAAAGAAAGATAAAAACAAAGAAATACATAATAGATAACGGAATAGAAGAGGAAAGAAAGATAGATAAACAAACAAAGAAATACATTTTTTTTTAAATTAATGAAGAAAAAAGATAAAATAAGTAAAATGAAGAAATACATAAGAATGTAATGATGGAAAAGAAGGGAAAAGAAACATAAAGAAATATAAAGTAAAAGAATACATGAGAAAACACAAGAGAACTCTTTTCATCGATTCAATTCCACACGTTGCTACGGTAAGCTACCACGGTAAGTTTGAGAGAGCGTCTGTTAAGACAGTCGCAATATTCGACCACCCGTGGTTTTATGGAATGTTACCCTACTATTTCTACCCTGGCTTTCTCCGGACGTTGTCCGGACAATGTCTATTAAAACGGGCTTCTGACTGCCGCAGTCTCGGAAATCACGATACAATGTGCACGATTATCACCGAATCCGGGAGACATGAGAAACAGCAAGAGGACGATTCCACGATAATTGCTCCGGCGACAAATGATCCGCTGTAAATTCCATAAACCATTAGAGTGATCATCTAACCCTAACCTTACATCTTAGACAAAATAAAACCTGGAGCAATTGACACAGGAGGTAATTCCACTGTAACATAAGAGTTGAGATCAATCACCTAGTAACCAAGTAAACTATTATGTACAAATGAATCTAAAACTACTTCTCTAGCGTTTATAGGCTAGAATGAATCATTAGATGCGTTATAATAAAAATAACAAAATAACTCAAAACATGATAATATATATAAGCTTAATTTAGTTGTTGCTTAGAATCTGAAAACTTCGTTTGAACATTTTAGATATGGTATTAAAGCTGAAAGATTTTCCTTGCTGATATACTTTATTTCGTATACTATACGCTTGAAAGAAAAAAAACAACAAATAGGCCAGGTCCTTTTGTTTGTGAAAGAATATACTCTATTGGGCTCTGGCCTCAGCTTTCCATGGAGGCGTATTTCAATTCAAAACCTACACAATTCGCACGCATATTTTCTTGATTGAAGAAGAAAAAAAAATCATATCTGTAGTACTACAGCACCAAATGGAATAATTAAAAAAAAAAAATACAAATGAACGTCTGTTTTTTTTCTGCTTGAAAGAAATACTAAAGATGGTCAAATGAATGTATCTTGGTCTATATCATAAAATTGTTCAAGTCCGCTTGTACAATTTTGATTGATAGGCCTACAGTATACTCGAGAATATATGAAATATATAGAAAGGACAAAGGAAAATAAGAGTGACAGCCAATTTTGGATTGTTCTATTTATTACGATTCATCATTATAGAAAATAATAATTATCACTCTTAGTGAGTCGTCTGCTATGACAGAGTTTCACAAGGGACCATGTAAATATTCATCATAATTATGACTGCATCATTTAAAAAAAAAAACAGAATTGGCTTTCCAAGTCGCCATCCCATCCGTGTTGTGAAACTTTGCAACTCATTTGCACCCTTTCATTATTGATTTTCCACTCAGATATATGAGGCTAGAGGGGCATCAAGAATTTACGCTTGATGATCGTAAGAAGGTTTGTTTAATTGTGTTCCAATTTCACTTTTATTTGATTTTTTTACCAATATATTAAATGGATAGATACCACCGCTCGTTTTGTGTTAATATAATGTTTTAAACGCAAGATGGCGCTACAGTGGTTATTCAATTCGAGTCGCGCATAACGTTGTGCGCAATGGGGAAAATGCTTACGGACTTACACTATAATGTTTTAAACGTAAGATGGCGCTATTCCACAACTAGCGTTAAGCAAAGACGATTGAATCATACTGACCATTTACCCTGAAATACACCAGATAATGCCCACCATGTTATATTGATTCGATATTTAGACTACTTTTGGGCACATTTAAACTTCCGATTCCATTTGGAAAGTAACATCTTTTATTTTGGAGAATAGTAATTTCTTTAACTTTAAGGGGGAAACAATATTTTTGGCTTCTCTTCCTAGTCACATTTTCTCTGAAAAGTTCATTTACCTTAAAATTTATGCGTGTGTATTGTGGTCCTGTTTTAAAACTATACCAAAATACCGAAATTCAAAATAGAATAATAACCAAAAGGAGTTAGTTTGGGGTTATTATTGTTGATGGTATTAATGAATCTCAATTTTACACCTAACAGATTAAGTCAGTTATCTTTTGTTAAAAGTAGAAAAATAGCGTTTTTTTTTTTTTTTTTTTTTTTTGTCTCACAGAATTAAAACACATGATAAAAAAATGGAAGTCAAATAAGCATTTTCCTTTATTCTTCTCAATTCGATGTTAGTTTAAATGTTCACAATCATCAAATATTCTGCATAAAATATCTTTCTCTCTTGGATCAGCATATCTAGCTTTCCTTGACAGTTTTTTTTTTTTTTTTTTAATGGCGGTGTCATTCATGAATTGTTACACTATTCTCCCATTCTTATTTATCATCAACTTATCAAGTGCTAAAAAGCATTCCTTTGTGACTTGTAAGCATTTCTGTATTTTATATATTTATGTATGACCATTAATCTAACTTTTGTTTTCAAAGGCATATCGTATACGAAATAAAAATGTATTGGAAATAATTGGGGTTTGGGCAGTATCAACAAAGTTTAAGAACATTTAATACCTAATTGGGTGTTCCCCGCTTGTACTACTTTTTAAAAATCAAGACTATCTGTTTAATATGCGAATCCAAATTTATATCATGAATTATATCCAACATTTCTATTATTTTGGTTAAATTTCCTGTTTGGTTTATATATTTAGGTAAAATTTTATAACAGGACCACAATTCACAAACACAAACTTTAATGTACATGAACTTTCAGAGAAAATGTGATTGGAGAAGCCGAAAACCTTTTTTTTTTTTTTTTCTTCTTCTTCTTCTTTCTTGAATAAGTAAAAGAGATGACGCTTTTCTACAGTAAAATAGATTACTTTTCAAATAAAATCGAATTTAAAAGATGCCAAAACGTATTTTAAACATCATTGTATCATAATAATGTAAAATTGTGTCCATCATCTGGTATATCACATGGGAAAACAAACTATAGTACTTTTTTTGTGGTATCAACCTCCTTTGCTTAACGCGAATTGTGGAATAGCGCCATCTTTTGTTAAATACACTATAGTATAGGTCCGTAAACTCTCTTTCCCATTGCGCACAACGTTATGAATAACTGGAACGGAATAACCGCTGTAGCGCCATCTCGCGTTTAAAACATATATATTAATGAAAACCGCGATGAGGTATCTATCCGTTAAATACATTTGCAGAAAGATCAAATAAAATGGAAATGAGCAAAACTGCTTAGAGGGTGGAGGCTTCAGCCCCCCTTTTTTTTTTAATAAACGTGTACAAAAAAACGCGAAAATGACGATATATTTGTGATACTTTCGGCTCAGCCCCTCCACTCTCAAAAACGCTCCGCAGCCCCTGTGTGATATACTGGGTGTCTCGAAAAAAGAAAGAAAAAAAAAACAAAAAAAAAAAACGTAAGTTTGATTATTAATAATTCAAAATATTTCAGTGTGAAGTTTATATACTAGAAAGTGCAACTCATGACCATTCTAATGATATCTCTGTCAGTGCACCAATATCACGCATCGCTCAACCCCTATTATTCTGAAAAAGTCTCGCAAAATTGTGAATGGTTACTTTCATGCTCCTTGAGATGGGTTGACCTTCTTGACGGTCGAAGGCCAGAAAAATGTTAACACATACCCTCCCCCCCCCCCCCCCCGCTTATCGCTCGACCAGCGTGACGTGAAATAAATTTTGAAGTACCTGTTTGCCCTCTCATGAAATCCAGGATCCGCCACTGCCCCCCCCCCTCCCCCTCCCCACTTTTGAAGAGAGGAGATGGCCTGTACAAACATCCCCCACTTTTCACGAAAGAAATGGAAAAAAAGATACATTAGATAATTGTTTTATTGGTGAAATTCTACCTTACACCATAACGTTATAAAATGCTAATAAAGAGATTATTCACCAAGTTTCCAAACGAAAGGCATACAGTGTATCATGGTTGCAGTGTATGTCATTATCATGAAATTGAAAGTTTCTTCCAATGAAGCAATGTACATGGGGAAATGGTTAAAAAGCAATGTCAACATTTTTATTTTGAGCGCATAATTAGCATTCATATCATCAAAATAATGCAAGGTGTATGATTAGTATGATCGTGGCTGTTGTAATGAGTAATTTATGAGGTATTTACTCAATATGTATTTTTAGACCCTAAATTTTTATGCTCGCTCGATCGCTCTTCGAGCTCGCACTAAGTAAAAAACAAAAAGGTTACCGGTAGTCCCAATACCCTCTGCTGGAGCCAAACCTTGGAAAAGGGTGTTGTCGACAATATAAACATTGGTTTAATTGTGTGCGGGCTAGGATGGGGGAGGGCTAAAGGGCCTGCAGCCCACAAAATTTTCACAGCAAAGACTGTTGATTCGTTATCTAGCGCTATAATAGGGCCTTTTATTTAAGAACCTGTAAAATGCATCTTCAACATGGATACTAAATCTGACCTATAATAAAATAAGTCAGATTTTGAGCTCAAAATTTCGGCTCTCGGATACTATATAGGGTCTATAATTAAAGGGGCACCAAAATGACCTTAGGGGTGCCAAATTGAGTAAAATGTAAATAAATAAATAAATAAATCAATCAATCAATCAATCAATCAATCAATCAATCAATAAATCAATCAATCAATCAATCAATCAATCAATCAATCAATCAATCAATCAATCAATCAATCAATCAATCAATCAATCAATCAATCAATCAATCAATAAATAAATAAAAAGAGAGGAAATCAAAGAGATGTTTATAGCCGATTGACCTTCTTAAACCTACCCCTACGGCTGATACATGACCTAAATAGTTATACTTACGGATGACCGAAGGCCAAAAAAAAAATACACCTACTGCTGATATGCTGATAACCCTGAAACATTATTTTTTACACCCGATAATCATATTGAAATGTCTATTAGTTTTAAATTTGGATTCAAAACCTTCAATGATTCGAACAAGTACCTGGCGAGGTCCTTAGAATATTAGCCTAATGAACTAAAAGTTGGCATCTACATTGTAGTTGCATAATTTGTTGTTGAAATATCTGACAAGCATCTGCCAAGCTTTCGTGTTGTCAATAGATTGTTGTTGTTGTTGTTGTTGTTGTTGTTGTTGTTGTTGTTTTGTTTTTTTTTACACAATTAATAACTCAACTCGGGACTTTCATGCATCCAGGGGGGACGGTCTAAATCAAAATCAGCTCAGCCTAGATTTCGCCAGGGACGCGAAGTTCGTTCGAGGGCGATCCATTTGATTCACTTCCGTTCTTTTGTTTACCGCTTGCAGTGTGCATTACACTTGTGAACGCTTCCAAGAAAGGTAACAAATTTACATATTTCTGCAAAATGTATGTCTAGTTATTATGTTAATATTTTTTAATCATTAAATATCAATCATCTGAGCCATATTTGGTGAAGAATTTCGTTGGAGAAAGCGCGAAATTCTACCTATTTAGAAGCATTTTTGTAGAGTTCAGTCCCACATGCTGCCAAATCTGTGGCCATTTCTGTTCATACATTATTTGATTCGCCTTTGGAAACAAATCCCGTTGCTTTGATACTAACCTGAAAATTTCTCTGTAGAAACGATCTTTTAGACTAATTTACAATCCAACAGATGCATTTTTTTTCTGAGCTTAAAAAGACTTCTAGATCTAGACCCTAGATTATTCTGAACAGAGTCTGATCTAACGTTTAAACCAACGAACAGCTTCGCATGTTGCTCTAAGGAAGGCCAACTGCCTACGCGCATTCAGCTGACATTCGCGCACAGTTTTGTAGGCATGCCAACAAAACCAAACGCAGATTCAATACTATGACAAATTGAACGCAATTTGAAGACAAAATTAATCATTAGATCTATAGCAAGTTGGGAAGCAAATTAGTCTTTAAAAAAATAGATTATGTGAGATCTGATTATAAACAAAATAAATTTAAATTTTAAACCTTATAAATGACATTTTAAGAATCTCCAATCTTTATCAAGTAATACTTTGTTGTTATCAGCGATTTTACCAGGTTGCTACTTTCAGATGGTTTTTGCCGAGACGTTTTTGTGACCCTCGCGTTGCATTTCGGGATTGTCACAGGCCGCCCAAAGTCTAGCTCAGCTGTTCGCTGTGCTCAACTTGTACTGGTCGCGTAGCCAGCGCATATAGCTTGCTTGCTAAAGGCGCAGTGCAGCTAAGATGCTTTGACCACTAGCTTAGTTGATGTGCTGTCCTTGCCATTAGCTTTATTTTTGTTTTTTAATACAAAAATGCATCTTTATTTTTATTTTTTTTTTCACATTAAAAAAAAATATAGTGGTAGTTTAAATAAATTACTACATAAAGTAGGATTGGATATATTATCAAATAAATAGATTATATTTACAAAAATCAGTATTTCTTGTCCTTCGTCAAATCTACAAAGTATACCCGGTTGTTGTATGTCCGGACGGGTTGTTTGTCCGGACAAAGACGGCAATTCTAGGAGTTTGTGATCAATATTTCATTAATTGATTGAAAATAATATCAGACAATATAACAAATCACAAATGTTCACAAATATTTTTGCTATTTACTGCACAAATTTTGAGAAAATCGAGAGCAAAAGATGATGTTTTTATCTGCTTAAGTGTCCGGACAACGGACCCCCCATCCTACTGTCACGGCCGCCCAAAGTTTTTTCTTGGTCACAAAAAATCAGCGGAGTTGGCCTTCCTTAGAGCAACTGGCGAAGCTGTTGACGTCCTCAACGTTCGTTGGTTTAAACTTAACGCTAGTAGTTAGGATCTAGTCACATACAGCTGCAAACCAACATCAGTCAGTACTGAAAAATGGCTGTCTGTCGCCCTCTTGGTTGCTGAAGAAACTTCTCAATAATAATTAGCGAAACCAGCTTTAAACCTACCTCAAAATAAATTAAGATAAACTGTAGTCCCATTGCAATATAATTCTTCTATTAGAAATTTTTAATTTTGTTTAGGATAATTTTTAGACCCTTTTTTGATATGCCACCTTGACTTAGCTGGAGGTGCTCAAGACACTTTTCTGCATTGACTTTCCATTGGTAGTAAACTGCTGCAATAAGGTACTTCCCAGTGCAAGGTCAATTATGAATTGACCATGCATAAGTGTAAGTCAATTATGAATTGACCATGCATAAGTGTAAGTGGGATCTAGTCTAGATTTTCTAGATCTACTTGTTAGGCCTAGAATCTAGATCTAGATCTACATACAATTCTTTTTTTCTCTTGTACAAATGTATGTAAGTCTGCCGAATGTCAGATGGAGATTTCATTCACCTTCTTTTCATATCGGGTATTCTGCCAAGCATCGGTTAAAGAGAAAAAAAAAATACCGAGCATAATTACATGATAATATAATAAGTCTATGAAATAAAATTTTCCATGAATGCTCTGCATGTTTCTTATTTCCCTTTTCTTTTTCTTTTTGCTTCTTGCAGCTACGTTTCACTGGAGAACATTTTGAGGGCAAACAAATTATTTATGGTGACTTTGATAATAATCCATTGTCAGCTTTGGTGATTACAAGCATCAATCGTAGCAATGCCTCGGCCAGTGAGACAGAGCGCCACCTCCCCAGGCAAGAGTGGCGTGTCCTGTCCCATATGCGGGCGTCACTGTAGTCCCTCGACAATCAACGGCCATCTCGACAAGTGCTTATCCAAGGATGAAACTTCCCCACCGAGGAAAAGATCAAAGCAGGACTCCTACGCTGAAAGCGAGAATGAGAACGAGGTGGAGGCTGAGCCTGTGCCCCATCCTGGCAAGCTCAATGCTGAGTGGGCGGCCATTTTAAAAACTCAAACAAAAGAAGAGAAAAAGAAGACCCCAAAGTCTGAAAAGAAAAAGATCAAGAAAGAAGGCAAAAAGGAGAAAAAAAAGTTGAAGAAGGAGTCCAGTCAGTCGAGCAGTGGAGACGGACTGAGCACTCCCAAGAAGGCCAAATCTGAAAAAGGGACGAAGTCGCTGAAAAGTAGTAGCAAGAAAGAAAAAGGGGAGAAGTCTGTCAAAGGGGAAAAGAAAAAGAAGCGCAAAAGGAAACACAAAGAGAAGGAAGATGATGATGATGTGTTTGACTTTGATGCTGATGAGATGGAAGGGGCAAAAAAGAAAAAATCATCTTCAGATGGAACCCCTTCTAAGACAACTCCCTCTAAATCATCAACCCCTTCTAAATCATCGAACATTAATGATATAAACACCACGCCGACTCATAGAAAGTCTCCTGCTTCAACTCAGTCTCCTAAAAAGTCAGCTATCAACAAGTCACCGTTCGGCACTTTGTCTCCGAAACAAGCCAGTCAGTCGTTCTGGGCACGTCAGAACGCACAACCAAACTATCAAGCGATGAAATTCAATGCCCAAGCTTCTTCCCCCACCATCGGTAAAGCCACGATCCAGACGCCGCCCATGGCAAAGACTAATGCCCAGTCACCGACGACACCCCAGAGCACAAAGCCGACATTTGGGGCGACACCCTCCCAACCACGCCCCGATTTTCGCCCCCTTGCTGAAAGAATGCGGCCTTATACTATGGACACTCTGATTGGTCAGAATAAGACCCTTGGTGCTACAGGAACACTGCGTCGTCTCTTGGATGCTGGTAACATTCCTTCTATGATATTCTGGGGACCACCTGGATGTGGAAAGGTAATTGTGCTTCTTAATAGAATGTTAATGTGACTCAGTGTGGTGTTTCACCAAGTTGTTCTTATAGTTACAAATGACTTTACAAACGACTGAAACATGTTCTTAGGTGCTATACTAATCACATGCTTTATAATTTAGTGCACAAACTGATCACCAGTCATTCGTAAAGTCATTCTTAACTTACGAACGACTTGGTGAAACCAGGGACGTGCCTCCTCTCAGGTCCCTGGTGAAACACAGCCTGTAACAATAAATTCCAGCATGTATTTTATGTTATAAAATGTTAAATTGTATGTACACGTGTGACATTAGAAAACCAGCTCAGTAGTTGCAAAAACTTTTAATCTCTTTTTATAACAGTATGTCATTGGTTTCAAAGGTTTTAAGTAACTTTGTGGAGGTTAGCAAAAATCTTAGCGGTGGGAACTACATGCTGTTGGTGCATGCAATACTGAGGAAACCTTGAATATTTAATTCCATAAGCATCTTTCCATGCTTCACGATAAGTGAAAAGTGATCATATTCCCTCCATAGGGACACTGGTGACTATAGTATCAATATCGCAGTAATTAAGCGACCAATCAGCTTCAAAATCTCAGGTAATTCCTTTCTGACCTTAAGATTCGTGATAACAGCATTAGCTGGAAGAGAAAAAAAAATTTAGATCCTGAATGATATTAAACTTTAAACTTAAAAAAAAAATTAATAGCAAGCCCTACTTACGGTACAGGTTGTACTCAATATACTTTCATGATTTCGTCTGTCTTTTATGTTGTAGACTTCATTGGCCAATGTCATAGCCAGACAAGCCAAGATTAGAAATACACATCGCTTCATCACGTTCTCAGCTACAACCAGCAACGTGTCGGATGTCAAGTCGGCTGTGGAGATTGCACGGAATGAACAACGAATGTATAGGAGGAAGACCATTCTCTTTATTGATGAGATTCATCGGTTTAATAAGACGCAACAGGTAAGAAAATGATTTATATCTGTTGCTACAGTCAAATTTAGTTGCAAACAACCCGATAGAAAGATTGTTTAATAGGAGAGAGTGTTTTGTGTTTCCCTACTTGAAACATCTACGGTAAAACATATGATATTCAGTATTAATCCGCATACTTAACCTCATTTCATTACAATTTGTATTGAACAATTTGTATTTGTCCAAAATCATTAAATGACTATTATCTTTCAGATTTATGTCATGGTTTAATCCTTTTCAAAGGCAAGGCCAGGTTTTATTGCATAATGCATTGTGCATAATACATAAAGTTGCACAACTTCCTAATCGTAAGCTCAATTTTTTTCAAAAGAGTGTTAAAAGTTGCGTAAGATGTAAGAGGAAAAGGTCATAAATGCGCAAAGCTCAAAAAGAATGTCAGTGACAATGATGTGGCTGATAAGGGCCCCCCCCCCCCTATCATGGCCCTTTTAGGGTTAAGACAGTTTTGTGCATGGCCCCTTTCCATATGCTCTTTGAGTCTGAGACTAGTGGGAATTTTATATTATATCATAAACCTCCCTTGTGAATTTAATTTTTCGACAATCTCAAAATATTTATTTTCAAATTGTAACTGAAATATCATAAATATTTGTGTTATGAATGGCAGTGCCGTAAAATATAAAAAGAACAACAACCATTTTTCTATTCATAATTTCTTCACAAGGATACTTTTCTGCTGCATGTCGAGAATGGAACCATCATCCTGATTGGAGCGACAACGGAGAACCCCTCCTTCCGGGTAAACAGCGCCCTCCTGAGTCGTTGTCGCGTGGTGGTGCTTGAGAAACTCAGTCCCGAGAGTGTCATGCTGATCCTAGAGAGGGCGCTAAAGGATAGTCAGGTCGGGATTGTGGAAGATCCCCGAGTAGCAGACGCCTTGCCGATTACTGACCCAGAGTGAGTAAATAGTTGGAGAAATAGTGTATAAGCTGAAATTTTTGCAAGGGTTTTATTCTCGTGAATTTTGCAAGTTAGTCCTCATGAAAATTTTCACTTCAATATGAGGCTATTTATAGTAATGTAAACATCACAAAAACTGTGAAATTATCCACTCGTGAAATTCGCGGAAATGTCTGTACACAAAAATAATGGCTTATACAGTAGTTGGAGGAATAGTTCAAAATAATTTATTCTGCTGATATCTCATGTGGCATTTCTGTGATAATTCGATTTCAAAAGAAAACACTCACTGGAAGTAATTTATAGATAGATAGATAGATAGATAGATATTTTATTGATCCTTCTTTCACATGTTGTATACAATGTAGGACAAAATATTACATACATTTTTAAATTCATCAGGTTTACATTGATACATAGTTAAGTAAAGTAAACAAAAAAGATACGAAATTAATTTCATGTAAAAGAAAGACGAGGAGACCCTGGTAAAAAGCAAAGCTTGTAAGGTGTAGGGTCCCCTCTTCACCGAAAATTTCCGGTGATGCATTTATAATCATGTTATGAGTAAAACAAAATGAGTAAAACATATTTATAACTAGCTAAATACTTATAAATGATACATAGGATAATACGAACAGGGTTTGGCATAATAGAAGCAGAAAGGCTATGTACAATAGAACAGGACTTGGGACATCACGAAAGAAAAGGGGGGGGGGGAATAGAAATGAGAAAGAGTACAGCACAACATAACAACAAATAAGATAACAAAACTGACAAAGGGATAAAGGGCCGACAATCTGGAGAAAAAAAAAACAGTTAGACACAGCATATTGAAAGAAAAGATAAAAAACATATATCATGCTCAGATTGCTATTATTTACAATATAACACTTTGAGAGTCACAATAATTGTCAAGGAGATGGACCTTAAGTACACGTTTAAATACAGATCTGGACGAACAGAAAGCTTAATTTTGGTATCAAGAGAATTCCAGAACCGAGGTCCGGTATTAGCTAACGTGTTAAAGGCCAATTTTGTCCTCACTTTAGGTAAGTGGAGAGCAGAAGCATTCCGCGTAGCATATTGATGTACTTGATTGTTTTTCTTAAAAATGTTGGACAGAGCCGTTGGTAGGACTCCAAAATGTAAATCATACATAAGGACACCCAGTTGAATTTGATAAATATCTTGGAGCTTTAGAATCTTGTGTCTGTAGTAACGTAATTTCTGTTGATAAGGTTCAAATTTTACCATGTAGTGAGTTATGAAAAAGGACTGTTGGAGAAAATAATAGTTGAGGAAAGAAGAAATTAGAAGGTGAAATAGAGAGTGACCTCTCGTGTGGAGTCCTGAAAAGACTGTAAACCAGACGAGAATGCAAGAGGTTAAGAAAGGTTGCGGGAGAGTGGTGAGGTATTGGCGTTTCAGATAGCTTGACTGTCTATCTTCATGACTGAAGTATTCCAGGTGTGGCGTGGAATGAATAGATCTGATGAACACCCATGTACATGCGTGTAGTATGTAATGCACATGTAATTTATGTTGATAGAGAAGAAACAAAATCTTCTCTCAGACTGTCAATCCAAAATGAATGGCTATAAAAGGTAAAATAATTGAAACATATACATGTATATATCACCAATTTATCCAAAAGCCATCAAACTCGAGACTTGTCATCTTGGATAGTTTCAAACTAAGGACATTTATATTAAATTACTATCAACTTCAAGACAGAAAAATAATATGTTTGACATATAAATTTTAACCTGCAACAGTACTCACTATTAATGTGACATTAATTACAATGTATAATCTTGAAATTGTAGAATTACCACTTCTATTGAGAGAGAAGCCCTATGCCTTCTTGCCAACCTGTGCAACGGCGATGCACGTTCAGCACTCAACTCACTCCAGATGGTTCTAGACGTGGCCAAGGGGTCAACCGGAGGTCAACAGGGCGCCTCCAAGGTTCAAAGGTCAAATGTGATCACCATTGACCAGATTAAGGAGAGTTTGCAGAGGTCACATATCACATACGACAAAGCAGGTATGTATACTTTTTTATTTGAAATGGCCTTCGAACAAACTTGAATTAAAAAATTAAAATTTTGCTGGAATTTTATTTTTTACTTTTTGAAAGTTAATCCTATTTCCAATGCAGTCATGATTTTCAGTTTACAGAACGACCCCAACTTTAAAGTGATATGGCCGGTTGTGAGAGTAATGCAAAGCTAATGTATTGGGACACCACATGGCAGTTTAATAACAATTTATAGGGGGAGGATTTATAGGACAGATCATCGTAAATGATCATAATATCTCTGTGAGTGTAAGGAGATGAAACTAATATGAAAAAAAAAACTGGAGAATTAAGTCGTTTATATAAAATTGATAAGAGAGTCTGGCCAAAGTCCATAGCCAGTTGATAGAGTGCTTACTGTGCTTACTGCACGCATCACCCTCCAGGGTCGTAGGGGCACTGCTTTAGAGAACTGTGTACCATATTCCTCCATTTATCCCTGTTGTGGGTGAGGACCTGACTTGGACAAATGATGGATTCGTCTACTCTTTAAAGTAGACACACGGAGAAAATACACATTATTTGATAATAATGGCCAAATTACATGTTACTGAACAGATTTTCCTTCGTTTATACGATTGACATGCTGAAAATGACTTGAATCTCTCACAAATAGCTGTAAATGGTTTTGAGTGTCTTTGTTTAATCTGCCCCCAAATGGGCCGCTCGGCGTGCGGAGGAGCTCCTGGTTTGTGACGTCACACCTTGGGCAGCTCGAACAACAGCCAGCTGAGCTGATCTGACCTTGCGCGCGCAGCTTGATGCATATTATGTATTATGTGCATGCAATATACGTATATACATGTAATTGCTCGCACTGTACTAGCTTGCTATAGCTGCTGTGTTTCGGATTAATATGGCTCTTTTATCACAACTGATTACACCATTGGACAAATCATACAGGGTTGTATATCCTTAGAATATCGTGTTTTGAGATATTGTTAACGACTGTGATTAATTTGTAGATTTGAACTTGCTGCAATAGATTTTTGAAGAGTTTGCAATCATGGTAAAAGCATGAATTGCCTTGCTCATCTCTCACCGAGCGAGGGCCCAGGAACGGTGCGGCCCGTTGGTTGTTGGTGAAGCGTTTAATTTGCCCATTGACATTGGGAGATATAATGCTTAAAATTCCATGTAAATTTATAGTGACTTCATTCTTAAGAAGACTTATTCTGTGTTGAATCTACATGTATATTGGTTTTAATATGATTTTTTTTTTTAATCTGAATCCCTCCAAATATGGTTTTAGAGCAAAATATAATCATGCCATGGTCATGACTTTCCCAACTAACTTACACAGATTAACACTTGGACAAAGTGGTAATGTCACATTTCCTCCAAAATTCCTTATTTATCGAAATTCAATGGCTAAACGACCAGAAACGTCCTTAAAATGAAATCAATATATATTGAAGAGACAGAATATTTAAGAATCAATTATGTAAACATTGAATTGTTTGCAATATTTACAGTCTACTAATTTAGTTTGGCTTATATAATTCTTACACACGCAACGGGATGGGGTAGTGTATATCAGTCTGCTGCTTTTATCACGAATGCAAAATCTGTCAAATTCATTGCAACAAGGTCTAATCTACGAAATAATGTTATTTCATTCTGAACAATATCTAAAACCATGAAAAAAAGTTCACATATACTGTAACTGAAGAACTAAGGAGCTATTCCATCCGAAAGTTTGGACGAATTATTGTTATAGCTAACGGATAAAATTATCTCGGGATCTGCACAATAATATAAAGACTTACAAAACCAAATGAACAATTTCAAGATTATGATAACCTTACAATATAGGATTATTGGTTATAATAATTGTCATGACAACAAAACTAAACGTGTGATTTGAACAGTCCACAATGAAAACAATGTCACTTTGTTTTATTATCTTTTTTTTTTTTCACTCACTATTTTAGTATAATGAAAAAGAATACATTATTGAGAAGGATTAACTTAAATATATAGACAAATGATAGAGGAACAGTCGGCAAGATATATCACTTTTGACCAGTTAGTCGGGGCCTGGGGTGAAGCATGGGATGAGAAGAGAGAAAGAAAGTTTTCAAGAATCAGAATGTGCAATGTAACGATATAGCACAGTACAGGATACGTGCATACAGTAGACACGGTACGGGTGCCCACGCTGTGACGTCATAATCTCGACGCCCTTGCGGGGTACCGCTGAAGCCTGAAAACAGGGGCCCTTCTTTGAAAGGTGATAACTCCCGATCTAAAACAGATATTGACAAGGGGTTTAGATATTCTGAATCAGTAAAGATTTTTCGTTACAGTGGTATGAGTTTTGTTGCAATTAAAAGCAGTTTTGACTCTCCAGTTGTCTACTGTAATGTGGTCAGTTCATCTCTTCATCTTCTTCTTCTTCTTCTGGTATCTGCCCAACGCCCCAGTACAGGAGCCAACCGGGCAGGGGGGTGCGCCGATGTTGGTGGCGCGGAAAGTTGAAGTTAGTTGGTGCTTTGCTTTGTTAGGGTCTGGAGAACGGATCTTTTGAATGTGTCTGTATTTTAAATGTCTTTAATGGGTGCTGCCAAGATGTTCCACTCAGGATGGTTCTGGTTTATGAACGAATACTTGTAACAGTTCTTATTGGCTGGAATTGTGATGAAGCTTGTAGATGATGAGCCCCTCAGGGGCCTCGGACCAGACGTAGGACTTTTCGTACTGGAATGGATAGGCGACCCGCAAGCGCTTCGCGAAATGTTGAGATACGACAGACGTTGCAGGGCAAGTGCAACGGTTCCCAGTCCAGCCCCTGCTTCATGGCGGTGACACTACTCTATCGAGAGTAATCGCGTGAGACAAAACGGGCTGCTCTGTTTTGTACAGCCTCTATTTTGTTTATCAGTAGCTGGTTATGGGGGTCTCAGACTGTTGAGCAATATCTAGGGTTGGTCTTATAAGCCATATCTTTAATGTTATTGGCGCAGTCATAAAGGTTCTACGTAAGAAACCTAGGGTTCAATTTGCTTTAGCACATGCCTTGTTCACATGTGTATTCCATGTGAGGTCGTTGGAGATGTCAACTCCCAAGTAAGTATGAGACTTGGTTTCAGGTAGTTGACAGTTGTTCATATTTCAGAGTATTTCGTGCATGGGTAATGTGGATGACAAAGCATTTTTATTTTTTTTAAAAATCCATCTGCCACTTACCTTGCCATTCGGCTAACATGTCTAGGTCTTTTTGCACCATTTGTGCATCTTCCGTACTAGAGACATGATCGTAAATGATTCAGTCGTCAGCAAACAAGCGGCAGGTGGAATTCAGTCCATCGCGTAGGTCGTTAATGAATATAAGGAAGTAGAGTGGCCCAGTGACTGTGCCTTGAGGGACACCCGAGTCCACAGTCACCCAGTCTGACTGTTCCCCTTGGACTACCACTCTCTGTTTACGGTTTGTTAGGAATTCATTGATCCATTTGTGAGTTTTTCCCCTTATGCCATAAGACAATAGTTTAGATAGAAGTCTCTGGTGGGGAACGTTGTCGAATGTCTTCTGGAAGTCCGTTACGATGAGATCGATCTGCTTTCTCTGGTCTACTTCCTTGGCGATATCCTGTATAGTAGAAATTAATTGTGATTCACATGAGTGGTTCTTCCTGAAGTCGTGTTGGTTTTCCTTCAGGATCTGGTATTCATCTAGATGGGACATAATGTTAGTGTGGATAATATGTTCCATTATTTTACTGCATTAAGAAGTGAGATTGATTGACCTGTAGTTAGAGGGGTTTGTTAGTTAGAGGTCTTGATAGAGTAGGCCAGTTAAATGATGGCAGCATAAGCGAGGTCGTATTGTTTTAGAAAGCTTTCGTTCAATATTCTCTCTGCCACTCATCTGCAGGTGAAGAACACTACAACTGTGCGTCTGCACTCCAGAAGTCTGTCAGAGCTTCAGACGCCAACGCTGGTATCTACTGGTTAGGACGTATGCTCATCGGTGGAGAAGATCCTCTATTCATTGCCAGGAGGCTGGTCGTCATTGCAAGTGAAGATATCGGTAAGTGTATCAGGACAACTACTTCCTGAACAATTACCTCAGGACAACTACATGTAGCCCAGGAAATAGGGTTAGGTTTAGGTGCAGAGTTGTGACGGGGGTAGTTTTCCAGGGGTAATTGTCCAGGGGTTAGTAGTCCTGGAACCATAGGTAAGCACTGATTTCATTCCCTTATTTTACACTACAGTGCAGATCAAAATACAGGTGTTCGAGTTTTAGAGGGGGTATATTTGAAGCTGATTTATTCTGGCAATTTATGGGAACTCCTCACCTTTGCGGCAGTGGCGGATCTAGGATTCGGTGCATGGTGCATGTGAATCCCCTAGGTTGCATTGTCAAATCACGTGCAAGAGGGCAGTTTTGTCAACACAGCTCTTTTTCAAATTGGCTGTTTTTCTCTGAAATGGAGAATTCTTCTTCTCTCTTTTCCACCATTTACAACATTTAATTTATTAGGCATATGTACATGTTGTATACCCCCCCCCCCCTCCTAAACCTTAAAAAATATATATATAATATGGAATTATATAGTAGATACTGTTGACAATATCAGCTATTCCTTTTTTTCCTATTCCTTTTTTCATTATAGTCATAAGTGTACAAATGATGAACCCATGCATGATTGACAATTTTTAACTTAAAAAATAATGAATCCTCATTTCAAACCAAATCTATAAAATGATGAATTTAACCCACTGAACTTTTGAAAACCGAATGATTTAAAAGATTTTTTTTTTTTTTTGTTAAACCCTGACACATCCATGTGTGTTTATTTTGAAAAGGGGATTGATTTACGTTGTATGCGTATTATTTTTGTATTAAATTTCTCTTCTCTTGTTCTCTGACAGGTCTTGCCGATTCCCAAGCTTTAGTCCAGGCCACAGCAACATATCAAGCTTGTCAGACCATTGGCATGCCAGAATGTGAGGTAAGCTGATGAACAACAGTATTGACAGTCCACTACCACTGTAATGAGTATGATTGCAACAAGAAGTTGTTATAGCAAGGAGATTGTTTTGGTCCTGAACTATAGCAGGAGTTGTCTGTATGAAGAAATTGGACATTCTTATAATGGGCATTGAATAAGGATTGTTCTTGGCAGGTTATTTGATGGACACCATTTTTTTTTGTTATGCAAAAATATTGGTAATTTGCTGTATTTAGGAGGATAAAATCATTCATGTAGGAGTTTGTTGCTTTTAAAGTTGTATCAAGTCAAACTACACAGAATCTGCATGAACATTGATAAATTTCTTTCCCTTGATCTTTCTCTCTGCTCTCTTATACAGCTGAACCTTGCCCACTGCATCATCTACCTATCAAGAGCGCCCAAGTCCCGGCAGGTTGCCACCGCCTACAGTCGCGTGAAGGAGTGCATCAAGAACCACCAGGGCCCCATCCCCCCTGTACCCCTGCACCTGCAAACCCCTGCCACCCAGTACCAGCTGGTTCGTAACACACTGGGTAGCTGGGGTAAGGGGCTAGTCATGGCTGGTGGATACCAGGGGTACATGCCAGAGAGCTTAGCAGGTCTTGACTTCTTCTCTATGTCAACGTAGGAAAAGAATATTTGAAGACTGAATCCGGATGGTGTTATGGTGCTGGGGAGTGTGAGTTGATATGGAAAATCAAAGGGATAGAGCAGGTTTCTTAACCTGTCGGGATAGAACTTAATGGGAATGAAATTTTTCTTCTGTCAATATTGGAGTTATAGATAAGAACATTTCAAGCTTATATTAAGATGTTGTTATGGTGCTGAGGAATGAGAGTTAAATATGTAAGGGAAAGATAAAAGGAGAGTTTTTATACCCATGTTAAGTCTAAATTCCTTGGAGCTACAGGCAAGAACTTTTTAAACAAAAAAGCCATCAGGGTCCAGGGGGGGGGGGAGGGGGCCAGTAATGAAAACGAACCGAGTGAGTTAAGAACTTACCACTATCTTGTTCCCTGAAAATTTCCATGAGTTTGTGATTGGAAATTGCAGGCAACATGATATTGAAAAAAAAAGTTATTACATGTATGTGATGATTTCTCGGTCAACAAGGGTGCTCAATGCTCAACAGGGCCAGCCATTAGAAAAAGAAAAAGAATTACTTACTGCAACTTACTGGAGATGAGTCATGCTATGACATGAACGTTTGCTTCAAGAGTATGTGTCATAATCCCTCTCTCTCTCTCTCTCTCTCTCTCTCTAAAGTTATATTGTCAGGGTTCCCACAGAAATTTGAAAACAGAATTCCATGACTTTTCCATGACTAAATTTGCTGCTTTCCATGACTTCCTTTCTGGCACGGTTTCCAAATTTAGACACGTTATGATGGCCTCCACCTCCCCTCACAGCCATCCCAGGTTTCCCACAGAAATTTGAAAACAGAATTCCATGACTTTTCCATGACTTTTCACAAATTTTCCAAATTCCCTGACTTTTCCCTGACTTTCCATGACCACAAATTTTTCCAGAATTTTCCATGACTGTGGGAACCCTGAATTATTGTAATTAAGATGGTTACCAGTAGTTTGACTTCCACAACTTGTGCTTCTAATCCACAGCCAGGGGCGTGAAATTTAGACTGAAATGTTTTGGTTGGAGTTATGGGCCCTACCCATATAGCATAGTAACTGATATCCATTGTCAGAAGGGTATTTAAATACCCTTTGAACAGAGTAAATGCCCTTCTTGCAGTAAACAAATATTTTCTGTTCATGACATGGCATTATATTTGAAACCTGAATACCATGAATTATGTCATTCATCAGCAGATAAAAGAAAAAAAAATTACTGACAAAGTTATTTCTGGTACAGAACATTAAATGTTCTTGAATCAGAACAGTTGCAATGATATCAATCATTGAAATGTCAAAATTGGCAGTGGGAAAAAAAAGACATTATTTGCATGCACAAACTGGCAATTTTGGGAGATGTACAATGTTTTCATTGATGAAAAGTTAATTCGGCAATTTATTTTTGTAAAAGTTGTAGTAGGGAAATAAAAGTATAATTGGAAATATGCATTGAATTGCAGCATATATAATCAAGAAGAAAACATTCAGGTCTGATGAAGGTAACATTGACAAGAACATAAAAGTTTATATCTTGGAATATTCTGACAAACAGACATCAAATGAAGTGATCAGAGACAGAAATTGATGTCAAATTGGGGCAGAATTGAAGAAAAGTAGAGAATGAAATGTTGTTTATATTTTGTACATGTTGTAGATATATAGCTAGCTTCCTGAAACCTTCCATGCTATTTCCACCAATCATAATCAAGGCATAATTATTATGTCGCTGTGCCAAATATATTCTTATTTTTTGGTTTTGTGCTGAATGTAGCTTTAATTTTTAGAAGGATTGAAAACCATGTAGATGAAATATAATCATAGTGCCAATTTTAAAGATTAACTTCTCTTTTTTTTCTCGAACGTGAGGCTTGTATGATTTTTGCAGCTGAAGAGCTTTCTTTTTAAGTGTAAAAAATATTTTTTACATTCTTACACGTTTATTGTTGTCATGCATGAAAGATATTTTTAGTACATGTGTAATGATCATTGTTGTTTGGGGGCAAAATTTCTTCTTTTTTTTTTTCTAATAAGATTTATTTACATAGTTATCACTTATGAGTTCACAATGATGATTTGACACAGTTCCAAACCGAAATATTGATGTGCGCATACTTGGTCCCATATTTTATGAATACAGTACACTCCCCTTATAATGAGGTGCCTGTGACCAAGCTAAATGCCTTGTTATTAGGAACACAGGGAGCACTTGTTTACCCGAACTGAACACAGATACATGTTTGCACCTGATTGAAATAAGGACTGGGGGCTGTGCTCATTATAGTTGATTGTATTAATAAGGGAGTTCGGAAACCCAGGGACTGCTCATCCAAATTTCACTCCTGAACTGCCTTCAAGCACCAATAACTTCTCCTGACTGCCTAAACTCAGTACATATTTTAATATATCTTTGTGATTATGCATCCCACAAATATCAACTATACCCTACCCTACTCATCAAATCTTAGTAATATTCTCTGAAACATTCTAAATTCATTTGGATGCAGGTCTTTTATGACCAGTAACCAATCAGTATTGTTCTTTCAAAATTGTGATTTATTGCAAATGTTTGTATAACAGGGCCCTGATTATATTATGCTTTCATCGGCTGATGCAGAAATTAAATGTTCTTTGTGGCCTATACATACATTCAAGAATTTTTTTTTTTTTTAGATGATTGACATGACGTATTGCGTTCATAGTTGCATACGTCTCCTTCTGTTAGAGCCAGTTGTTTCAAGTATTATGCCAAGTGAGAAAAAAATAGTAATGCATATTTTGTGTTAGAGTTTTGTATTATTTATTGATCTCTTGAGTTGTATTTGGCATTTATAATCATTTGAAACCTTTTGAAACAATTTCATGCTCAAGAGGTGCTTTGGTTTGGAGTCTCTGTACACAAAATGAATTGACAGTGAAACTGTTTTACATCACAAAGCAGTTTATTTGTACATCATTATTATAATTTGAATCAATTTGATATATATTTCACATTTATCAAGGTGATTTTACATCAAGGCGTGACAAAGAAAGCATAATTAATTTTATGTGATTATTATAAGAGAATTACAAATAATGATGGCTTGCTCAGTAGTAAAGCTTTTATACTACTATGAAATAATGTTTTTTTTCTAGCATTACATCAGCTATATGCATGACAAAGTAAAATGAGTCTGTTTTGTTGTAAATCGTGTACAGTATAGATTTGATAAACAATGCAGCATGAATATTCTCTACCATTTTAAACATGTAAAAAATCATCATTCCTGTCTTTTTCAAAGTCATTTCTTTGAAGAAAAAATCTATAAATGCCCCATGAAATATGAATACAAAATTTTGCTTTTAAGCAAGTCTTGAAATCCTCACATATTCCTTGTACAAAAACCAGGGGTCTATATGGCTTAGTAGTAAAAAGCTCTAAATAGCTTTGTTTTTATTAACAGAAAATGCTTGTAGATTTGCCACATATCATGGAGAATTGATACATGTACTTATAACCTGCATGAACTGAACAGATAAAAATGGTTTTCTGAATGTATTTTTACATGCTATACATAGTGACTAAATTGTAAACTTTTCTATGTGATAGGGTAGAAATCATGGAAATAAAAGATGATGAATCCATAATTTATGATTTTCTCTCTCATTTTTATCTTGAGTCTATGTATTTATGTTGAATCTTATAAATACAAATCACTTCCTATTGAACATAGTATTCATATTGATAAATATTAATATACACCTACATGTATATATTATGATATAGATTTCAGTTCTTTTTATGTAGTATCGTATAGACTATTAATCTTTGTATTCCACAGTTTATAATTTGCCTATTCAAACAAAGACCTTCCAAAAGCTCCCTCTGAAGAAAAAAAAAATAAAATACATTTTGTTTCCTTTTCACCTTCCTCACAATTTAACATTAATCTCAAAAATAAAATGTTATTCCCCTTTTATTGTATCTAACTTTATCAGAGTTCATTTTAAAACATATCTTTGGATATGAACAAAATGTTCATGATAACGCAAAATAACCGTTATCAGTACTTCACATGTTTTTCATATACATTACACATATGTACAATATATGTTATTACGTAGAATTATACAAGCTTCAGTACTGAAAATCTATACAAAATCACACATATAATATCATAGGAATACATGAATTTGCTTGCATTCAACATGAATGGACGGTAATAAAAAAAAGGTGTTTAGTGCATAATAACAAATTAACTTTTCACACAATGGAATATTTATACTTTTATTCATATATATATACAAGTATGTTTAGCTTCTATTTCCATAATCACACCATAAATCCACTCTGAATCTGGGCCAATGTGGCTGAACTGGTTGTATTTTACCAATAACATGCTCACAACTGCTCTGTGCTAAACATTGCAGAAAATCATTGCATTGGGCGCAGGTAGGTGTGCGCTTTTATTTCGGCCATACTCTGGCTGTGATATATCATGCATGAACAGTTCTGACCATGGCATAACAAAAATTAGTTTGTGCAGGTCTATTCAATATAGAAATATGGCATGCTCTATCATTCATATTACATACTTGATTATATATGCAAAACAAATACCAGTACTAAATTTTTCCCAAGTGCATGTTTGTTTCATTTAAGTCAAAGGCCAAGACAAAACAGACCTGCACAAGGGATTATTTGATATTTGGAGTTCATATAGTCCAGTATTGATGGTTTAATAAAACCTGCAATATCTATCATTATAGTAAATAGATCCCAGCCTATTTCTAGGTCTGCTGCATCACCCTCGGCTTTATTTGCGTATATTGCTACTAGTTTTAAGCTATTTTTTTGGCGCATATTCATTGTCATTAATTGTGATACTGTATTTGCTGTTATTTTTGCGCGATTAATTTTTCGCGCTGAGCGGCCTCAAAACATGTTCACAGGTTCTTAGATTCGTGCTGCATGTTTGTAAGCTCGCAATTGAACCCATTCAATACATGCATAGGAAATCATGCCTATATACTCGCGGGTTTTTTAATTCGCGCCTGCCGCTCTTTGCGCGAAATTCGCGAAAATTAATGTACCGCGAATATTTCCACGTATACAGTAACTGATTTTGATGTATATTCACACTTATTCACACAGGATTCCGCGGTAATAAATCAACAGTATCACGATCACGATACAAGCTTGATATAGATCTATACCAAAGACATATGAAATACCACATGATACAAATCCTGCCAATCACACTGCGTACTATACTTACAACATTTTGTGCAATATAAAATTTAGACTTCACTAAAGGGACTCTGACATCCCGGCCCAAATCACCAGTTAATCAAGACACATAGCCATTATGTGACCAGTAACATTCTATGCACAACTGAAAGAATGTTGTCACATACAACCTCTCCATTTTCACCAACTACTGCTCTATTACAGTATAAATTTATCTCAATAATGTGCTTTCATATACACATTGTAAATGTAAACTGACACTTTTTAGACAATGGCACTCGGATTTGAAAGTTTCTTTTGGGTAGTGCATCATACAATATGCACAATTCGTGATTTCAAGGCAATTGAAATTCTGGAGGGAAAAAAATATAAATTTGGCATAAAGCATGTGACAATTCAAAGTCACACGCATAAACTTAACCCAACATGTAAACAATTAGTTTAAAATGATTAATTAAATGTGAGCAAAACAACCAACAACAACAAAAAACAATAATTTCTGGAATCACTGCAAATGTGCAAACCTTGAAAATTCCCAGTGCAAAATACCACAAAATCAAAACCCTCAACCGTTGGCATCCATGAGTGATTTTTTTTTCTTCCAAAATTGTTCTAAACTTGAGCTGTCTCAAAAGGTCTCATTAAAAATGATACCATTAAAAGGTATTGAATTTATATGGCGTTGATCAAAACGACCATGAGGTAATAAATATATGTAAAAAATTCAATTTTGTACTGAGGAACATATCCTATCTAATACCCTTTGGCAAATGACCATATATATATATATATATATATACGTCCCAAGTCAATACCAAGATAGATTTCTTTTGCAGATAAACTGAATTTTCCCCAATGTAGTACTTATAATCTAAAGTGTAAGTCGGTGCATACAAGTATATATGAAGCATGATATAGTGATACTTGAAAACGCATTGCATAATGAATAACCCAACACACCATAGACTGCAATACATTTTACACTAAATTAAAACAATATTATATAATAATTTTCTATCGCTCACACAGTATATGAAAATAGATGATTTCTGGATAAGTTCTGAACACCACAAACTTATATGAAAAATTATTGCATGGGTATATTACATGTACATCATGTACTACAATGGATGAATATATAAATTTGAAACATGATTTTATCACATGAAAATGAAGCTCAAGAGCAGTTTTAGAAACACCTGATAAATATATAACACTAATAAATGCTTGCCAAATGAGATTGAGTTTTAGATGATCATATCAATAAAAATACATCATCACATCCTTTTCTCCTTGCCCTACTTCAATACTAAATATCAGAGGTGGAACAATACAGTCTACACTTGCTAAGCAGAGGTCCTCAGGACCAAGCTAATCATCTTGTTATATTGAATACATATTGATAGACTTGTATGCAACTATCTAAAATTGGGACAAGATCAACTGCCTCGTTATTTACAATTGCTCATTATAAGGGGGGTGGCTGGATATTAGTAAGCACTTGTAAGATATGAATATAATTCCTTGCAAATAACAGTATTTTATAAAACGCACATGATAATTTAATAAATCTTTGGCATAAGACAAAGAAGGAATTTGATAAAATATGTAAAGCACACATTTTAAATACATTGATAGGCATGATGCTCTTCTTCTATAATATAGACAGATACAAATCTTTGACACAGAATACAGAATGCTAAATTGACAGTTGATAAGTCTACTAGTTTAAGATTGCTACATTTCAGTGAAGGGTTTTGTATCACATTGAGGGACAATAAATGGAGGAAAAGAAAGGGAATACCGGTACATAATGGAATGATATAATACATGTATTGGTAAATATACAAAGATTTTAAGTAAAATCTAAATGAAAATGAGGAAATCCAAATGCTGATCAGTAATGTATGATGACATTAAAATAAAGACAGATCTGTGACCTTTCGCCTTCTGCCTTTGTTAGATTGTGGAATACTGGCTCTTTAATGACAAACTACATGTAATGATGAAATTAGATCTACATTAAACCTTAAATTATGGAACAGGATTTTAATGCTATAATCACCGTGCAGTACTGACGATCACAAGATGGGAATGAAAGCAACATTAAAGCTGACATAGAAGAAAATTCAAAGGTTTGCTGAAAGTCATGTCCAGCAAATATTCTTCCAGCTTGATAAACTTTCTGCATGCTCATATGGGAACAGGAGCTGACCTTGGAGGAAGCAGTCTCTGACGACCATGACCTAATTCTGTAGTTCCAGTCATCATCCCGAACCAAGAAACAAAGATTTGTGTTAACCAAGGATCAATTTGCTGTTCTTTTCGAGATTGCAGCTGATCTATGACGAATCAGCTAAAGGTATTCCTGATGTGACCCCATACATTTAGTTTACTGAATCTACAAGCCAGTGTTGTATTGGTTCCTATTACCAGTTCAGTAATCCACAGGCTAAGATAAGTAGAAGACACTAACATCTTTTCTTGTAATACCATTAATAAAATATTTGACTTTTGCCTGTTCCTCTACAAGCTGATCTATCAGGAAGCAATTGCTCTGACATTCTTGACAAAATCACATGAAATCGGTGTCGTTCATCGTTTCCTTTGTAGCTTACCGTGATCTTACTACTTTTATCCACGATTGTCTATTTATATTTAGGATTTTCTTCATACACAGAGGAAACTCTTGGAGCCTGGTCTATAAGGAAGCAATCGCTAACGTTCTTGACATAATCCTGAAGCTGATACATCATTGTGTCATTTATCATCTATTTCTTGGCTTAACACGATCTTATCGCATGAATTCCTGATAGTCCATTTGTCATAAGGTTCAGACTAAAATGCAGAGGAAACTTTTGCCTGTTCTTCTAAGAACAGAAGCTGATCTATGAGGAAGCAATCGCTGACGTTCTTGACGTAATCCCGTAGCTTGCGCATGATCATGGTGTCGTCCATTGTGTCTTTCATGTCACCAAACCTTGCCTCCTTCAAGAAAGCATATGCCGTCTTGAAAGACTCCTTGCCAAACTTCTTCTCGCATTCACTATGAGTATGATTGGTTAAGAAAATTGGCTAGAGTAATAAATATACATGTACATATATATATTTATAGCATTGAGACGGTAACTGAAAGGGGTGGTTTGGGAGGACTATTAAGCAGATTGAATTTATAACTTGCCATATTTCTAACCATTGCCAGTATCAATGTCTTGGTGAATTTACCCTCAATTTTTCTTTTCCTGTTAAGTTTCCTGTTGTGTTATGCACCCATTTGGACATTCCTGTCAAAGTTTAATAATATGAACCCCGATTAATGGAAATGCAAATTAAACCCAACCCCCAATTACAAAAACTGTATAAAATTGAGCACCATTGAATGGCTAAAAAATTGCTGTGGAATTTCAAAACATAGATACATCCATACAGTACATACATGATCTTGTACTTGTATAAATGTTGACATTTCTTTTGCACACGTGAGCTTAGAGCATTGGATTTCATGTGGATTTAGTGCCTTATAAGTTTCATATATTATTATTATTATTATTATTATTATAGAAACAAAATAAATAATATTGTGAGTAAAGATATATTTTAATAAAATTTGTCAAGGATACGCTCTAAGGTTCTGTATCTTCTTGTCTCTGACGGAAGGAGAGAAGAAGCCCACTGTATCATCGGTGATGGTTGCATTCTGATCTGTAATAGACAAAATATGACGTAACATGATTAGTCTCTCAGCATCATAATTTAAAATAACATTTAATCAACATTAGAAAGTTGAAGTATGTACTCTCCATAGCATGATGAGCCAATGACTGGCTACCAATGATGACAGCATAACATTGTGATCATGACATAGAAGATGACCTGTTCAAATTTATATTTATAAAAAAATGAGCAAAGAAAATGGGGTACCATCACTTTACCGTGATCCCTCGCAAGTTGATTTCTATCCTTCCGGTTTATGCCAGGTTTCAATAGCTTCTGACCACTTCAGCATTGAAGAGTTAATGGTTTCAGGGACGGACCCAGCAGGGGCTTACCATAGCTCAGCTGCTAGAGCGCCTGACTAGTAACCAGGAGGACTCTGGTTCGAATCCTGATGGTATCCCATTTTCTTTGATCATTTTTTCATATTATATATTCCTGGTCAGTATCCTTCTTTGTTCAATATTCAAATTTATATTTAAACAAAAAAAGCTGAATCACTTCACCATGATCCCTCGCATATATCCCCAAGTTGGTCCTTAAGGTTTATGCTAGGTTTTAGCTTCTAACTACTCAAGCATTGAAAAGTTAACATGTTTCAGGGACAAATGTCAGCATGGGTGTGCCATAGCTCAGCTGGTAGAGCATCTGTCTAGTATTCAGGAGGTCTCAGTTTTGAATCCAGATAAAACCCTATTTTTGGTTGTTGTTGTTTCTGGGAGGTTTTTTAATAAAAAATAAAGGCATTACATGCATTCCAAAATCCATAAAATTCAAAATTGTATTGTGTCTTTTATTTTGTGTTAATTTATAAAATAAATTAAACATGTAAACATGTGCCTCATGTTTTAGAGTTCTGCTACATGTCCACGCAAGCAACAATGATTCTCCATATATAAGTAAAACCTACAAGTCTAATGTCCAACTACATAAAAATTGACATCATCTGATATGGCCAATGTTTTGTTCATTGTTAGTAAATTTGGTGTATTGACCAGATGCAGTTCCACCTCGCTTATAAATGCGACCATCATTAATCGGCCTACTCTATCAACCGCCAGTGACTTTGGCCAGATTCTTTTTTATTCCTTTTTAAATTCACATAAATGCCTCACTTTTTTCTTCAGTTTTTCATATTATTTTCATCTCCTTGCACTCTGAAGGACATTATGATCATTTACAATCATCCACCCCATAAATCCTTCCCCTAAGGGCTATAAATCGGGGTAAATTAAATTTTGATAGAAATGCCATGTGGTGTCAAAGTACAAAAGATATGCATTACTCTCACAACCAGCCATATCACTTTCATGGATAGGTGCTGATCGTAATGTGGCTGGATAAGCAAGGTCAGAGTGTATAGGAAAACAAAGTGTGTATGAACTTGATTAATCCATACCTGATGTTGTTTTGTCCAGCGCATCTTGCATGCAATCCATTAACGCTGAATAATCATCAACACCATCCTATTTAAGGGAGAAAAAAGGACCCAAAAATCAGAACAACAAGCACAGATATTCCATGGTTAATGACTGATTTCGGGCTAAATAAGTACAGAAAGGGTCAAATCAGTTCAAAATATTAAAGAGAAAGTGGACTATTACATGCAATTGTTTAATTGCAAAAACTGCATGAGGACATAGCTTTTCACCTCAGCCTCAATATTTCTAATTTGCTTGCAATGTGAAGTTTCAGGTGTCAGAAATCAGATGAGTATTAGCTACAGATTTCAGCTCACTGAATGAATAAAAAAACTCATCTTGATGCTTTAAAACTTGCAGACCTGTCTTTAAATAGCATCCCTCACCAAACAATACACAATTATTTCACCAAATGACAATTCCAGGACAATGAACCTTCCATACAACTTCCCCAGACAACTTCCCCAGTACCATCCGCTAAAGAGCTAACATCTAACACTAAACTTAACTCTTATCCCTAACCATATTTCTTTAAGGTTCTTGTCCTGGGGTAATGTCCGGTTGGAAGTTGTCTTGATACGCCAAATGACTTCAAAATTCCTCGCACCTCTGTATCTGAATCTGACTCAAAGTCCTCATGCTGTGAGTAGAACGTCTCGGCTGCATCCGCATCATCCGGTATCTCAGCTGCGATCATCTCCAACTGATTCCTCATCTCATCCATCGATGTCATTCTCTCCATCTTCTTGATGGTAGGTGTCCTCCGCTCCTCTTCCGATGGAGTCGGTGACCGCACCACTGCTGACTTGACAGCTTTCTTCTTTGGCGACGATGCGGGCACTGCCGTCTTCTTCGGACTAGCACTTTTCGGTTTGCCGTTTGTGGCTTTTGAAGATGGCGTCGTGGGTGATTTGGGATTTGAGTTCTGTTTGGTGACTGGCTGTTTCTTGGCGGGTTGTTTCTTTGGAGCTGGTTTCTTATTTGATGAGGATGAAGGTAGACCAGGTGGGGTTGCATTGGCAATGTTAGGGTCATCCAGGTTGACAGATTTCTTCATAGGTGTGATGGGGCGGTTGTCTGAGGTGGGTGTTAACGTGGTGTTGGCAGCTGTACAGGGAATAGATAAGACCCATCAAAATAATATTTTCTACTTTTTTTGTTAAAATGAGACTGTCCTAATCCACATTGTGAGTGAGGTCTAATATGGCATGTATTACAAAACCTGTAACATAAAAAGTTATGATCAATTGAAAATCAATAGTAAAAAATCAGGATCCTTATTGCATGCACTTCTTGCATGAAAGTCTCACTATACCCTACCCTCTTAAGCATTTTATCTTAACCCTACACCTTACATAAAACCCCATTGCAACTCTAACCCCAACCCTAAGCAAATGTTATGTCCCCTTTTTTTATTTCATGTTTTGGGTGAGCTATATCTGGCTCAATAACATCTTTTAAGAACTAGGGACTTTGAAATCTAAGTGCAATTCTTACCTTCTGCATATGGGTTTTGTGATGATGCTGGTTTGATGGGCCGGTCATCACCCGACGAATACCTGGGTGATGGTGTCTTTGCAGGAGCTAAAAAGAAAATGAAATTAAAAAGCTTCATGTATAAGTGAAAGACTGTTTGAATGGAGTGGTGGAGATCAATAATACAATGCAAGGACAATGGTTTGACAGTAATTTTAGAAGCATAGCTTAACCTGATTACAAAATACAGGCCTTTCTCAAATCCCTGTGAGGCCTGCCTATTCATTAACAAGAATATTAAGATTCAGTGAAACTTAATTGAGTGACGGCTTGGTAGGAAAATGGTGAAAATAATTACGACAGCACCAGAAAAATCAGAAAACAACAACTGTCTATAAATAGGAGTGGGCTATAAATGGGTGATTTTTTGTTTTGCCCTGGTAACAGTTTTTTTCTGTTCCATATATCCTACCTCAACATGAAATGATAAAATTTTTGACCTTGCGTCCCACAAAAAAGTGTGTAGGGCAAAAATCCAAGATGGCCGCCGTTTTCCTGAAAAATCACATTTTAAGCCATAATTTTGCCATTTTGGGGTCTTTTTAGCTGGTTCTGGTGTCTAATTTTATGTATTGGAGGGCAGGCAATCTGTTTATGCAACAAGAAGTAGTGTCAACCCTTCACCTGTAGAAATAACCCTCTATATCACCCAATGGTGAGCATGCAATCAGCTGAATGAATTCCATCCTATCATGAATTCCATCCTATGAATTCCATCCTATGAATTCCATCCTATCATGAATTCCATCCTATGAATTCCATCCTATGAATTCCATCCTATCATGAATTCCATTCCATGAATTCCATCCTATGAATTCCATCCTATGAATTCCATCCTATGAATTCCATCCTATGAATTCCATCCTATGAATTCCATCCTATGAATTCCATCCTATGAATTCCATCCTATGAATTCCATCCTATCATGCACTGTGATGAAAGGCCTATAAATGCATTTATTACAATGTTAGTTTACAAATGACCTACCTTCTCTGACGGTTCCCATATCTTCCCTCTCCCAGTAGCCCTCTTCAGCCCCATAGGCTGGGGAACCATCCTCGTAGTACACACTGATGTTAGGAGCCTGAGGGGGCATTGAACCTCTAAATGCTGGATCCATGTAAACTTGAGGGTTATCACGTACCCATGGAGGCATAGGCTGTAAAGAAGTACAAGATATTATTTTGAATATCCTAAATTTGATTAGCACAAGGAATGGAGGATTATTTTCAGAGCAAGAATGATAACGGCAATAATCATAAAAGGAACTATAACGATCAGATATTTAGGGATGCCAGTTCATGTTATATACTGAGCACGAAATGAAGCATAAATATATTTGACCCTATTACTATTTGAGATCCATACATAGAGTGCAATTAAAGAATAAAAAAGCCTGAACACATTTAAAAGGACTACTATTTGAACCATAGACATACAGTGAAATTAAAGAATTGAAAGGTCTGGAATCGGAAGGTGTCAGGGTGACATTATAACTGGCAACTTGGTTTTCTTTTACAATTATATACCCTACATTCTACACATCTTTTGACACTGAACTTGAGATAATTGTCAATTACTTCATAGCCTACAAAGCACTACAAATTATCTCTTATGCAATGCTCAACACTAACAGTTTTTATGAGTTGCCCTGTAGGGCAACCAAATTTTTATTTTCCTCCAAAATGGTTGCCTGAAAGAAAAATCTGGTTGCCCTGCCAAAAAAAAAAACAATGACAACAATGAAGATCTGATTTTTATGTAAAAAACTTTGCATAAAAATATACAATGAACTCATAATGTAACCTAGTTTACAGGGTCAAAAGCCCAATACATTTAGTCTGTCATGTAAGCCTTACATTAGTCTCGCAAAAAAAATGTGGTTGCCCAGTTTGGGCAAATACTTTGATAATTTCTTCCAAATTTGGTTGCCCAAGGGTCAAATCTGGTTGCCCCGGGCAACAGGGCACATGCTAATGTTGAGCGTTATCTTATGCATTGACACAATACATTATAATTGTCAAAAGGATTGGTTTTTATCTCTAATTTCACATACTGCCATATTAAAAAAAAAAAAAAAAAATCATCGCTACTATTTATCCACTGAATCACTTTAAATAGTTTCTTTCATTGAAGATATAAAGAATTTTTAGATTACCTCTCCTCTTCCACCTTGCCATGCTGGTCTGCTCTGTGTACCCAACGTCCCTTTTATTATATCCTGCCGTATTATATTCTCATGTAAATTATTCCTTGCATGCAGACTGAAGAAAAAAGGGAGTTCAAAAAGAAAGAAAAATGGAAGCAATTAAAATTAGTACTGCAATGGTACCTTACTAGTTGTCTTATGAAATTAGTAGACCAAGGGCAATTTCGTTGTAAACGTTAAAAATAACAGCACTCAAGAGCACGAATTATTCAATTAGCTAGCTGAAAGAAAGTTTCAGATCATTAAAAAAAAGGTAATGATACAACTACTTGAGGATAGAATCATGCTGATGAAGATGACTGTGACAGCAATGATGACCAGAAGAAATGTATGTAGGTTAGACCAACTCATGACTACATTAAATACATATTTTAACAGCAATCACATTCCTAATTTGAATATAAGGATTTCCCACCTAACTTTTGAGAATTTGTTGTTTTGTGCCACTCAGTCTTCTATACTTAGTGACCCCATGGACATACCTTCTTGAATTTTTCTTTTTTCTTTTTTTGTCTTACAATACCTCACATAATGCTATAAAAGGGAATGATCTGTTTCTTTAATCATGCCATCAATCTATCTGGTTCTTTGCCTCCCTCTTCTCCCCTTACACTGCACTTTCCCAAACATGACGTCCAGCAAAGTATTAAAAAAATATCACGGTAGATACCTGAGTTTCCTGGCTTCTTGATCAGCCTTCTGTTGTTTCCTCAGCCGCATCTTTTCTTTTGGAGTCAACCCTTCGAAAGGATCTCTTTGACCTTGCTGAGGAGAGGGATAGGTCATCTCAACTTCATCCTGGATATCCTCCTCCTGCTCTTCCAGCTCTCGTTGCCTTAGCGACTCATTCTGGAGGTCCTCATAGTGGGTCTTCTCTCTGTACATCTGGGCTAACTCCTGCGTGTCTTGACTTAGCTTCTTAGAGTCCTCCTCTTGTTGGTCTCGATACTCGGCCAATCTGTTCTTCATTTTCTGTTCATTAAAAAAAAAAAAAAAAGGAATTGACAGATCTTAATTAACTGTACATGAAAGGAAGGTGCAATAATTTGAAGATAACCCTTTACCCTGTAAATTAATATACAACAATGTTTCTTTATACTTTTATGAATTGAAACATATGATTGACTAATATCAAATATTTTTCAGATGAAATGCGCTCTTGGCAATCATTTCTTTATATTAGGGAATAGCAGTAAACGAGGAAGAAAGGAAAGAAAATCAAATAGATGAGAGAAATGAAATGAGATATGATTTTTAAAGAGACAAAATAGTCTTAACCCTTTGAAATATCATAATTGTTAGTTATCAAACATAACAAGCTGTGAGAAAGTTTAGTGGAAAATTATTTATCTGAGGAGGGACTGGATAGTTACTATTTTCTCCGAGGGGTGAAGCCCCAGAGGAGAAAATAGTATTTTGTCATTGTGATCGATCATGTATGTCGTGATTGTATTTGTTCAAAATACTTGCGCATTTCTCCCCTGGAAAAAATAGCGAAAACTATCAGAAGCTGTTCGAAATTTGTTTTTTCCTAGTGGGAATTATATTTAATCAAGTGATCGTCAATTGACTAATCATTTATCTAGAATTCTCATGAATATTCATAGAAGTGATATAATGTATCATATCTCCCAGTCGATCATATATTCAAATAAAGAGTGATGTAATGAGAACGCACCTCTATATGTCTGGTAACAAAGGCAATCTTGGTCACTTCAGCTGCTGATGGTCTTTTGGCAGGGTCTCTGTTTAGCATTCTACAAGGATACATACAAAGAAAATTTAAATAAATTTATCATACAGCCTAGAGGTATAAAGTATGGTAGGGGGTCCTAAAGCTACGCGGGTCTTAAATCTATACACTTCATAATACGCGCTTAAGTGAATGGAACCCAAGTATGCATCCACTTATTATACAGGCACCGTGATAGCAAATTTGAGTTTGATTTCCAAGTCTAAAATTCTTTATTTTACGGCTAAAAATACAAAAAAGGTTTAGAAAGTAAAACAATTATTAACAATTTCATAATACATCTAAAAAAATTTGGGAGAAAACACATAATTTAAAGTGTTAGATCGATCCTTTTGTAACATGTTTTTTAGTATTATAAAATATTGAATTTTAAGACTTATAAAACGTCAGAAACTAAGTGCATAGCTTTTGGTACCCCCCCCCCTTCATACAGTCTACTGCCGTTCTAACAAGCAATGATACAAGATTTCCTTAAAACTCTGTTTTAGTACAGCGCGTCCCAAAAAAAATGTCCCTCTGATTGGGCGCTAAATAACTTCAATAACGAAGAATTATTGCCAATTCCATATGCATATTTTGAAAGCCCACTTAATACTGCGATTCTTGTGAAAAGTTCAAACGTTTCGCTTCATTGGTTTTGAATACACAGGCTCTTTTGTAAGAGTAGTCACTTTTGGCCCATTCCAAGTTTGATGAACAGGAATACATTACAAAAATGCCATTCATTATTCTGTGCTTCACTTTTATTTCAGCTTAACAACTCTGATGTTTATGCTTTTGTTTTCAAGGAGCAATACCATATCTTATAGTCATGAGTCTAGACTAGTTAGCGATTTGAGTCTCGAGAGTCGTGGAGATGTCTCCTGAGTCTCCGGAGAAGTGTGGAAAATTGAAATAAAAGTTTTAAAAATTAGTTTTTCCAGTCGTAGATGCAGTCAACCTGACATTACCGATACTCTTTTGTCTACTAGTGATACACAAAATCGGTCTCGACTAGTTTGCGACTCCAGTCTCTGTAGTCTTGAAGATGTCGCCGTAATGTCGACTCCAGGGAGTCGCCCCAAAAATCCATTAAAAGACTTTGCAAAAAGCCTTGCTTACTTGTAATAAAAAGTGGGAAAATGTGTCTGGCATTTTTTCACAATCTTTTTATTGAATTTTAAGGCGACTCCCTGGAGACCCAGAAGACGTTGCGGCGACATCTTCAAGACTACAGAGACTGGAGTCGCAAACTAGTCGACAACGATTTTGTGTATCATTAGTAGACAAAAGAGTATCAACGATGCAGGTTGACTGCAGCTACGACTGAAAAACTAATTTTTTAGACTTTTACTTCAATTTCCACACACTTCTCCGGAGACTCAGGAGACATCTCCACGACTTTCGAGACTCAAATCGCTAACTAGTCTAGACTCATGGCTATAAGATATGGCATTGCTCCTTGAAAACAAAAGCATGAACATCAGAGTTCTTAAACTGAAATAAAAGTGAAGCACAGAATAATGAATGGCATTTTTGTAATGTATTCCTTTTCATCAAACTTGGAATGGGCCAAAAGTGACTACTCTTACAAAAGAGCCTGTGTATTCAAAATCAATGAAGCGAAACATTTGAAATTTTCACAAGAATCGCAGTATTATGTGAGCTTTCAAAATATGCATATGGAATTGTCAAGGTCAAAGGTCAAAGGGGTCAAAAGTCAAAATTCTGTGAAGAAGTTTTGTAGTCCTCACCTAGTGTATACATAAAGCAAACGGAATCGAAATCGGATGAAAATGGCGAAGGAGTAGCATTTTGTAGCCAATTAACAATATAGGTAAAAATAGGTCAAGGTCAAAGAGGGTCAAAATTCTGTGAGAAGTATTGTAGCCATCACCTGTGCTATCACATAAAGCAAACGGAATCGAAATCGCAGAAAAATGGTGAAGGAGTAGCATTTTGTAGCCAATGTACAATATAAGTATAAATCAAGGTCAAAGGTCAAAGGGGTCAAAAGTCAAAATTCTCTGAAGAAGTTTTGTACCCTCACCTAGTGCTATCTATTAAGGCAAACGGATTCGAAATCGCGATGAAAATGGCGAAGGAGTAGCATTTTGTAGCCAATTAACAATATAGGTCAAAAAATGAAGGTCAAAGGTCAAAGGGGTCAAAAGTCAAAATTCCGTGAAGAAGTTTTGTAGCCCTCACCTAGTGCGTATCTATATAAGCAAACAGAATCCAAATCGGATGAAAAATGGCGAAGGAGTAGCATTTTGTAGCCAATTAACAATATAGGTCAAAAATCAGGGTCAAAGGTCAAAATTCTGTGAAGAAGTTTGGTAGCCATCACCTAGTGCTATCACATAAAGCAAACGGAATCGAAATCGGATGAAAATGGCGAAGGATAGCAACTGAAGATTTTGATCACATACGGACGCCACGGACGGATGGATGGACACACACACATACACACGTTCGGAGCCCGTTTCATAGTTCCCTGCTCGAACTCGTTCGGCAGGGACATGAATGAATGAATGAATGAACGAACGAGCACGACGAACGACACGAACGAACGAAGAACGAACGAACGAACGAACGAACGAACGAACGAACGAACGAACGAACGAACGAACGAACGAACGAACGAAACGAACGAACGAACGAACGACACGAACGAACGAACGAACGAACGAGAACGAACGAACGAACGAACGAAACCGAACGACGACAAACGAACGACGACAGAGACGAACGAACGAACGACGAACGACGAACGAACGAACGAACGAACGAACGAACGAACGAACGAACGAACGAGACGACGAACGAACGAAACGAACGAACGAACGAACGAACGAACGAAACGAACGAACGAACGAACGACAGAACGAACGAACGAACGAACGAACGAACGAACGAACGAACGAACAACGAACGAACGAACGAACGAACGAACGAACGAACGAGACGAACGAACGAACGACGACGACGACACGAACGAACGAACGAACGAACGAACGAACGAAGACGAACGAACGAACGAACGACGAACGAACGAACGAACGAACGACGAACGAACGAACGAACGAACGAACGAACGAACGAACGAGACGAACGAACGAACGAACGAACGAACGAACGAACGAACGAACGATACGAACGAACGAACGAACGAACGAACGAACGAACGAACGAACGAACGAACGAAACGAACGAAAGATGAATGAATGAGAATAAAATAAATAAAAATAAAATAAAAAATAAAAATAGAAATAAAAATAAAAAGAAATAGAAATAGAAATAGAAATAGAAAAAGAAATAGAAATAGAAATAGAAATAGAAAATAAAATAATAAAAAATTAATAATATAATAATTAATAATAATAATAATAATAATATAATAATAATAATAATATAATAATAATAATAATAATAATAATAATAATAATAATAATAATAATATAATAATAATAATAATAATAATATAATAATAATAATTAATAATAATAATAATATATAATAATAATAATAATAATAATAATAATAATAATAATAATAATAATTAATAATAATAATAATAATAATAATATAATAATAATAATAATAATAATAAATAATAATAATAATAATAATAATTAGTAGTAGAGTAGTAGTAGTAGTAGTAATAATAATAATAATAATAATAATATAATAATAATAATAATAATAATAATAATAATAATAATTCATCATCATCTCATCATTCATCATTCATCAATCATCATCATCATCATCATCTCATCATAATATATAATAATAATAATAATAATATAATAATAATAATAATAATAATAATATTGTTTATTTACCCAGGGTAGCCACTTCAGTTCTGACAACTGTTCTCCAGCGGGCCTGCATGATGTTATTATTACCCCAAGCTCCTTTTTAAAGTACGGAGCCCCTAAGGTGACATGTCATGTTTTTTTTTTTTCGTAAGTCGTTCCCACGACTTAGTAACTCGTTCCCTCGACTTACTAACTCGTTCCCACGACTACTAACTCGTTCCCACGGACTTACTAACTCGTTCCCTCGACTTGTTAAGTTTGTACTCGTTCCCCACGACTTACTAAACTCGTTCCACGACTTAGTAACTCGTTCCCACGACTTAGTAACTCGTTCCCTCGACTTACTAACTCGTTCCACGACTTACTACGGAGCTTTCTAATGCGTACAGTCACACAGACACTTACGTATAGTTACGTCCCCGGTTTGCGTTCAAAAATAATTTTCTTTTCTGCCGATCCCCACGAATGCCTTCCCGTCATAGTCAGGATTGGATATAGTGATAATTTTGTTCATCCAATAAAACAAAGAAATACAGAAATGATAGAATAGAAGATGAAATAAGATTAAAACAACAAAAACGTAACTATACGTAAGTGTCTGTGTGACTGCAGCATAACCTCAGACCGAACGTCAGCTACGACGAGTTAACTGGAGCGTATCGAGGTCGTGCAGACCTCGTTCGTTCCCTCGCAGAAGCGCTTTCGAATTTTTGACGACGGTAGTTTCCATAGTCACGTGACAAAGATGTTTGGAACGGGTGACAATTATTTGAATTATCTTTATGTGTTTGTATAGTATCTTATGTATTTCATTTTTTTCCTTATGTACTTTTCTGTTTTATCCTTCTTTCCCTTTCTCTTCCATCATTTTTTATTTATTTCTTGTTTTTGCTCCATCTTTCACTTTCTCTTTGCATTATTTCTTATGTATTTCTTTGTTTTTCTCTTCCATCATTTCTTATTTATTTCTTTGTTTTAAATCCTTCTTTCATCTTCTCTTCCACCATTCTTATGTATTTACTTTGTTTTCCCTTCCTTCATCTTCTCTTCCATCATTTCTTATGTATTACTGTTTTTTTAATCCTTCTCATTCTTCTCTTCCATCATTTCTAATGCATTTTCTTTGTTTTCTAATCCTCTTTCTTCTTCTCTTCCATCATTTCTTATGATTACTTTGTTTTTAACACTTCTTCATCTTCTCTTCCATCATTTCTTACGTATTTCTTTTGTTTTTAATCGTTCTTTTTTTCACTTTCTCTTCCATTATTTCTTATGTATTTCTTTGTTTTTCCTTCCTTCATCTTCTTTTCCATCATTTCTTATGTATTTCTTTGTTTTTAATCCTTCTTTCACTTTCTCTTTCATTATTTCTTATGTATCTCTTGTTTCCTTCTTTCATCTTCTCTTCCCATCATTTCTTATGTATTTCTTTGTTTTTATCTTACTTTTACTTTCTCTTCCATCATTTCTAGTGTATTTCTTTGTTTCGTATTCTTCTTTCATCTTCTCTTCCATCATTCTAATGTATTCCGTGGTTTTACAATCAAAGAATCTCACTCACGTTGTCGTTGTCGCGACGACGTTGGAATCGCGGAAATCTCCTCCAACTCCCGTCCTCAGATTTAGAAGACGACCCGAGTGTAAGAATTTGAGCATTTGCAGTGGCGATATGACGTCACCTCGTACTAGCTTGGCGCGGGTCGGATCTGGCGTTAAGAAGCTGCCTAATAAGTCGTGGGAACGAGTTAGTAAGTCGAGGGGAATTGTTCGAGGGAACGAGTTATCTAAGTCTGACGTGGGAACGAGTTACTAAGTGGTGGAACGAGTTAGGTAAGTATCGTGGAACGAGTTACAAACTTACAAGTCGAGGAACGAGTTAGTAAGTCGTGAACGAGTTAGTAAGTCGTGGAACGAGTTAGTAAGTCGTGGGAACGAGTTAGTAAGTCGATGGAACGAGTTACTAAGTCGTGGGGAACGATTACGAAAAAAAAAACATGACATGTCACTCTTAGGGGCTCGTCTATAAAAGGGACAACTTAGGTACCATTTGTTGTAAGTCTTTGGTATGACTTTGGTATGACATTCAGATATTTTTTTTTATAGAATACTTATTTTCCTAATTAAGATTAAAGTCCAATTTGTTAAACAAAATGTTGCAAAATTCTTGATAGATTCAGTGTTTCAGTGATATAACCACCTGGAACAATTCTAGATGCAAATGGTATGCCACACGGCAGAATCAGCTATTGATAAATGGCATTGAATCAAATGGCAAATTATATTTTAAATACAAAATATTTATTACAGCTACATGTATCTACTTACACATTGAGTATTTTCTTGGATGTCTTGTCATATTTATCAGATATTTCCTGGGGTTTCCCTTCCACAATCTTGTACATAACACCCATCAAGGACTGACCCTCAAATGCATGTTTTAAGGCACAAAGTTCATATAAAATACATGCAATTGACCTGTTTGCAGAGGTAGACACATTAGAGGGAAAAGAAGGAAAATATTTAAAACAACGATTTAGATACAATGACTGAGTTTTTATGATGCCATTCTATATGTAAACTGTTAATTATATTTGGCGCACAGCTCATTCTTTTTTTTATTTATCTTTTCAAGTAACGATCAGAAAGTTTGCAATAATCTGATTCCTGTTAGTATTTGAAAAATGCAGGGCCTTTGCAACGATTTATTGATACATGTACTTCTGTTTACAAATCAAACACCAACATTACATAATCATAGAATATGTATTCTTATTGACCATAGATTACACTGTTATAATCTCCCAATTTTTTAGCATATTTTAAGCATTTTATTAGCCCTCATCAAGATTCACAAGGTATTTGGGGTGATTTAACACGAACACTAACCTATCAAACGTTAATAGAAATCTTTCCTTACCAAACATCAGATTTGCTGTTATATCCCTCATGCTTCAGCACTTCAGGGCTCATATAGTAAGGCATCCTGGTAACCCTGATACAACACAACACATGACACATCATAGGTATATAACTACCCTTACGCAAACATCAAGATTTGCTGTTATATCCCTCATGTTCAGCACTTCAGGGCTCATATAGTAAGGCATCCTGGTAACCCTTATACCAACACAACACATTGACACACCAATAGGTATATAACTACCCTTACCAAACATCAGATTTGCTTGTTATATCCCTCATGTTTTCAGCACTTCAGGGCTCATTAATAGTAAGGCATCCTGGTAACCTCTTATACCAACACAACACATTGACACACCAATAGGTATATAACTACCTCTTACCAACATCAAGATTTGCTGTTATATCCCTCATGTTTCAGCACTTCAGGGCTCATATAGTAAGGCATCCTGGTAACCTTATACCACACAACACATTTGACACACCAATAGGTATATATAACTACCCTTACCAAAACATCAATTTGCTGTTAATTCCCTCATGTTTCAGCACTTCAGGCGCTCATATAGTAGAGCATCCTGGTAACCCTTATACCAACACAACACATGACACACCAATAGGTATATAACTACCCTTACCAAACATCAGATTTGCTGTTATATCCCTCATGTTTCAGCACTTCAGGGCTCATATAGTAAGGCACCTGGTAACCTTATACCAACACAACACATTGACACACCAATAGGTATATAACTACCCTTACCAAACATCAGATTTGCTGTTATATCCTCATGTTTCAGCACTTCAGGGCTCATATAGTAAGGCATCCTGGTAACCCTTATACCAACACAAACATTGACACACCAATAGGTATATAACTACCCTTACCAAACATCAGATTTGCTGTTAAATCCTCATGTTTCAGCACTTCAGGGCTCAAATAGTAAGGCATCCTGGTAACCCTTATACCAACAAAACACATTGACACACCAATAGGTATATAACTACCCTTACCAAACATCAGATTTGCTGTTATATCCCCATGTTCAGCACTTCAGGGCTCATATATTAAGGATCCTGGTAACCCTTATACCAACACAACACATTGACACACCAATAGGTATAAAACTACCCTCACCAAACATCAGATTTGCTGTTATATCCCTCATGTCTTCAGCACTTCAGGCTCATATAGTAAGGCATCCTGGTAACCCTTATACCAACACAACACATTGACACAACCAATAGGTATAAAACTACCCCTTACCAAACATCAGATTTGCTGTTATATCCCTCATTTTCAGCACTTCAGGGCTCATTATAGTAAGGCATCCTGGTAACCCTTATACCAACACAACACATTGACACACCAATAGGTATAAAACTACCCTTACCAAACATCAGATTTGCTGTTATTCCCTCATGTTTCAGAACTTCAGGGCTCATATGTAAGCATCCTGTAACCTTATACCAACACAACACATTGACACACCAATAGTGTATAAAACTATCCTACAAACATCAGATGTGCTTGTTATAGTCCCTCATGTGTTCAAGCACTTCAGGGCTCATATAGTAGGCATCCTGGTAACCCTTATACCAACACAACACATTGACACACCAATAGGTATAAAAACTACCCTTACCAAACATCAGATTTTTGCTGTTATATTCTCTATGTTTCAGAACTTCAGGGCTCATATATGTAGGGCATCCTGGTAACCTTATACCAACACAACACATTGAACACCAATAGGTATAAAACTACCCTTACCAAACATAGATTTGCTGTTATATCCTCATGTTTCAAGCATTCAGGGCTCATATAGTAAGGCATCCTGGTAACCCTTATACCAACACAACACATTGACACACCAATAGGTATAATACTACTATCCCTTACAAACATCAGATTTGCTGTTATATCCCTCATGTTCAGCACTTCAGGGCTCATATAGTAAGGCATCCTGGTAACCCTTTACCAACACAACACATTGACACACCAATAGGTATAAAAACTTACCCTTACAAACATCAGATTTGCTGTTATATCCCTCATGTTCAGCACTTCAGGGCTCATATAGTAAGGCATCCTGGTAACCCTTATACCAACACAACACATTGACACACCAATAGGTATAAAACTACCCTTACCAAACTCAGATTTGCTGTTATATCCCTCATGTTTCAGCACTTCAGGGCTCATATAGTAAGGCATCCTGGTAACCTTATACCAACACAACACATTGACACACCAATAGTATAAAAACTACCCTACCAAACATCAGATTTGCTGTTATATCCCTCTATGTTTCAGCACTTCAGGGCTCATATAGTAAGGCATCTGGTAAACCCTTTATACCAACACAACACTTGACACACCAATAGGTAATAAAACTACCCTTACCAAACATCAGATTGCTGTTATATCCCTCATGTTTCAGAACTTCAGGGTCCATATAGTAGAGGCATCCTGGTTACCTACTCCTTAATACCAATCTAAAATGGATAAAAACAATACACATTGACACCCAATAGGTATAAAACTACCCTTACCAAACATCAGATTGCTGTTATATCCCTCATGTTTCAGCACTTCAGGGCTCAATTAGTAAGGCATCTCGGTAACCCTTATACCAACACAAACATTGACACACCAATATGGTATAAAACTACCCTTACCAACATCAGATTGCTGATATCCCTCATGTTTCAGAACTTCAGGCTCATATAGTAAGGCATTCCTGGTAACCCTTATATCCAACACAACACATTGACACACCAATAGGTATAAAACTACCCTTACCAAACATCAATATTTGCTGTTATATCCCTCATGTTTCAGCACTTCAGGGCTCATATAGTAGTAGGCATCCTGGTAACCCTTATACCAACACAACACATTGACACACCAATAGGTAATAAACTACCCTACCAAACATCAGATTTTGCTGTTATATCCCTCATGTTTCAGCACTTCAGGCTCATATAGTAAGGCATCCTGGTAACCCTTATACCAACACAACACATTGACACATCCAAATTAGGTATAAACTACCCTTACCACATCAGATTTGCTGTTATATCCTCATGTTTCAGCACTTCAGGGCTCATATAGTAAGGTCATCCTGGTACCCTTATACCAACACAACACATTGACACACCAATAGTATATAACTACCCTTACCAAACATCAGATTTGCTGTTATATCCCTCATGTTTCAGCACTTCAGGGCTTCATATAGTAAGGCATCCTGGTAACTCCTTATACCAACACAACACACTGACACATCAATAGGTATAAAACTACCCTTACCAAACATCAGATTTGCTGTTATATCCCTCATGTTCTCATGCACTTCAGGGCTCTATATAGTAAGGCGTTCCGGTGAATGTACTCGCCATATCGGTGGTTCCCATCAACACCCTTGATATACCAAAATCACCAATCTTGATCATATTCTTCTTCAGGAAAATGTTCCGTGTTTTCAGGTCCCTATGTAGTACTCTCCTGAAATTTGGATATTTGATAGGTAGATAAAAATCAAGTACTAATAATAAATTTTCCTTTTATTATTATTATTTCATTGGGAAAATTTAAAGTCAATGCATCTTATCAGCAGCTGTTTATCATGATCCTAAGGATGTTTCATCAAGACTTTCCTAAAGTTATGATGAATGACTGGAACATTCTTGGGTGCTATACTAAAAATGCTTAATAAGAACTGATCACCAGTCGTTTTTTAAGTCATTCATAACTTATTGATATATAACAAATAATCGATACTTGGTATACGATTCAAGCCTTGCAATCCACGGTTTCATCGTAATACAATAAACAATGCAAACGCTTGTTGGGGCAAAAATTTCCATGGCAAACTTATACATATATAAAATGTGTATTTAACCAAGGAGATTTAAAGTATGGAGTGACAACGAAATGCAAATTAATTCATGACGCTTCCAATTTTTAAAGAAGTACGAAATAATACACAGGTGCACTGTAGCCTTTGGTGGCGACCTGTGATGCCGCCAGTTTCATAGGAAAACTGAAAAGTAATTTGTGTTGAAAATAAATAATTATTATATCCTAAAATTGGGCAAAATATTGTATGATAATAGTTGTAAAATATGAAATACCTCGGATTTCGACAATTTTTAAATAAAAATTTTACACATTTCCACAAACATCCACAGTACAAAAATTAAAAATTAGTTGGAATATATTCATTTGCGATGTTGTGTCACATATGCGGCCACGTGCGGCCAGTCGAGTAATTTTAAGTCATATTTCAAGAAATATTGCAACATTTATTTCTGTTTTCCCCTGTGAAAGTGAGCGATATGTCTGCTCATAATATCCGACCAGAGGCAGCGAAAAGTAATTATCATTACAAAAGCATATTTTGTTTTGTAACTATCACGTAAGTCTGTAGTTAGGCAGAAATCTTTTGTCTACAATCCGCGAGAAAATTCCAATGAAACTCATGTCTGGCATATTTTATCCCTGCGGCATCACAGTCCCATCAAAAGAGTGTAATAGCTACATTGTTTCACCATGTTTTAAAGCTCCTTGGTATAACACATGCTATAAATTTTGTTAAAATATAATTTTCAAATATCTTTAAACACATTAGGAGTTTGTTTTACAAAATAAATAAGTCAAACAATTATTAGGCAAACTCACTAAACAGATAACACTGTACTACCTTTTATGCATGTGTTGTACTGCTAGAGCTAGTTGAACGAACCAATCCATAATGACATTCTGATCAAATTTCTTTCCTGCTTTCTTCCATGCCGTAATCTTATCATCCAAGTCACCTCCCTGGACAAAGACAAATTAATAAAGCATACTTTTAACAAGACAAAAGCGACTGCGTCTCCTATATGCCCGCCCTTGAAACAGACGTTTGTCAAAAAGTGACCTACATATACTCCAAAATCTAATCAAATTGACTTCTTATGATACTACATACATGTACTTTCCCTCAGTTTGAAGTTCATATCGCATTTGGTTCTTGAGATAGATATCGCGATAAGAGTTGTTTTACAATCAGGGTACACCATTTTGTCTCACTGGACAAAAAAAAAAGTTGTTTTGTTTTCCCTCAATGTGTTCTAGACAAGTAAAATGATATTGCTTTTAAATTTGGAGGCATGAGGTCACCAACTTTTTTTTCTATAGGGGTTCAAATTTTTTATTACACATAAAGTCAATTGCTTCATTTTTCGGAGAGGACGTTTTTGACGCAACATAGTTTGACAACATTGTAATGTGAACTGTCTGAAAAATAAGTGGATGTGGGTGAAGTAAACATTATAAGTTTGTGGCATATACAAGTGTTTTTACAGACAAAAACATTGTTCATCAAGTGATGTCTAACTATGCGTAAAACAACCAAATTCGGAGAGGACATTTTTTGACAGAATTGGTACCCCATTTTTGGTTAATGGTCACAATAAATTAAATTAACTGTAGCTTTTGGGGTTTTCAGTTTTTAAACAATTGCATTTCAGTTTTCTGATTGGAAAAAGAATCCTAATGATTGCTAATAGTCAAGATGCGCAGGCTCAAAATCAAACATTTCCAAAAGAAACACATTTGCACTGATTATAATTTTTTTTAATCATTAAAAAAAAAAAAAAAAAAAAGGCCTAATTTCGCCTTAATTTTACTATTTTCAAGTCGAAAATGCCGGTTATGTTACAGATTTTATTATTTGGTAGTTTCATGCCAGCAGAAAAGGCTGACATGAAAGACTAATAATAAACAAGGCCAGTGCACAGCCATCTAAGCCTTGAAAATTATCATAATTATATAATGTGATGTCATAGTCACAGTTGTGAGTCAAGACACTTTATCCACATTTATTTTAATTTTAGATTATCTTATTAATGTTCCCCCCTTTACCCCCCGACTGTGCACTGGCCCTGCCTGTCGCATTCCCGCCACACTCTATCCGAGAATACTCCCAGCTTATATACACTAGCTAACTCTAAAACATTTTGGTCACAGTTAGTAAAAAGTGTAAGGCCTACCAGTAATCCTACCAAGTTCTTTCATATTTAATGTTTCATTTACATAATCACATACATATTCAGAAGCACCTGCATATATCAATAAAAAAAGAAAGAATGACCTGCAACTGCTTCAAGAATCAAATGAATGGAGCAAGGGATCAATCCAAAACAACAATGATGAGCAAGTGTAACAATAGACCAGTTCAAATATATTCAAGTTGCATGCATACCTCTTCAGCTGCCAGGAATTCTACAGCAGCTTTCCAACAATTTGCCTAACATAATAACAATTTTTGCAAACAATAGACAAGTTTGAATAATGGTCCCTCTTTTTCCAAAGGGTGTAAATGCTCTATGAACATCACTTTGTGTCTTCTACAGTTCCACAATTGTTGGATATAGTCATTCAGCTGGATGACATTTGATCAAACAAACATGAGGAAAAAATCTACATTTACCAAATGTCTGCCCATGCATATCTGCTGCATGTGGTCCCTTACATGGGGCAACCCAAAAAAGAGTGCCCCTTTTGAAAAAATTATATTTTGTAGAAAAACAGCAGCATCCATTTTATAAATAAAATAAGTTTAGTGCCTTGATGCTTTTATTTTCTTAAATTCAGAATTAAATGCATCTCTCCTTTTTTTTTATGAAAGATATTTCTAAGACTAAATAAGTTCATTATTGCGGATTGAAATAATCGCTAGAGGGTATTCATTTGTCTCGCAATCTACTATGGTCAACAAGGAAATTCTAGATCACTCTCGCAAAAAGTGATCACTAGCTTACAAGTTCACGAACTATCCGACGTCACAATACCCCCTTACCTGGCAGTGCACGACGACCCGATCTTCCCCGGCCCCTAGCGAGGGACCGGTCAGCTAGCCAATCCCCGTCCACGGGAAGCTAGCTAGCCCGCCATTGTCTAATTTGCATACTGTTTCCCGCCCGCACCATCGGCGCGCTGATTGGTGAACGCCCGACCGATCACGTAGCGGCTTACGCCCGCCTATTGTTCCGCGTTGGTGCGCTACGATCCGCGGGATTCGTATAAATAGACTACGTTTTCAGTTAATTTTCGTCACTTGATAAAGAGTTGCAGCGGCACTCGAAAGCTCGTGAACTTGTAAGCTAGTGATCACTTTTTGCGAGAGTGATCACGAATTTCCTTGTTGACCATAGTAGAATGCGAGACAAATGAATACCCTCTAGCGATTAAAGATATTTCTGTTTGACTTTTTCAATATTTTATAATAAAAGCAAAAGTTTAAACTGAATCCTCACCTCACAATATTCTGTAATAATACAGAAAAACTCTCCATCTAGGAAGCTATCATAGAATTTGACGATGTTTGGATGGTGGAGTTTAGAGAGTAGCTTGGCTTCATGCATGGCATCTACCGTCTCATCAGGAGCCAGGTCTCCACAAGAAATCTCTTTTAATACTTTCCTGGAGATGGATAAATAATATGATTGGAGAGGAGAGGAGAGTGGAGATTGATACATCACACATGTAGAGAGAGATATAGAGAAACATAGAGTAAAAATAGATAATAAGTAGAGATACACAATACAGAGATAGAAGAAAAAAGAACAAAAGAGAAATAATTAGTTCACGTAAAAGTGTTTTCCAACACCTTAGAACAACACCTAAAAACCACATACCGGGTATTTGTTTGATTCATATTTAAAGCTGGTGTAGAGTTTTGGGAGAAGGAAAAATTTTAATTTGGATTCACAGTTAGATAATATGAAAGATTGAATCCTATAACTATAATTTAAAAAAATTATATTACTTGAAATCTCGTTTTAGTGTCTTTATTTCACAATATAAACTTGTATAAAACATGGAAAGTCGGGGACCCGACACCAACTCAGCGTTCACGTGGAAAATCAGTGGGGATTCTCTTGTGTGGGTGATACACACAGATCGTTACGCACCGTTCGTGCGGTAAGCTTGGGCTAGCAACCGTCGCAGCAAAGGTCTCAAACAACCATTACATTACATTTCTTTCAAACATTTTCACTGAAATTCATCAGAAAATGACAGGAATATCACAAGATCTCTCATGCATATCTTTTAGTGCAATGTGGACAACATGAGACTATATTTGATCGGTTTTATACCGATTCCTGTTTTGTTACTTGTTTTGTTTTTTATGTAAACGGACTTTAACTTCTCTTATTGAAACCTATACAAAAAGACCATCTACAATATTAAGAATTTCTTTTAGTCTCCCTTGAATGGTCACTGGCCCATTTCAGCGTATCAGGACAACTACCCCCTGGACAATTATCCAGGGCATCTACCCCCAGAAGTAGTTTTAGAGTTAGGTGTAGAGTTAGGGAGTAGATTTTTTGGGGGGTACTTGTCCGGGGGTAATTGTCCATGGGTAGTTGTCCTAGAACCCATTTCAGTGTCTTCCTTTAGGAAACTAAATATTGGCACTAGATTGATTGGATTTCCTGAAAACAAAACATTCACTAACCATTGTTCTTCCCCTTTATCAGGATTAGCCTTCATGTCAAACACAAGGAACGCTGTACCAAAGTTGCCGCTACCGAGCTTCTTCTCGACCCGATAGCGATTGGCCAGAACCCGATGATCACTCTTGTCCTCCTTGGGTTTCTTGACCCCTCTTGCTGGCGGCATGATGACAGTGGCTGGTCACTCTAGGGCTAGAAGTGGTCAATTAATGTTCACCGATCATACAAGAAGTATCTGACGGACCAATTCTGTAAATAAAAAATAACAATAACAAATAAATATCATATTTTCTAGTGGCACAATGGTCTTGACTGTATTGAAATATTAATAACCACTTCATTATATGGAATTTCATAATTACATACTTTTGTTGTTATGTTATACTTTAACTCTCAGGTTGGTTTCTACATGAAGATGCATAAATATTATTTTTCTGAATTTATTTTTGTAGTGTCAATACTTCTAGACAACACCTACTTCACACTAAAAAAAAAAAAACAGAATCATGAACATCCTATATATTAAAAGCCGAAGCCGAAAGGACAAGAAACGGAGAGCTGCCACTGCCCGAAAACGGGTAGTACCCGTTCTCGCGTGTTTTGCGGGTGATGCGCAGCGAGACCCCACACAGCTTCATATCGTATCTGTACTGCATGAACGCGTGAAATCTAAACGCTTTCCCCCTCTATATTCTTTGGGTATCGAGGTTCGGTGCGAATGTTTGTCGCCGTCGTTGTTTTTTAGTGTCAACACTTTGCTCAACAAATCACTTAACAAAAAAAGCAGTGCAACGTAACATTCAGACGTCATAAAATAGGACCGTTTGGATGCAATCTCGCCATTTTCGATGAAAAACTGCACACGGAATTTCTGCCGATCGATCGCTATAATCTATGGTGTCTTTTAAAGAAAGCAAAAACAACGTTAATCACAGAAACAAAAACAAAACAAACAAAACAAACCACAACAAAGAGAGAGAGACAGAGACAGAGACAGACAGAAAGGGGCGTCATAAAAAAAATAATAAAAAATATACGTGTTATATAGAAGTGAGAGAGAGATACATATAACAAATAGTAAGGGAGGATGGACAGCCGGGAAATTGATATAGAAATCAAACCACTAAAATTATAATTTTTAAAATGATTATAGGCCCATATTACGTTATCGGTTACGAAGTAAATCATAAACTAATTATCTCATATACCTCTCAGTCTAACTTGATTCGGGTCTCTTTTAATTGTTAAGTATTTTCTTGGGTTTTGTTTTTGATATTTCCGTTCAGGGAAAGGCTGCATGCTTCAAGAATAATGTTTTAATAAAATATTTTATACCTGAGATACATCCTGAAAAGAAACGTCTTCAATTAAACCGATATAAGGTGAGTAAAATATATAGTGGCCAAATCCGGAAAGGAAAAGAAAAACGAAAATAAAACAATGTATAGAAAGAGGATGGAACGAGAAAAGGATAAAAAAAAAAAGTGGTTTATATTATATTTGAATAATCGTTGATCAGCAGAGCTCGAAATGTTTTTGTTTTGTTTTGTTTTGTTTTGTTTTGTTTTGTTTTGTTTTGTTTTGTTTGTTTGTTTTGTTTTTGTTTTTTGTTTTTTGTTTTTGTTTTGTTTTTTTTTTTTTTTTTGGGGGGGGGTATGATTGATACTAATTCCGAATGCAAACTTAGCAAAAGCTGGAAGGAAAAGAAGTCTAATCGTATTATAAAATATGTATAAGAACGAACTTGAAATAAATCTCTCGGAGGGGAAAGATGGAGAAAAAAGAGAGAAAAGGAGAGAGAGAGAGAGAGGGGGAAAAGGAATAATAAACAATCTATGGTGGACGTTGTAAAGGTATCGAAACATTTTTACATGTAATATAATAACACGGTATTCCTCTTTTATTTATAAACAGTATTTTAAACAACAGCAATAAAAAAATGGAAATGAGTCGGTTGAAGGCGTTTTTTTTATTTTTTTTTTAATGTCGGAATGAAATTTTAAAAAAAGGGCGACATGAAAAAATATACACCCCAACCAGAGTGAGAGAGAAAGGGGTGTCAAATAAAAATAATAATAATAAAAATCCATGTTACGGAGGAGGTGGAGACAGGAGAGGATGCACAGAGAGATATATATAATAAACTAAAACAGTAAGATAGCCGGAAAATTAAAAGAGAAACCAAATTAGTAAAATTATGATATTTCAAAATAAATATAACTTAAAGAGAAACCAAAATATTAAAATTATGATATTTCAAAATAGATATAATTTTCATAATAATGATCGAAAATCCAAAATATTGCTAAATTAATATAATATTCGTTATATGAGGGAAAATTAAAAAAAATAATGGAAAATTTTTCTACCAATGGCCCCAAAGAACATGAACCTCTCAGAACTGTTTACCATTAACAGTTCAGTTAGGGCTCCAAGTACTCCATCGACCCATTCAGGTGTCATGAAATAATACAATTGGATTAAAATGAAGGAAAAAAAATGGGGAAAAAAAACACACACAAAAAAAAAAAAACATGTTAGAGGAGGTGGAGAGGAGGAACGGAGAGAGATAGATAGAGATAAAGTAAAATATTAAGAGAGTACAGGACAGCCGGGAAATAGAAAGACTAAACCAAACCACTAAAATTATGATATTTCAAATTGAATATATATTACGTTATACGGGAAAAGCAAATAAACTAAGGGGAAAATAATTGTTCTGCCAATGGACCAGAACAAGCGAGCAAAAACGTAATTTGAAGCAATTAAAGAGCTTACATGTCACTTACACGATTTAATTCATGCAGATATCATGCACATTGTAATATATACCTTTCAGTCTAACTGGATTCGTTTTTTTGTTGTTGTTTTTTTTATATTTGGGTTGATGGGCACACTTGAAGGATAATGTTTTGATAAAGCATTCATATCTAATTATACGTTTCTGAAAAGGAATGTCTCCAATTAAACTGATATAAGATAACAAAAATGTATAGGGGTCAAATAATACGGAAAGGAAAAGAAAACAGAAGTAGAACTATAATAAGTAACAAGCGCGTATTTTGGGTGAGGGGGGGGGGGGTCTTAAGAGGGCACCAAATTTACCTTAGCGGGGCGCTAAACTGACCTGAAGGGGACACCAAATTGATCGAAAAGCAAATATAAAATAATAAATAAAAATAGGGGGAAAAAATAATTAAACACCCCCTATGTCTGATATGTCACCTTCTTTTCTTGGAGGCTGAATGCCGATTTTTTTTTTTTTTTTTTTTTTTTACAAATGAGGAGAAATTATAGGGGAAAGATAGAGGGAGAAAGGGAAATGTAATAACATCTATGGTGGACTGTTGACATGGTATCGAAATATGTTTATTATTATGATAACATAAAATTCCTTATTTATTTATATATTTTCAACAACAAAAAAATGGGCGTGGGTGCATGGGGCGAAAATCGTGTTTTTTTTTTGTTTGTTTGTTTTTTTTGTTTTTTTTTTTAACGTCAGAATCAAATTTATATAATGTAACAAAACATATAAAATAGAATTATGTGCCTCCCCCTGTGCTGCTACGGGCACTGCTGCTAGTATCTCACTAATTTAATAAATCTAAAATAGTTACATAACAGAGAACACAGGAAAAATATTACTAGATTTTTGTCCCCAAAGTTCCCAAATCATACTACATCTATGACATCCATACTATTAGTATTGCTGGTCTTTTGGCAAGTTATTTCATATATAAAAGTTTAACACCATACTCTTAAGGAAAAAGCAACAAAGAATTTGTTAATGTCATTACAATTTGTCCAATGTAACTAAACTGCTGAGATCATTCAACAAATCTGTAAATTGATTGCCTCTAAAATATGGAAACATTGAACTATTTTTGCCCTTTTTGTAAAAATTTTTGATGAAAAAATTATTAAAAGAATCTGATGTAACGTTAGATCTAGATCTAGATCTACTTTATATTTTAGTAAATTCAATTGTTTCCCACATGTACAATTTTAATGATGTGTTGTTTGAATACACATGAAAGACCCTTTAATATTAGCAAACATCCATGTAGTGATAAATGCCAAATTTTGTTCTTAATTTAGAACATCTGTATTCAAATATGTTAGATCTAACGTTTAAGGACGTTGCACAGTTGAAACGAAGTCCATGACATTTTCACCAAATTTTGCACAGAGTTACTTTGGTATCTATGTATGCCAAAAATGCAAAAAATAATATAGGTTCATGTGCTTGATTTTTTGCTACGGGACTTTGAAGTTGCCATAATTGGATGGCATGTATAAGTACGCATAATTTAAGATATTGGCCTCTGTTAGACCTCGCGATTGCAACAAACGACTTAAAATCGTCATTACTTTGTCAAAACCGAATCAAACTTTATTAAACCTTCGCGATTTGTTACGAAGTTTATACCAAAGATGGGAACATTGTTTAAACTGGCACATTTTTACTTATATTCGAGCCAGCAGTGCCCTCATGTGGCGGAAATGGTGCGTAAAATGTCAAAAACCATATCTTAGAGACTTGGAATCTACAAGAAAATAAAAAAAGTATAGTTTAAGGTGCACTTTTTTTTAAAACCCATGACAGTCTCATCAAAATTTGCAAAGTTGTAGAGGATACCGTCATAAATATGTAGAAACTTTAAAAAATGGGGGTCCATGTGCTCGTTTTCGAACTATCGGCGCCCGAATACTCGCGAATCGGCTTGAAAAGTCACAAAAACGCTCCGAAAACGTCCAAAAAGCGTGAAAATCCACTCTAAATTACACTTGATTCAAAATTATACTCCCAAACATTAAAAATCCATGTCATTTTCATAAAAATTTGCAAAGTTGTAGAGGAATACATACTCAATGGGTAAGAAACATTCAAAAAGGGGGTCCATGTGCTCGTTTTTAAGCTATCGGAGCCCGAATAATTGCGAATTGGCTTGAAAACCACAAAAACGCGCCGAAAACGTCAAACGAGTCTAAGAATCCAATTAATATTACACTTGATTCAAAATCATGCTTTCGAACATTCAAAATCCATGTCAATTTCATCAAAATTTGCCAAGTTGTAGAGGAATATAAACTAAAAGAGTAGGAACATTAAAAAATGGGGGTCCATGTGCTCGTTTTCAAAATATAGGCGCTGTAATATTGGCGAGTCGACTTGAAAACCACCGAAACGCGCCCAAAATACGCAAAAATGTGAAAACTCTATCTAAATTTTGACTTATTCAAAATCCTGCTCAAAAAACATTTACAGTTCATTTCTTATCCATCGCAATCTCTAGAATAACACGAACAGGCACCAAAATAAATGCTTTACATATATCTGCAAGTAGGTAAATAATGAACAAAAAGAAGAAATAAAACGTATTTATAAAGTTCATTTCCTTAAACTCTTTGAGCGCTGGATCGCCCATAATAATGAGCGCTTAATATTTTTCCATTGTGACGTACTAAATAATGCGCGCCCAGGATGCGCGGTCAAGATGCGCAGAAACATAACTGTGCAACGTCCTTAAGATCTAGAAAATCTAACTGTTAACGTTAGATCTATCTAGATCCTCTATATCTAACTTACATGAAAATGTACAAAACAAATTTTGTCCCCGAGGTGGTTGGACAGGAGAAAAGGAGGAATCATACTATTAATTTTTAGGGCACAAGATAAACAGGAGAAATAGACAGCTGGGGGGGGGGGGGGGGGGGGCTTGTGAGATTCAAAACGAAGTGTAATATTCTTCAAAATGGCATAGGGGTCTAACATTAGATCTCTAGTTTCAGTGCCGATGCAAAGCTGAGTTAGAGTCTCTGAGCTATGACATGTTAACGTACCGGTATTTCGAGTGTGGTTGTCCAAATAAATAAAAGACATCATTCATATATATCCTAGATAAAAGAGTAAATTAGCAGCTTAAAGAATATTTTTACCTAAATGCTTAGATTCAGTAAATACCCGTTGATATTTCAGGAAAGTAGACTCATCAATAGTGCCTCTTGACAGCTTACAAGCAGCCCATCAATCATCGTCAATCCGGACTCTCATTCTTGTTTCATGCAGGCTGCCATGTTTACCACACAAGCTAGCTAGCTGATTCCGCGTGTGCTGCTATTGTAAGCGTGCGGTCGTGCGGTTTGTACAATAGTCATGTGTACTGTAAGCACACGCAAACGCGGAACTAAGTCGGCTGCTAGCTAGCTAGCTTGCGCTTGCTATATAAATGCACCGGACGCTGAAGCTAAATTAAAGGCCCGCTGCCCGGCTGATAAGCCGTGAAGAGTTATTGGGGTTTCCGCTACCGCATGCAGGCGGGCGGACTGCAGGCCAGGAGCTCGAGTAAAGAGCGAAAGCACGATGAATGACAGCATACCGGTATTGCCAACACAGTGAACACCGGTGAGAGAAATAAAACGGAAATGAGAATGATGTTCATGCGTCGGGTACGTAATGATTAACATTCAGCTATATAATAGAAGCTACTTTAATTTAAAATTAAAACAAAAATCTATAAACTGTAATATAGTTGTGCATGATGATATTGATAAATGTGTTGTTGTGTCTTTATGTGTGTGATTGTTACATTGCCTTGGTATTGCGCAACCAAACAAGCTGAACCCTTTCAAAGTTTGGAAACAGAAGAAATATTAATTTGTCATTATTAGGCCTATATCTATTACTGACAGAAGAAATTTAGATAGATTTATTTTGATTTGTTGTACTTTGCTACAAAAAAGTTAGTTATGCGGCGGTCACAACTCGCCGTACCTTCAACGTGCAACTCCCTACGATGGATTTCGTAGAAAAATCGTGCAGCGCAGGTACCTCGGAGGCACGTTGCGTGTATGACGTGCAGGAAGTTTTTCCAATACCCTTTATACTACAGAAACGCAGGAATCGCAGAAATTGACCAACGACCTGTGCATGCATTGTACATGCGACGCAGGCTACGTTGATGGCACGTGCCCCGTAGCCTACGACAAGTTGTGACCGCCGCATTAAGAAGTTAAGTAGCCTAACGTTAGAAGTACCACGTAATGCAAAATTTATGTAATTTTCTGTTGACCTTGTACATAAGTGCATAATCATCTGTATCTGAATCTCTATAACCTGTCCTTGTTCAAAATGTAGGCCTAATTCTTATAGCTGTCATGATACTGTTCTACAAATATAAATTAAAGAATCTTTTTGTTCTCGACTACTAGAGGACATGTCTTTGATAGCATCAGGTAAACAAAATGTTAGTATTCACAATATTTCTTTTGCTTTTTCTTCCCTCTCAGGTGAGCTCTTGAATACATTCTGTTTGTTCAATTGCGTGAACGCACAACCATAGCCATGGGTATTAGAGGACTGACTACACTGGTGGAGAACCACTCCAAGAGGCTTTTCAAAGAAAGCACTGTCCAGGATACCAAGCTTGTCATAGATGGCTTCGGACTCCTGTGGTACCTACTCTCTCAAACCCACCATGCAGACCGTATGTCCCATGGCGGGGAGTATGAACTACTTCGATCCAGGATCCAATACTTCTTCCAGAATCTCCTTAAATGCAACTGTACGCCCTATGTTGTCTTTGATGGCAGCTTTGACCTGGATGATAAGAAGCTTGGCACCATGTTGGCAAGGTTCAAGGATAGGATCAGGATGGCCAGGGAAGTCATTCGTGGAGGAGATGGTCTGTTGATGCCTCCACTGAGTTTGAGTGTGATGAAGCAGGTCCTGACTGAGATGGACGTTGGATTTGCCATCAGTCAGTTTGAAGCGGACAGAGAGATTGCTGTTCTTGCCAACCATTGGCGCTGCCCGGTCCTTGGAAAAGACAGCGACTTCCTGGTGATGGATATCATTGGGGGCTATCTCCCTCTGTTGTCACTTAAGTGGAAATCTGTTCAAAGGTCCAAAGGAGGGAAATGTTTCCTTGTGGGTCAGGTCTATCATGTCAATACTTTCTGTAACTTCTTTCATGTGAAGAAGGAAATGCTTCCTCTCTTTGCCACTCTTGCTGGCAATGACTATGTTGATTCTGACTCTCTGAACCCATTCTTGGCAAGCCAGGTGTACGGCAAATATGGCAGCAGTGGGAGTAAACGACAATCGCAGTTGCAGCATCTCCTGTCCTGGGTGAGTGAACAAAGATCAAGTGTCAATGCCTTGAAGGACGTGTGGAAATCTATTCCAAACAAGAAGGAGTTGGAAGGTTGCTTTGCAGCTTCTATGGAAATGTATCAGATCAGAAATGACTCTAGCAGCCTTCTGTCATACTTTGAAGGACGAGGACTTCCAAAAGACTTCCGTTCAAAGTCACAGCTGTGCACTGTTATAGGGACACCAGTTTGGGTAGCCGTAGCTCACCAGGCAGGTTCATTTGGGAACCTACTGATCAATATCCTCAGCAAGAGATACTGTTTCTCTAGTATCCAAGTGGAAAATCTAAGACAGCCTAGTGCGTGGGTGCCATCAGAGTTCCTGTTCTCAGTACTATCTGGGATCATTCTTGCTGGGAAGGTCCAGGGAAAGGATTCCAAAGGAACAAATATCTGTCACGTGTACATTAGAAATGGAGAAGGTTTCCAGAGAAAGAAGGTCTTACCAGTGTCTGCATTGGAAGGATATGGGAAACTCCCTGCATTAGCTGCAATTCCATCACTCTCGGAGACTGACAAGCAGAAGCTGTTGCTGCAGGTCCTTGCACCAAGCCTTACAACAAGCATGGACCTTGTCTCTTTCCCTGCTGATTTCCAGCTGGCTCTCCTTGTTGTGTTGCACTGGATGAACTCAATAGAGTCTCACTACAACGAGCTCCACATTACCTCATTACTGGTAGGATGGGTCTATCTCTATACCCAAAGGCAACACAAGAAGTGCAAAGATGCAGAAAGGTCTGAACACCATGACTCAGCTGCAATGAAAGACTCCAGGACTGAAGCGAACATGCTGCACAACAGGCTAAGCCATCACCAAGGACAATTAAGGAAGAGAAAACCTGACCCTGTTGTTTCTCATAGCTTCTCTCAATGGCAGCAGTGTCTCGTCTATGGCATATGTTTGAACGAACTTCTTCAGTGCCCCATACCAAACTGTCCAGATATCTCTGTTCTCTTCAACGGCCTTATCATGCACAGCCTGTATGTGAAGCTACGTGACGCATCAGGTAAAGAACCCCTCCAGAGGTGGGCAGCGACAATGTTCTTCAAAGACACTCCTATGGCATGTCAGCTCTTTGTTTCTCTCCATGACTTCATCACATCCAAGGCCAGGAGAGGTGGTCAGAAGAAGACTTCCAAAGGTTCTGCTGAGCAGAAACAACAAAGCCAGTCATCCAGGAAGCCAAAATCAAGAGGAGGGCAGCGGCAGAAGGGACGGCAAAGGCAAACGACAAGGAACGAGGTGATGGACCGTTCCAGCGAAGAGTCTGACTCTGATCAATGTGACTGGGGTGCAAACAACAGATTTGCAGTCCTCCAGTAATGATCACAATTGGGTCTCTGATAGATGGAAGCCACAGAGTAGAAACATCCCAAATGGCCTCTGGTCTCTTTTCTTTTTATCATTTTAAAAGGATACTTTCAATATTTTTACTATATTATTATACAATGGTACATACTTATGAGAACCTACAACAACATGGTACATGTAGTGCTGCATTCATTGTTAAGTTTCATGAAAGGCAAGAGTTGGACCGAAATTGGGCAAGTTATCATTAAAAATGTGTGACTCGTACATCATTACTTGTAGAACATCATTTTCAATGTAGGATACAGTGTAATTTTGATAACGGAATGTTTCTTGTTGTAAGAGAATGCTAATTTGATCCAGATATCAGATTTGTCCCTATTATATTGTTGGTGTTTATGTAACATTAAATGTAAATTTATGGTCTGTTGCTGGGACAAATGAATTGTAAACAAAGTTGCAATATGCGCTTACATCACAAACATGCAAATTATATGAATTTATACTTACAGTGTGGGTGGCCTGTAGGCCTAGTCATGATTGTCATGTTCAAACTACAAAATGTTCAATTTTGTTTATTTTTTTAATATTTTTTTTTTTTTTTTTTTTTTTTTTTTTTTTTTTTGCTTTTAACAGTTAAAATTGTTTATTGTCCTGTCAAAGTTGTTTATATTTGATGAAAATGGACAATTGAATGATTCACACTTGGGCTTTTTCTACTTCTGGAAGAAAGAAATTGATCACATCCATCAAGGGCTTCAATGAGGAAAAAATAAAAGTAGGGGAGACCTGGGGCAATTGTAACAGTTTTTTCCAAATTTGACCTATCAGCTTTATTGAAGCTAAATACTTGCTTAAAACTAAATAAAAAATGAAATATGCATATTTAGCTTGACATATGATAGGTTTGGGTTAAGTAAAAACAATCATTTTTGAAGCCATTACCAATTTCAAAACAAGAGGTCGAGTGTTACAAATTGCCGCCGTGACGAGGGCAATTGTTAACAGACGTGCGGGGCAATTGTAACACAATGAACTTGTAACATTTGTTCTCTTATCAAAGCTTATGCACATGATAAATTAAACATCATTAACCACATAAACTAATTAATATATGAAACATGACAATGCTTGACCCATTTATATTACATTTTCCACTTGTTATATGCATGAAATGGGACAAAAGTTATGAATAGTTTTTTTTTTTTTTTTTTTTAGGTTGTGTGCTTCACCCTTTAGCTGTAGAATTATAGAACGCTTCATTAATTCATATTTTGTTCTTTATCTACTTGTACCGTACACAATATATCTTTTAACTGACACTGTTGTATAACACTTTAGTTAGGCTTACGCCTTTTGACTATACGCATTCTTGCAAATATGGTGATACATTTCTGAGAAGAAGTAAAAATTACAGCTTTTTTTTTTCTTTCTTTCTTCTTTTTGTGTAAAATCAATCTCAAATTTACGCCATTTTTTTTCTTCTGGCAAAATCAATATGTCTTTCCCTTTAACAAAAACGTATAGACATATATGTTCAGGTATCATATTGAAAAATATATTTCTATTTTTTTATGGGGCTGCCATCCCTCCTCTCTCTTTCTTTCTTTCTATCTTTCTTTTTTCTTCATTCACTCCTCTTTACTTTTTTACTTTCCTATCTGCCCACCCCCTCTCTCTCTTCTCTCTCTCTCCCTTTTCTCTCCCTTTCTCTTTCTTCTTCTCTCTTTTAATATGTGCGCGTTTTTAATAAGAAAAAACAAGTCGGGGGGTCACTATTCTCTTCCCATTTATATGACCCCATTGTAAATAGGCCTTTTGGTTTTCATGGGCTATCCTGTCAGTGTTCTTTATATGTGTTATACCATGAACACTCGACGAATAAAATGAAATAAATCATATGTTCAAAGTTATTTATTCCTCATGTTTGAACTCATAGATAAGGTTACCTTTGGTCCTTGTAAAAAGAAAACAAATAATTGATTATACATTCAAAGTTATGAAGTTCTGAAGTTCTCTAGTAAGTGATATAAATTATTAAAAAAAAACAAAGAATAACAAACTTGAGGCTCTGATTACAGTGAAACGAAATGAAACAAACTAAAGGCACTTTTTTCGGAAATATCAATATTTCATTGCATTTCTAACAAAACGTATTAGACAGATATGTTCAAAGTTATTGAATTTTCATGTCTGAGATTATAGTATGGTTACCTTTGTTTTAAAGTTATGATGCTTGAGCTAAGGGTGCTATCTCACTTCGCGGAGACGTCTCCGCGACAGAATAGGAATCTTGTCTCCCCGACGAGACGTCTCCTGAATTTCGGAGACGGATTTTTTTTATAAATTGTCGCGGAGAAGTCTTGGAGACGTCTCGGAGACGTCTCTAATACTAGCTCCATGGTATAGGTTTCTGATTATGTTTTAATTATGTTTACAGGAAGCAACAAATTCCGGGACAGATTGTAATGTTTTTTATGTATGTTTGCAGGGCCACGGAGCCTGGGAGGCTTCGTTCAGCGAACGTGTACAAAAACGGAAAAATGACCATACATTTGTATTAGTTCGTCAGCTCCCCCCTTCCCCACTCCCCCACTCCGCTCACCACCTCCACTTCCAAAACGCTCCGCGCCCCTGATTGGTTATTTAATAGCTTGGTGTTGATTCAGCGGAAATCTGCTTTACCGAGTTCCTACGGGAGTTACTTAACAGAAACAGGGCAATTGTAACAGCTTGTTACAATTGCCCCTGGCAGAGGTGACCATATTTGGAGAGATTTTTTTCTATGTTAGCTCGGTATTCGTCGTTGAAACTTAAGCAAAATATGGCTAAGAACATAATTCTAATATAAAAAATGACAGCCGTAGCTCATCCACATATTGTGTCCAGAAGAAAACAATGGTAATGTGAAATATTACTTTTATGCTCAAAAAACGGTTTTTCCCGCTGTAGAAAGTTCCACGAACCGTTAAATCTGCTAACACTCATACAGCATGTGGAGCGATAAATGCGCATGTTCTCTACAAATTTTAAGTTTATAGCGTGTTTCTGCTAGGAATGGGAGCCTCTGTTACAATTGCCCCGTGTTACATTTGTCCCCGGTCTCCCCTACACTTATTATGAGGTTTTACTTGGTGTTTGCTTTTAAATGCCTTTAAGTGTTATTTTTGTGTTTGGAATATTTTATATGCACACATCATTAATCTTGCCAGTGTTTTTATTTTAATTTTTTTACTTGATTGTTTTTGGATTATTTTGTTGCCCATAACATTTGGGCTTATTTCTGCATCACATACACTGTACATAAAGGTTTTTCACTTGTTTCACTTTTCTTTTAGTTGTAAGAATTTTGAGCATTTACATTTAGACCCCCTTAGAGCATGTTTACTTGTATTTGGTTTTTGGACTGAATTATTATCCAGTACAGACCTATATATCCAAACTTTTCAGGGGGGGGGGGTTGTTCTCATGATACGTGAGCTTTATTATTCTCTTTGTAAATTTGTAGAAATACTTGCTATAATATTTGCAAACAAAATAGATATTATTGTAAACATGTAAATTGGAACTCCTGTTGAATTGTTTCTTGTTTTTGACCTTTTCTTTCTCTATTTGTCAGGACTCTAGAATAATTTTGATATTCTATATTTAGCTTGGATCTGTTATCATACTGCTTGAAGTGAATAAAAGGAAATCCACTATATGTAGGTTGAAATATTGATATTGTAGATATACACTATAGGTAAAGTCAAATGAAACCTTTGTAACATTTTGAAGAACTAGACAATTGAATATGTATCTAATTCTTTCGATTTGATGGTAATTATAGAAGGAATGTTAATTAATCTAAAATTAATATATATGCTTGATTATCTGAAATATATATGTAAGGAGTTAATTTCACACAATTATTTATTGATCAATGAAGTTGGGAAATCTTAAGTATATATATCACATTAACTGATTATATAAAATGTATAAAAAAAATTATAACTCAAGAGTACACATCTGAATCACTTTTTGTATGCAAGAATATTTGGTGGTCATATATCATATTATATTACTTTAATTTTGAGATACCAAAGAATTGTATTTAACCCTATTCGGCTTGAAGTACTGGATTTCAAACCAGAATTGACTCTCACATTTAGGGTCTATGCATCCAATTCATTTTGGTTATGCAAGAATTATTAGAGACCACATATTCTATGTATAAGAAAATTCAGATTAATTGTTTCATTCTTAATGTCTACGTCTTAAAGTACAGTCTGCTGAGGACATATGACCCATTGCCCTGTTATACCATACTCACACGTGTTGGTTTGTACATGATTGATATTGGGGCCAGAAAGTCGGCTTTTGTATCTCTGCTCAATGTAACAGGGGTAGACTGTACTGGATTTTATCTTAGAATTGGCTCTCACATTCGATTTCATTACATTTGCTCCAGCAACAATTTTTCCACTATACACAAATCCAATGACTAATTTCAACCCTTGACTAAATACTCTACCCTACCCTCAATCTAACTCTTAACCTAACATAAAACGCTATTGAAACCCTAACCCTACATCTTAGAAGAAATAAAGCCTAGAGTAATTGTCGCTGGAGCAAATGTTGTGTCACCTTCACTGTCTATGCATCTAATTCAATTTGTGTATGCAAGAATACCTTATATTTCTAGAATGATATTAACAGTAAGAATTTCAATGTTTTAATCATAATGTCCCTATCGTTGAAGTACTGCATTTTAACCCCTTAAAAATGGACCCAATACACATTTACATGGCACTAGTCCGATTTAACCCAAATGCGATCTGAAGAATATCCACTGACCAGATTCATAATATTGGAACATATGGCTAAATCAAGCATTAGGCCTGCGTAATGTGCAGTTTACTAGCTTTGCCATGAAGCTACATTTTCATGTAATTAATAGATATTTAATCAAAAAGATATTATATTGATATAAATTGTGAAAAGGGGATATATTTTTGTACTCTTTAAACTATTAAATGTGAGCATGTATTTAAGATTAAACTATCTTGATTGCCATAAACTTAAATCTTTCATGGATATCATGTTTATTTGATTATTTTGTATGATGTTTATACTATCTTGTAATCTTTAATACAGAAGAGTACAGTCCACTCCCATTATAACGAGGTACTCGCGACAAAGCTAAATACTTTATTATACTGAACATATGGGCCCATAAACAAATGTGTATGTTTGGAACTGGGACCGGGAGAATCGTCACATTATAATGAAATCATGTTTTTGTGCTTGTTATAATTGGAGTAGGCTGTATTGCTTGATTTTAAAAAAAAAAAAAATCTAAAAAAAAAGAGTGATTTTATTACAAATCTTAATTTCTTTCTGAAAGCACCAGTATCATTTTGAAAACTGTAGAGCACTCAATACTTGCAAACATTGACAGGAAAATCTAAACACAAAAGAAGCTGAATAAGTAAAGAGTAAGAACATTCTTGTATTTCATGGTGTATTTATTGCATATATCATACAAATTACAAACACATACAAAACAGTGTACGCTTTATATCTCGGTGTACAAACTATCTTATTATAACATGTACATGTTCTTCAAACATGCACTGTGCGTTACTACGTAACAATGAGGTTTGTAGTCAATCTTCACAGACGTCAAAATCTTAAATACATTCTTTACGCATCAAATAAATCCTGATTTAGTCGACTTCCATATTCATTGCTATTCTTTTCTAGCTTGTTCTGTGAAACATATTTTTAAATAAAAATTTTCAATTAACAGGAATGGGTAATAATATTTGAAATATATTAAGATAATTAAATGGAAGTGTAGACTTAATCTAATTAATGTGCATACATGAATGAAATGTGACACTGTATTATAGGTGCAGTGCGTATTGATAATGGCAAGACTTGTGATTCTGGAAGGTTGATACTAACTGGACGATTTATATTTATAAGGTGCAGTTTACACTATAATGTGGTACAGTGGAAACTCCTTATAACATGATCTGATATAACGAGTTTCCTGATATAACGAGGTAATTTTGCTGGTCCCAGGTCTTTGTAATTTTTTTTTACTCTTATAGTCCTGTGCGGTAAAGAGATTCCTGATATAAAAAGGTAATTTCCAAGTCCTAAGGACCTCATTATAACAAGTGTCCACTGTATGGTCATTTTCCCTATCATTGATTGAAAATGCAGATTAATCAGCAATATGGTTTGTTGAAACCCAGAAAATGAATATAAATTAAACCATAGCATGTTTGTCCCCCATCAAAAAAAAAATTTATATATATTTTCAAATCCTCCCATAGAAATGCATTACTTACAACAAAGTGCATGTTTACCTAAGCTTTGCTAGTTCTCACAGCATAACATAAACTGTGCACCACATGAATGTTAATTCATAGTCTTTATTAAACACAAAGTTTAATGACCTTTGGAATTGTCACAGTTGATACTCTGCTAAACATGAAAGCAACCACATTCATAATGCCTTCCTTTAGCATTTCCCATATTAAAATTAGTCTCATATTAGAGACATAATTCACCATAATGCTGCCAGAAGAGTGTTAAAAACCCCTTTTGGGCGATTCCATGCTGTGTCGTACGGGACAGTTTGGCAACATTTTACATCTTTTTGGCTTGAAAATAAAAGAATATTTTCTTGATTGATGGTAATCCTCAAGTATTACCAGAAGGGACACATGAACCAAGACTTAAACTGACATGATTACACATCCTTTACAAATTAAATAAAAAATAGTGATGTGTCGTACGGGACACAAAAATAACAGGAAAAAACGAGGAAACATGGAATCGCCTTTTGCTTTTATATCAAATCTCTTCCAAAAGAGAGGTTCTTACTTATCATAAATACATAATATGTCCTGATGATTACACTGAGATTACAGAATCGTAGGGTGTTACATGTACGTACATTTGTATATCAGTATAAAATATAATACATAAATAACATTATCTACACAAATATCAATATTCTGGTTATAGATTCTAACCATTCTCACTGCCTATGATTGTTTAAATATGTCCTGTAGTCCCGCTACAATACAAAGTCTGAGTACAACAAATTTGGTCCATGCACAACGGTAGATATGAGACTTAAATGAAAATTTAAATTTAATAAAATTGAAAGATATGAATAATAAAATTAAACAAATTCAGCATTCTGCATACAAATTTTGCTACCATAATGCTTCATGACACATTTTCTAATCAACTATGAACTCATTTCATTTATTACTAGATGACACGTATTCTTGTAATAGCATGCCCCTTTTCCATTAAATCTAAAATTTCAAATCAAGAATAAGAATGAAAATGTAAATTATTCAATAAATTAAAGTGATCATGATAAGTTCCTATATAAATTTTCAAATGATAAATGGAAATTCGCAAAATGTGTTGATGCTTTACAGCATCAATGTCAATTCTATCATCAATGAAATCCAATGAATATGGTTCATTTTCCATCCCGTCACCAGAGTTGATTAAATATCATAATTATAGACGATCACCCTGTAATAAGTTAAATAAACATGCTTCGTTATAATCTACAAAATACATACCTGGGTTGTGTTTCACAAAGTCATTCGTAAGTTCTGAACAATCAGTTCTAAAGCTAAATGAATGTAAATTGATTTGGATAGCACCTAAGAACATGTTTCAGTCATTCGTAACTTTAAAAACGACTTGGTGAAACTACCCCAGTAATTTTCAAAATATATCGGCATTTCACTGTGCTTGGTATCTCAACACATATTTCTTGACGGTTGGATCAAATTGAATGAAATAAGGAAAGGGGTTTGCAAGGACCAAAGCATAGATTTTGAAAAGTCATCCTGTTGTCAAGGAAAGAAAAGCAAACATTGGCATGCATTCTGCAGACTTGTTGTTTTTCATACAATTATGAGGCTTTCATATTTACGTTGTTTCCAATAAAAGTAAATTGCTGAGCACGATGATTCAGGGCACAAGACACTACATACAGTCCACTCCCATAATAACAAGATTCTCAGGACCAAACAAATCACTTTATTATATTAAAGAAGATTATGTTAAAGACGAATTTTGGCTGCATCTCATGGAAGTGAGCCTTCTACGTGCCCACCATTATAGCTTTGGGGCTTCCACTGGGTTTGCATTGAGTCAGGTGCGCGTGTGTCTGTGCGTATTTACTGGTGTATTTTCCTTTGTTACACATACTAGAAGCCCCCCATTTAGCTAATTTGCATAAAAAACAGCACCCAAACTGGATTTGTCTATACTGAACAACTGTTGGCATACTCATTCATGTGCACATAATGAAGTTTGGAATGAGAGAAATACTTTGTTGAAATAAAATCTTGTAGCTCTCCTCATTATAATGAAAGTAGACTGAACCAGTGTGATATAAACAACCTAAAATAATCCACAAGTTCAGGAACTTAAGTGCTTCAGCTGCAGTACATTACTGTTCGTATCTTTGGACTTAACATAGATAAATTCCACCAATCACATTAATTTGTATGGCAACCTAAGAATTATCAAATCGTGCTTCTTCATACTGAAAAACCTGAATTATCATGCCTCTAAGCATGAAAACTAGCACCACTTTATAGCAATTGGTGAAACAACATTGAAGAGACAATTTATATCCAGAAGTTGTATTCTGAAAGAAGGACATGGTGACTTTATGAGGTCAGTAAAAATGAATTCATTTCTTGCTGAAAAACCCCATACATTTGCGACACTATGAAAAGAGGAAAAATCTGTTTGCTTTTGAAGTTGCAATCTGTGAGTGCAGGGTTCTTGGTTGTAGGATTAGGGGATATTATGAGTCCATCAATTAAGTTAATTTGTATGGCTTGTCTAAAATTCTGCAACCCCGAAGCAAGATATCAAGCTGCCGGTACAGTGAAGGGACAAATTTATATCTGATCGTAGTAGAAGTTGTAGTCTGTGGGCGGGGGCGGGATGACAGGGGCGGTGGTGGGGATGGGGATGTTAACCATGTCAAGGAGTCGGATCTTCATCTCCATTCCAAGGAGGGCCTCCAAGTCCGCCTCCTTCTGCTTGCTGACCATGGGGTTACCCAGGAGTACGTTCAGGCCATCAGTCCACATGTCAAACTGGGAGGGTAGAAGGGTAATAAATATGATAATAGTAATGTTAGCAGTGATAACAATGATGATGATAGGTGGTAGTGATGGTGGTGGTGGTGGTGATTTTGAGGATGTTGATGATGTGGAGGATAATGCTGGTAATGATGATGGTGGTGGTGGTGGGAATCCATGACATTTGCTCCGGCGACAATTGCTCCGCTATATATTCCATACACTAATCGAATGACTAACTTCAACCACGGACTTTACACTATACCCTACCCTAAACCTAACCCTAAACCTAATATAAATCCCTATTACAACCCTAACCCTAACCCTATATCTTAGACGAAATAAAGCCCGGAGCAATTGTCGCAGGAGCAAATGTCGGGTCACCGGTGGTGGTGGTGGTGGTGGTGGTGGTGGTGGTGATGATGATGATGACGATGATGATGATGATGACGACGACGACGAAGACGATGATGATGATGGTGGTGGTGGTGATAGTGATGATGGTGATGATTATAGTAATGATGGTGGTGATGATGATGATGATGATGATGATGAAGATGATGATGATGATGAAGGTGATGATAATGGTGGTGATGGTAGTGGTGGTGATTGCCATGATAGTGATGGTGGTGATGATGATGACAATGACAAATAACAATGACAGTGATTATGGCTCTAGTGGTGGTAATGGTAACAATGATGATGATGAAAATATTACAATGTTCATACAATAATGATGATGATAGGAATGGTAACAGCAAATGCCCTCCAATAAACTTGATATTCAAACCGTTCATTAACGGTAAATCCACACCTGCTTACACAAGAAAACAATAAAATGATCTGAATGAGCAAATTTGTACTACAGGATGGATTCCCCTTTAAAACAGGAAAATGTAGCAACAAAAAAGCAGGTTTACTTACAATTTCTTGCGTTCTAGCGATGAAATCTTGACGATGGTCTGGATTGTGTAAGATGGAGAAGGCTAGACTCCCATCAGCCTAAACAAAGATTTAGAAAAAAAAACACTTTCATGATTTCCTAATCCACTGTACCAAGATTGCTTTGATTTTAAACCCATTGGCCCAAATTCACACAGGTGGATTCTGCAAAATCCACGGTTTCAACCCTGGGTTTAACCTAGGGTTGGACCTAGGATTTTCAATTTGGTATTCACAAAGGTGGACTCGACTGAATCCACAGATCCACAGCATCATAATACGTCATAATTTGGGTCAATAGTTGATGAATCATAAACTGGTGGATCCTTGGATTAAAAAAGAATTCTCCTTTGTGAATTCGGGCCAATAATGGCGATAGTTGGATGTATAAAGCCTTCTCTGAAATTAGTACCTCAGTTGAGGTGTTCATTTGTATTGAATATGAAAGACATAATATAAAACAATTAAAGAATACCATAATTGATTTTAAAGTAGAGATTATTCACAGTGCTTTTTTACAGTTTTTCCACATAAATTCATTTCTTAATAGGCCATTATCATTCTGTTCTGTTTCTCTTGAATAGATATCAAAGTTTTAACATTCTCTTGTATGGTACACAGTTTTGAATATCACAATTATCATAGTTATTAGCTGAAATAAGGAGACAAGGCACTTAATCTTTCCAAGGAATTCAATATTATAGTCTGGAATCTTTCTCTGAATCATAAATTACTTACTCGGACATTGCGGACATGTTGACAATCCTTGCCTGTCTGGATATCATGAATATCAGCTACAGCAACTAAGAAAAAGGACAAAGTGTAAACTTTATTAGTATTATCAATAGCAACTGCAATTTTTTTGTAAAATACATATCTGTTATTACTTATTTTATATTTTGATTTATTGAATGATGAAAAAGAATGATCTGCAACTGTTTCCTTTAAAAAGTCCACACTCCCATCATAATGAGCACATATAAAAGATTTTATTATAGAGATTCAGTTCTCTTGGTAACAATTTCCAATATGTGTAGGTCCATAATTAGCAGTGTAAGTTTTATTATGATGCCGTAACAGGAACGGCCAGTACAATTCAATAAATACAGTAGCTTATTTGAAACTTGAACTTACTGCATATAGCATCATCATCATCAGCACATCAAAATATTGCCATGTAATCTAAAAACTTTGATAGAAATTACAAACTTCATTTCTATTTGCACAAATGAATTTCAAAATGTAATTAGCTACACATTTACTCTAAAATGGACGAAAGACTTACTTTTATTGGTAAGAGCTTCGTATGGTGGCGGTGTTTTGTGGTTTTCAATGTCACCGTGATGTATCATCTTATGGTTTGGGGAAAGACGACAGTACCAGAACCGATCTGTTATATAGAACAAAGAAACGTAAAGTGGTTTAAGAAAATCCAGTCATAGACCAGTCATATTTTTTTGCGGTTGCCTTTAAACAAATCTTGTGCATGTTAACTTTACCTGAAAGATGAACATGATGTCTTCACAAGGAACTTTAGTTATTGTTTGACGAGTTCAATCATGCTCAGACCCTAGTTTTGTTATACAATGCATCTCGATACAATGTAAAATCAGCAGTAATAAACAGTGATACACAAAAGTCCATTGAATAGCTCTAACCATTTCAGGATAGCCAAATGATGAATTCATTGTTTATGAACACAAGGTCAATGAATTAACTTGATCTAGGAAACTAACTAACCTTGTGCACGTCCTCTCTGATTGTAGCGGTTGAATGTAGTACCTTCCACAAGGAACCTCAGTCTCTGTTGTTTGATGAGTTCTATCATATCAGGCTTGATCTGGTTCCTCAGGTCGCTAAATTTGTAATGGAAAAAAAGAATTTTCAATTCACCTATGATTAAAATTTGGAAAAGGTTTCATTGCTCCAGGTATTTTTTGTAATACTTTTGATAAATTTAAGTCAGCATTCACTGACTGCAAGGAATTCACAATAAGCAATGATCCTCTTGTCAATATGCAGAGCATATTAAATAATATATCGAGAAAAAAGTAAAATGTGTAATTAACAACATGAAGCATGAAAGATTTTCTCCTCTCATTTTATCTTTTCCATAAGATTGATTCTCTCCTTTGTGTATGGTTTTCTTTAAGTCTTATTCAACTGGTCGAGCCAGGGACGTTCCTTGAGGATCTCACTGTAGTTAAAGATCTGGAGCTTGGTCCTGAAGTTCTAATACTGCCCTAAATACTTACATTATTATCATTTTTGGGACGTTCCTTCTACCTTGTCATACCTCATCTGATGCCATATCTTTAGGATCTCGCTGTAGTTGAAGTGCTGAAGTTTTGTCCAGAAGTTTTAATAATCCTATTATTAATTAATATTGCCCCAAATACTATATTATACTTTTTGTTATTATTTAATATCTTACTCACACGACGGGTCGAGCCTGGGACGTTCCCTCTTCCTTGTTATCTCTCTCCTGATGCCTTAGTTTGAGGATCTCACTGTAGTTGAAGTGCTGGAGCTTGGTCCAGAAGTTCTCCATGGTTGTAGGCTTGTACTGTTCCACAGGTCTGGTCTTGATGTCAGCTCCTTTGATGTCCACCCCAGCCTCCTTGACCTTGAGGGCTCGCTTGATCTGGTCCTGTACCACCGTCATCACCTAGAGAAGATAAAATTATGAATATTAAAGAGAAAAAGACACAGAAGATGAAGAATAGTAAGAAGGAAAAGAAGAGGACCAAGAAGAAAATAAAAAAGATGGAAATTCATATATAAAGAAGAATGTACCACTTGGACATAATGATAATCATTTCAATTCACTAATAATCATTTTAATTATGAATACAACCTAAAAATCAAATACAAATCCTTAAAATATGATTAGAATGGCATCATATAAATCACCGTCATCATCGTCATCAGTTTGTTCATCACACAGAGATGCCACTCAGTACCACTGAAAATCCTGATATTGGCAAAAACATACTGAAAAAAATGTGCACTTTTGGGAACCAAATCTTTCAAAAAGGGCTGAACATAAAAACACAGAAATCTGGATTTTAAAAAATTCTGAAAAATGGCATCTCTAAATTCACAATTACCATCATCATCATCATCATCATCACCACCAGCATCACAATCATCATCCTCCTTACCATCATCACGATCTTAAATAAACAAATTTAAGATAAACAATAAGCCTCCAAACATATCACAGTCTTATTACCTTTGGAAAATCTTCCCGTGATGCTCTCATTTCTTGCTACGTCTTGTTGAAGAGCTTGATACACTGACCTCAGGGGCATACTTCTCATCATTATCACCATCATCATCGCCATCATCATCATCACCATCATCATCATCATCACCATCATCATCACCATCATCATCATCATCACCATCATCATCTTCATCACCAATGCATCATCATTATCACCATCATCATCACCATCATCACCATCATCATCATTATCACCATCATCATCTTCATCACCATAATCATCATTATCACCATCACCATCACCATCATCATCGCCATCATCATCATCACCATCATCATCATCATCTCCATTATCACCATCATCTTTCATTATCATCACCATCATCATCATCATCATCACCATCATCATCATTCATTATCATCATCATCACATCATCATCTTTCATTGTCATCATAATCATAATCATCATCATCATCATCATCATAATCATCATCATCATCATCATCATCATCATCATCATCACCACCACCATCATCATCTTCATCACCATCATCATCATTATCACCATCACCATCATCATCATCATCATCACAGTTTTACCTTTGGGAAATCTTCCAGTGAGGCTCTCATCTCTCTCCATGTCTTGTTGAAGAGCTTGATACATTGACAGAAGAATTCCTCAAAAGAATTATCGCAGGAGAAGAACATGGGGTAGTACTCAGCTCCTGTCTCATTGGCTGTTAGAAAGAAATGATTTATTAATAATAACAATACAGGGAAAAGAACATTGGGAAATAGAAGATACGACATTGGATATATAGGGAAGTACCCTTCTTATCAGGTCCATTCCCAAGGACCTCAATAGTATAATCCCCTAAACAGTTACATCAATTTCGGGTGATCACAATTGTTTAAAAAAAAATTAGTTTGAGATATCTTACATAATCATTGGACATGATGTAAAACTTCCAAAAAAAATGATGACATGGGCTGAACAGTGATCCCTGGTATCTTAGATCTTAATAATGCAAGGAATGATGACACAATTATGACTTACGTGATTCTCCTACTCTGAGGATCTCACAAAGCATCTTAGTGAGAGCGATGCTAGATCGGGCAAAGGGGCATTCATGCTCGTCAGCTCGGGAACAATTCTCCAACACAACCTGAAAACACAATCAAACAAATTAGATGGTCAATATTTCTTTGAAATGACAAGTAGTCCCAGAAGTCCTAGAAGAGCAACTTCATTGGTTAGATCAGTACAATCATTTCAGGATTTTGACAGTTTTGAAGATGATCAGTGGTCACCATAATTTTTTTCTGTATACAAGATGTCTTCTGATTTTCAAAATTTCACACAACAAAACTTTGGACACTTAGCTAAACCCAGAGTAACATTGGAATATCATGAGCATCTTTATTGATGAATACAATAACATTTAATTAACCATTGATGTTGATGTTGTTATAGTTGTTGTTGTTGTTGTTGTCGTCATCATCATCATCATTATTACTACCAGCAGAATTATGATACAGTTGCATGGTTCTTACCCTAGTATAATCCTCATTGTGTACATTGGCAAAGTGTGTAGTGCACTCAAGGGCTAGCAGACCAGGAGGAACCTCCATAAAGTCCTTGATCGGATGGTCAGCATTCTAAAAGAGAAGGAAGACATGAAAAGATCATTATTAAACTCTTTACTTGTTCACTGTGGTTATTGGTTATGACTCTTACACATTCTGCACATGACGTGTTAATGCTATTCGTTAATAAATTACAGTTGAAGACAACACATAGCACAAGCAGGTTTAAAGGCCAAGTCTAAGGTTTGAGATTTATTTGAAATATGAACACCAGGTGGAAAAAAACACTGAATTAACACAGAGCAGTTGGTATCAATAGAGCAATGGTTTGTGCCTCTCATATGCAGCTCCTTTACTTTAAACAATAAAAGGTACAGAGAACTTTAGAAAATTGATCTCAGTGAAAAAAAAAAATCTCCCTAATCAGATCAATGACAACAGTAGAGAAGTTAACCTGTAGTCTACAGGAATCTAGTGTATTTAGTCTATGGGAAATAAAGACTTCAGTAGTGAACAGGTTACTGTTTGCTTCTAAACCTGCCAAATAGCTTTGGTCTTCCAAAATTACCTCTGGGACCCTAATCAACTTTGAATAATGGTAAACATATTCCTCCTGAGAAGGCAGACACCAAATAACAAATCAGGGTTCCCCCTATATTAGGAGAACAATATTCCCTGACTTTTCCAAATGGATTTTCAAAATTCCAGGGCAACTATTTCAAACTATCTTGATGCATCACGGCAAACAATACACTAACAACTTCTTACAGAATTATGTTACTTTTCCCTGATTTTAAGACATTTTGTCTCAAATTTCCTGACTTATGCCTGATTTCCATGTTTTTAAAGTAAAGTGCGAACTGTAGAAATTCTTACCTGGAATCCCAGTCTCTTGTAATCATTTGCTGGCCCCCTTGTGCTATCCATGTCATGACCGAATGCATGTGATCTTAGCTCCTCAATGAATTCTCTGTGTTTCTGCAGAAGTAAAGATTTGTCTATGTTATTTTATTACTGAAATACATGTATATGAACAGTTTAACTAAAAAAACACGTTTCAAATATATTTACAGTAAATTTTTATACCCCTAAAAGGACCAGAGGGGGGGCCTAATCAGCCCCCCTTGACATTTCGTGCAGTAATGTCCCCCCCCCCAAAAAAAAAAAAAAAATCTCACTCCGTGCATTTATGACTTTATACTCTAACATCTTCCGCAACTTTTAAAACTATTTTGAACAAAATTGAGCGTACGGTTCGGAAATTGCGCAACATTATGTAAAGTAGCGCAGGCTTAAAAACCGGGGATTTTCTGTATTTGTGTACAAAACATATTGGAAATGGCTTTTCATGCTAAAACCACATTTCAGTATTTAAAATATGGTTATTAGCCATTATATTAGTTGATATTGCTGTAATATTCAGAGAAATAAAGACATGATTTTGGAAAAGCGAACTATACAGTCTTGTACATTACATCGCACACTACTATTGTGCAAATTTTCGCGGCACTCGCGCGAAATTTATCTGGGGGGAACAAGAAAGTAAAGGTTCGTATGCTTTACTAAAATACATTGGTTTCAGTTGCTTTACTTCAAAATATGATTCAAAGGAAAGACAGAAAGACGTGAAATGGAACAATACAGATATGAAGATGCAACACTATGGAGAGGTATCCAAAATTGAGGGAAAGACAAAATAAGAGAGAAAAAGAGAGAGAGAGAAAGGAAATAGGCAAGAAAAACAGAGAGACAAACAAATAAAGCTAGAAAGACAGAAAGCAAAAGGGCATGTGAGTATCAACAATCCATACTTTACTACAAAAGACATCTATATATTATTTGACGCTAACCGAACAAGTCAGCAAACCTTATTGATTTTTAACCAGATGACAATTAACTTCCTTCAACGAGAACATCTAATGAGAGAATGCAATATGTTACTATCACTCTTATGGTATATGCTTACAGCACTACTTGTGTCAATTGAGGTCATTCTGCGCTTCTCAAGAAGGTTAAAGGTCAACTGCTGGAAGACGTATAGCTGATGAGTCATCTCTGTTCCAATATTCTGAGAACGGATGATTTTCTAAAATCAAAATGTGATTAAATTTCATTACAGCACAAATTTATTGGAAGTGGAAAAAGATTGCTAACATAGTCAAAAGACACTGGCCAGTATTCTCAAAGGGTGACTAAAGTTAGTAGGCCCACTATATAACCAGTACGCATTTAGTATGCCTTGCTATTGTCTAAAAAAAATTAGGTTGACATATTTAGTAGGCCTACTAAATATAGTCACCTTTTGAGAATACCGGCCTAAGTTCGTTAAAAACAACAGCACAATGGTAAAACAACAGATTCATATCAAAAGATAATGAATATCACTTATGAATGCTACTACAGAAAACCTACTACAATTCTGCATTATTCCATCATAACTTACAATTTGTAAGCACTTCATTTTTAAAGATTTTTAATTAATGCACACTATTCAAACGAAAAATAAGAGATATATTAAAAAAAAAAAAATACTCATGCACACATTGTAATATTCATGGAGGGTTCCACATTAGCTTTTAATGTTAGGTGGTCCATAATGACCTTTTCATTGTTTGTGGATTAAGTCCCCTGTGAAAAGAGCGTGAGCTGGTGATGAGGCCCAATTTAGTTGATAAGACTAAATAAGTTTATTACTAAAGACTGACAATAATTGCTAGACGGTAACCAGTAGCGGTAAATATAGATCATATTAATATCTCACCTCCATTATGACTACTCGTATGTTTCGAGCTGAAAGTGCATCTTCCAATCTCTGTTGAAAAAGAAATGAAATTCAGGTTTTAAATCATTACAGAGACTAAAAAAAGGAACCGCATCTTTACATTTTCCAGTCATTTTATTAACTAGTAAATAAAGACTTAAGATGATCAGTCATTATTCATTCTTGGGATTGTTTTTACAGGATTTAAACAAGACAAATATTTCTCCAATTGCCAAATATGCAGATTTATTTAGTCATTTTTTAGGCAAGTGTTCTTATCCTGCACAGTAAACTTGCTTACAATGCACAGTCACATATATATTTTTCTGCGGCACATTCAAGATAATGACAAATTTAGAGTGGTAAATTAATTGGTACTTCCCACATAACTAGAAAATTGGAAGTTTAGACTTTTATCGGCACCATGCCATGAAAATGGACAATTTCTAAAACAAAAGAACCAAGCACATATAATGGGACTATCTGTGGAAGTGTCATAGTCTAGTGGTCGTATCACTTGACTGGGGATGCAAAGGTCGTGGGTTTGATTACCGGCACTGGCAATGTGTTCTTGGGCAAGCAATCTATCTCCATTTGCTTCACTCCACCCAGGTGTAAATGGGTACGCGGGAGGATAATTCCAAATAGCTGCCGGTGATGGCCGACACTAAGGATGGAATTTAATCCAATTAATGAGAAACTAATATATTGTGAAAATATTGTAAATTATAAATAATATTATTATTTTTATTAACTGACCTTCTTCCTATCCTCAGGAGCTTTGAGACAAAGAGCATTCATCAGGGCAAGACAATTCTGCTGGATACCAGGATTTTGACTGCAAAAAAATAAATAGTAATAACTAAGTTCAACTAATGATGAAAAGGAATGTATTCTCTATTACTAAAAAAAAAGGTGGATAGTAACTGGAAATTATTGCCCAATAATATAACATAAGAATGATAGGATACAAAGTTGAATCACACATAACTGCTTTCAAACAGTTTGATTAGGAGCTAGTAATGAGTTGTCAGATAAAAACATAAATCTAAATTTTGTGTGCAATTATTACAAACTGCATCTTTTATTATTTCTTTTCAAATTTTCTCAGAAGTAACAAAAGTGTACCTTTTTGGAATCAAACTCTTCATATTGCACATGTAAGCCCACCTTGATATGGAGACACTTGGTTATATCTATGTCTCCAATACTTGGTACATGTGTTAGCATGTTACAGATTATTGACTCACCCATTCTCCAAATGTTGTGTCATGTTGTGGAAAGTGATCTCATTGGCAATCACATTGTACAGCTTGGTGCTGAAGAAAAGAAAAATAAATGATCATTATCATTCTAAAATATGGAGGAAAAAAAAAATTTCCCATATCAAATAAGTGAGCATAGCATTGTACAAGCATTGAAACAACTTACACCATTTCCCTTTTGAAATTTCCAAATGCACATAGTTTTAAAAGATTATACAGCTTGGGAAATAAATATTAGACCAAATCATATGGGAGCTTAATATGATTTGGTCTAATAATTATTTCCAAAGCAGTAGTTTGGAATGTTTTAATGCAAGTTGATATTGATGTGGTATGGTATAGTGTTATTTATAAACGATACATATAAATTGAAAGTGAGAATATGACATAAAAGTTAAAACAAGTACTTGAATGATACAGGGGAAGCCCACTTTTCAGAACCATTAATACAATGGCTCTGTTCTTCCTACAGAGGAACAATTACCATTACATGTATTTTGGCTCATGCGTATCTGGAAATGAAATACATAAACTGATAAAATGTGTCAATTTTGCAGAATGTGTATTATTGAGAAACAAGATGAATCCTCGACCGCGCACGGTCGAAATATATGCCTCCGCCATTGCCAGATCAGAAAAATATCGCACATTCATCTATTCATTTTGCTTTATAGAATGACATTTTATACCTTGACCTTTGACCTTGTGACCCCAAACATCAGACCATATTCCTCTGGTGATAGATACTACCCTTAAATTTGAAGTTTATATCTAAATTGGTTCCTGAGATATCGCGATGACAAACTCAATACATGGATTTTCACATCTTGACCTCTGTGACCCTTGACCTTTGACCTATATAATCCATAATCTAATCAGATCATCTTCCTATGGTGGTACATACTATCCCCAAGTTTGAAGTTGATATCTCAAGTGGTTCTTGAGATATCGCGATAACGAGCAAGCGGGACGTACGGACGTACGGACGGACATACGGACGGACGTACGGACGTACGGACGTACGGACGGACGGACAACCCGAAAACATGATGCCTCCGGCACCACCTTCGGTGGCGGAGGCATAAAAATTGGAGTAATTAGCCTACCTGTTAAGAATACTGCTTTCCAAGATATTCAAAGCTCTCTCTATGACTTGGACATCCACACCACTTCTATTTACAAATGATGCAATCTACAAAACAAAAGATATGAATATAATTGTGAGAATACAATATCTTGCTTCAAATGGAACCAATAATCTCTCAAAGGGAGTAAAGAGACATGCAATCATTTCCTAAAAATAGATGAGTCGTTCCAGTGATTAAGAATTAAAGAACATGAGGGGGAATGATGTCACATTTATAGTTACAACTTCTCGCAAAAAATCCTGAAATTTTCTCTTCTGTGCGGGGCTACAGGTGTTGACATTATTGTTCATACAGTAGGTTTTGTACACTTGCAGATTGATCAATGAATATCTATCCTTCAAAATGATGTTTTGGTAAAATCAGTTCAATATAGAGCTTGAATAGAAGTGTATCATAGTCAATTATCATTGTCATTGTGAATGTTGGCATCATTCTATTTGTTATTGTCAAAACTGATATGCACTACTCTACCTATTTAACCCATTGAGGACTGAGCCCAAATATATTCGGGCTAAGGTCTATGGGAAATGTGTGTTATAGCCAAATATGCTCATCTCCAACAGGTTAATACAATTTCTTCGTAGATAGATAGCATAACGCATTTGATGACATAAATGGTACCCTGGGGTACCACAAAAAATTTGGCCATTTTGTTGAATTATTTATTTATTTTTTTAAGCCCGTACCCTGGGTTACCAAAAAATGGGAAATAATTATTGGGGATTTTTCAACATTAAATAATGCCCAATATTCTTGAAAAAAAAAACCTGTTAGTCCTTAATTTTTCTGATTCCTTTTTTTTATTAGTAGCTTTTTTAATTATTGATTTTTTTTTCATGCTGTTATGTTACACTGTTTATCATTATGGGGGGCGTTTCACGAAACCATGGACAAGTTAGTCATATCTTTATCCGCCAACCACGTAGTTAGCTCAAATCTTACTAAGTCGGTTACACGAAGCTTTTCCAAGTTAGACAACTTGTGATATCGATGTTATCGGAGATGATGTCATCGAGTAATAGCCTTAATCACGGTTTCGCTGATATTTAGAAATTGTGGTTTAGCAAAATTTTCAATATTATCGAAAATTGAAGTGATAAAATCGGTCGATAACAGTATGAAAACTCATAAAACTATGTATGATTTATATAATGTGTATTAAAACGTACAATCTTTCTTACTGCATATATTTAGAAGGTGTCAATCATGAAATTAATAAGTCCACGTCAGAACATGAGATGGGTACCCCCGGATGCGCTAATTTGATAGTTTCGTAAATCAGACTATAAAAAAGTATGCTAGCTGAAAATGGAGCTAGATTGAGGTTTTCCCTGAATTTTCTGTTTGCTGACAAAAAGAAATCAATAGTGCATTGTAATTTAAAAAAAAATCTATTTAAAATTACTTATTTTGGGACTATTAGACGATTTTAACTACCAACGTAGTCTCTGCGTGTCTCTTTATATAGCTTTATGGTAGGCAAAATAATGCTTTTGCAATTTACTCAATATTATTTCTTGATTGGATATATTACTAGATATTATTTCTTTATTGGATATAAAAGCACTTCAATTGTTAAGAACCATTTATTTTCTGCATATTAGACCAAAATCCTGAGGTTGGCACATTTTGTATGAACAAAAAAGAGAAAATCGAGATTGTCGCGGCAAATACAATTCGCCCAAACCGATCGCTTGCCATAAATTGCGTTGATTGACGTATCAGCGCTCTCCAAAGAGATATGACAGGTTCGGAGCTGTCATAAGTATTTAGTCAGCTTGTTGTCCTCGATCTTGTCAGAGAGGGCTTCGTGGAACCCGCTTGTGGACAAGTTGTTCACTATCTCCGATTTAGTCAAGAAGTTAGACTTCTGACGGTTTCGTGAAACGCCCCATGATTCTCAATGAAAGATGTTGTGTTGTGATGCTACTCAATAATTGTGCAGCCGTATAATAATCTAATGTATAGTAGAGAAAGCACATTTGCTAATGAAATATTAATAATAAAATTGAAAAGAAAAACATTTTTAAGTGGTATTGTCTTTTATTTTTCTGGTCTTGGCAAGAGTGAGGAGATTATCCAGTCTTATCCCACGGCGTCACTGGCCTTCTGAAACACCGCTAGCACATCGGCGGCTTCTTCCTCCCCAACTTCTGCAATGCGCGATGTCTTGCATTCTCAAGTTTTTCCTCCCTTGAAATCTTACGTCTTTTGCGGCCCTTCCCTTTGAGCATTCCGTAGCCACCATCAAATTCTGCATTTTTGCAGTTTCACACCAAAAATACGAAAAAAAAATAGAAAAAAAAACCGCCGTGAAAAAATCAAAAAGATGTTAGACTTTAGAGCTTGTTTCGGCTGCGGGGTGAAAGCTGTAGCGCAGCTCGAGCGAGAGTGCGGAAGCCACTGCATGCCAGTGCGCTTGCGAGCGAGGCGCGTAGAGTATCGCACACATCACATAGCGCGTGCATTGCGTAAATGCCATGGTTGTACTCGAGTAAACGTGAGATGGCGCTAAACAACGTGATACCCCGGGTTACTACGATACCCCCGGGGTAACGCGTGGTGCATTCATTGATAAACACTTGTCAGTCAGTGGTATTGCCACTGTCAATATCATTCTCACTATCCCTGTCATTGTCATTATCCTTGACACTGTAAAGCTTGATATAGACTACATAAATATTTCACTTTTGACATAACTTGGATAGAGTGTATAGCTCAATAAAACAGTGAACAATTGTCATTTTCAACATTATTTTTATTATCAGTGTCATTAATGTCTTGTCATTGTCAAACTTGACTTGAACTACCATACCTTTTTGACGTAGTTAGGAGAGAGCGAGTCCCATTGAATGACATTGTGATCCATCAGTTCAATAAAAGATTTGAGTGTGAGTGATAAGGGCTCCCCATTCCTGCAAAAGACATCGGGTGAGTGCACACAACACTTCAAATTAAGTGTAATGCAATTTCTTCATTTTTT
>CALNVZ010003435.1:12349191-12428805 GCA_940671915.1 Paracentrotus lividus | reverse complement strand
AGTGATAAGGGCTCCCCATTCCTGCAAAAGACATCGGGTGAGTGCACACAACACTTCAAATTAAGTGTAATGCAATTTCTTCATTTTTTTCCTTTTCCTTTTCCTTTCCCTCCTCCCCCCCCCCTCTTTTTTTTTCTTAACTGTTAAAAGCCTTGTAAAATTTGCAATAGAAGTACTGTAAAGTGTCTTCTTCTTCACTACATTGTTTTACATTACACCAGTTCAGTGTTGGACACATGACATTACACAGATAAATGAACTACAACAACACCATTTCTTATTTACGATGTCATCATTATTCTGTAAATATATCCACCACTTTACGATCGACATCCTCATGCATATTATGTGTCATACATTATGGCAATGATAATCATAATCATCCTTCTCCTCATCACAATGAAATCATCATTTAAAAAAAAGCAAGTAAAAATATCCCATTGTTGTCAAAGATGAAGATTGTTCAAAGTGTTTTCTGGACGCATCAATTTCCTCAATATCAATATCATCACCATTATACTTATCAATGTCAACAATATCTGAATCATTCTAACTATCATCATCTTAATCATCATTAACACCATCAACATCATTTTTATCCTCCTCCTCATAATCCTTAACCTCACATGTTCATAAAGCACTTAAAGACAGACTATGTATTGAACGTTATATGAATCTGAAATATTATTCATCAATACCATCATCATCAGCATCACTACCATCACCAAGCACCACCACCACCACCAGTACCACCAACATCACCACCATCATCATCACCACCACCACCACCATCACCATCATCAACATCATCCTCCTTGTTACTTACTGGTTGCCTTCCTCCACCATCTTAATAAGAAGATCTACTCCATGGTTTGTGATGAACTCTTTAGCGAAGGTAAGATCGGTGGAAGCTGTGGAGAGCCTGACCAGGGCTAGACGGATGTCATCAGGGAGGCTTGACTGGAGTTTGTTGTAGATGTCCAGGGCTGATTTGTTCTGAATGATTTAACAAATAAAAATAATAATTTCATGCCTTGTACATGTGTCTCATATAACACAGCTCCAATTGCATGTCTCTACATGATACAAAAAGAGTAGAAATGGTGCAGAAACATTGAATCAATCAATTATAATTTTAATAAACATGAGCACTTCTACTGGATTAAGTGTACTGGTCAGGATGAGAATTCTTTCACATTTATCATATATTTGATATTGAACTTCAAGGATGAAAAGTAATAATTGCATCTTATAATATGAAGCACATGTAGATGTATGATACAGTATAAAAAATGACAAGTCTTACAGGTGATTCTGTGAGTTTCAGCATGTCCCCATTGGTGAGATCCTTTCTGTTATCTTCTGTGATGTATTTCTCCCCCTCTGCATACTGAAGCGCGTATTCTGTGGCATTGGCCTTATCAATGCCATAGTCTGAACACACCTCCTCCACTATCTCCTTCAAGGCTTTACTCTATGAAAGACAACAAGAAAATATTGTATTATAATCATAATCACTTCAGTGGTAAAATTATGGTTTTGAAACATAGAACTTTTAAAAGTTGATATAGCCATGGGTTGAAATACCAAATTACACATCTGAATGGACAATTACACATCAGAAATAAATTTGATACCAGTCAAACTATGTCAAAAGAAAGGTCACAAAGAGAGACCCCCCAAAAAAGCTGAATGAATCTAATTATTTGTGCTTAACACCAAGAAAAGTGATTAAAATAACTGATTTCTTGGAAATTATTGAACCGCTACAATGTTTGTTTTTGTTTTTTGTTGTTTTTTTTTTCCAATAGAAAACGTATGTTTGGTAATACAATTTCTTTTTTTGAGGTCATCAAAACATGCCATCGTCGGAACAGGGTGTGATTCTACTTAATTATCGTTGAAAGATTTTTGTCATCTTTGTAAAATTTTGCAATCTTTATTTCCTGTATTTAGGATTAACTGTCTCAATGGTCTATGTTGAATAGACATTCAGTGGATATTTGATTTGATAAATTGCTAAATTCATGAAAGATACTTGGTAAAAGAATACAATTCTAGTCACTTGTCTATAAATTTTGTATCATCAGGTTTATAATTTCAATTCTACCCTGTATAATAATTTGAAAATACAATATTGTATACAAAAAAGGGAAATCCAGAGATTAAGGATATGTAATTCAAATGTTCTTTGAATGACATTTACCTGATCCAGACAATAGAGCTTGCCACCCTTACCAGCCATCACAATGGCCAGACGTATAATGTTAGGGTCTGTCCTCTGTGTGGGGTCAATCAGGGTCAGGTGCACCTGCTGTGCTGGAGTTGCCATTTTGAAGATCTGTAGTGCTCTTCGTCCTTAAAAACTAAAAAAAAGAAAAAAAAAGTGCTTGATCATCTGTAACTTCTTGATTGCTTTTCCCACAGTTTGCGAGGGTCAGTGGCCCTTACATGAGGCAAGTTACTCCTCCACTGTACAACATTATGTAACATCAAGTAAATTGTGAATATTTTTATCATCATGTTTCTGCACTGTTACGGTCCTAACTGTTACATGTTCTATATCAATTTTAAATATTTAATATTTCAGGAATCAATATTTCATTTTAAATGTAGACTTCTTATATGTTTCTTTTAAGTTACTTTATGTAACAACTAGAGTTAAGACTTGAAATAGAGTGAAGTCAAATAAAACAATTTTCATGGATATCTAATTAAAGCAATAGACTATCTATTATTGGATAACCTGAATATGAAAATTTTAAAAATATTTCATAAAAAGGTACTCCACATAAAAATAAAAAAATGCCAGAACAGTCTCGAATCATGCCTGAATATAATCTTGAACATCTCATTTTTAACATAAAATAATTTTTAACTTATGTGGAAAAATAGAACTTGTGAAAAAAGGAGCAAAACTGGTATAAATAATAGACTCAAACTTGTGTAGAACTTTTGATCCCCAATTTACTTTTTTCTTTTTCAGAGTGTAGAGATGTGAGAATAATCAACATTTTTACATTTTATGGTAGGCTAGTTGAGTTTATTATTTCCCAGTGTATTAGTGCAAAAATGTTCTTTTTCAAGAAAAGCTTGAAAAAGATAATATTTACAGGAAATCTATTGTTCTGCATTGCATTGAGCTCAATGCAAAGGGTCACAATTTATGCATTGACATTTGTAAGGCATGCATGTGGGACTGCAATCTCTGAATGGGGGTACCGGTACCTTTCTTTAATAATAACAAAACTATAGATCTAAACCCCAACATTTTCATCTAGACTCTAGATCTAATTTTTAATTTGTAATGATATCAAAAGTTATCATGAATACAAGTCTAGATTAAGGCTCATTACTATTATCCCTTACCCGAACTTTATAATACCATGAATTAAATTATTGTGAAACATTACTCTCGTCCAAATAAAAGTTAACCATGTTCAATTCAGGGCAAAAAAATAAAAATGTTGATCCTTTTTCTAATTTCTTTGTCCTATTTTTGTTGTGTTACATTTAAAAAAAAGTCATATTAATATGGCCATCTTCGATCTTCTGAATCAGATTAAGAAACAACAAAACCAGGAAAAAAAAAAACATTGAAAACGTGAAAATCAGCTACAGATAGCAAATTTAGAAATTATATTCTACAACTTTTTATACATTAAAAGCCTGTTAATATTGGCATCCGCATCGCAGATAGCAGAATCAAATCAATGAAGACAGTACACAAATATACACACGTGGGTCTACAAATTGTAGGTTTTTGGCCAAACCACTTTCTTTTTCATCATTAGTCTGGTGCTGGTTGTTGCTTTTTAGATGTCAATTTGAACAATAAAAAAAAAATAATAAATTACTACGATAAAATGAGTACTGTTCATGAAGTACTTACCGAAATCTAAGAAAAAGTTTCTTAAATCAAGTTGATAAAAAACACGGAAGTTACCCGACGATATCGACAACCAGCCGTCATTTAGCCGTATACGTAGAGTAGAGGTGCCATCAATAAACTCGGCCCTCTTTAGAGACTTTTTTTTTTTTTCCTCCAGCGCAGTCTTTTGGTGTTCTATGAGACATTTGACATTTTTGTTAATAACCCAGGTCGAAAAAACCAGTTGAGGACCAGTTAAACTAACTGGTAACTGGTACCAGGACCAGTTAAGTGAACTGGTTTCAATAATGGATTTTGGATCAATGTTTCACTGGAATGAATTAGAATCAACTGGGACACTGTCCTTAACCAGTTGAAATGCAGTTGTCACCTGGGACCAGTTAATTACCAGTTAAATATACCAGTTATCAACTAGTAAGCAGGAACAGTTGATTCCAGTTGAACTTACTTGGTACTTGTACCAAGTTGATTCGCAGTAAGGTTTGGAACTGGTTTCAATACCAGTTAATTCCAGTTGAAACCAGTGTTCCAAAATCATATTGAAACCAGTTCAGCTTTTACTGGAATTAACTGGGACCAGTTAATACCAGTTAAATATACAGTTATCACTGTACAGGACCAAGTTTGATTCCAGTTGAACTTACTGGTACGCAGTTGATTCCCAAGTAAGGTCTGAACTGGTTTAATACCAGTTAATTCCAGTTGAAACCAGTGTTCCAAAATCCATATTGAAACGCAGTTCAGCCTTAACTGGAATTAATCTGACCAGTTAATACAGTTAAATATACCAGTTATCAACTGTAACAGGACCAGTTGATTAGTTGAACTTAACTGTACTGGTACCAAGTTGATTCCAGTAAGGGTGAACTGTTTCAAATAACCAGTTAATTCCAGTTGAAACCAGTGTTCCAATCCCATATGAAAACAGTTCAGCCTTACTGGGATTAATTGGACAGTTAATACCAGTTTAATATAAGCAGGTTTCAACTAGTAATAGGATCCAATTGATACCAGTTGAACTTACTGGTACTGGTACCAGTTGATTCCAGTAAGGGTGAACTGGTTTCAATGTCATTTAATTCCAGGTTAAAACCAGTGTTTCCAAAATCCAATTGAACCAGTTCAGCCTACTGGGAATTAACTGGGAACCAGTTAAACCAGTTAAATATACCAGTTAATCCAACTGGTAAGGAGACCAATTGAACTTACTGGTGCCGGTTATCTCAGTTGTCCAGTAAGGGTGAAACTGGTTTTAATACCATTAATTTCCCAGTTGATACAGTGTTTCCAAAATCCATATGAAACCAGCTTCAGCAATTACTGGGATTAACTGGGACCAGTTAATACGCAGTTTTAAATATAAAAGTTAATCATGACCAAAATCCCGAAAAACAATGAAAAAAATTGAAAAAGATTGCTAAGTATGTCAACACCACAATTAAGTTTCATTCCTAAACACATTTCATTAAAAAACAATTATTTACATGTTAATATTTGAATTCTATGGCAAGAAACTGCAGTAAAAATGTGTAATCTCATGTGAAATGTGTTTTAACATGTCTTCCTCGCTCCAAACAGATATCTGCTTGGTTAAAATAACTAAATCTTTGATCTTTGGTTGGTATTCAATATAAAACTTCTACAAATCACTCAGAATTCAGACTTTGTTAAGTATAACGTTCAACAGATGTTTATTTCAATTCATGAATCTCCTCGCCTCCCAATTCAGGCACTTTGTTCCATTCAATGCAATAATATGAGATCGACCAAAAAACAAAAAAACATTTCCCCTCCTCTAGGAAAGAAGCAACTCTTCTAATATGAGTTTCATTCATAACTTTTACAAAGATAATTAATCTAGAAGAACATTGAGTATCCAAAACTTTTCATACTCTAGATAAGACCATAAATCAAAATCCTTTGGTAAGCAAGTAACTTACTTTATCGTTATGTACATAAGGCTTCTGTATTGCATGTAACAGGTTAAAACCCTCACCTTTTTTGCCTAAGACGAATCTCTTGGACAACAAAAAATCTGTTCGTTTTAGGAGAATTTGACGTACAAGAGGTAAATAACACAGGTTTTAGTATGATTTGTTCGAAGAATTTCTCTGGATTAGGCCAATTTATTCGACTTAGACTGTTCGACCTTAGGCAGAGTTGACTGTATAATCATACATATCAAAGAACTTTTAAAAAGGATAATTTTAATGAACGACATATACCAGATGTTTAAACCTCACTGAGAAGTGTAAGCGTATAGAGACAATATAAGTAATGTAATAGCGTTACTTTCAAAATAAATATAATACTCAAAATAAGATGGTACAAGCTAGTGGAAAACAATTTTTTATAGACGAAGACTAATCACAACTGGTATTGGGTTTGGTATTTTTCATAAAAGCAGGAAAAATCAGACTTTTCTTCTGCAATTTTTTTTCATCGCATTTTGGTGCTGTAATTTTTGAGATATGACCAGTTTTTTAACAAATGAAGAAAAAATCTATTTTTCACACAATGTACAATGCCTTTGTGCAATCGATTCGCATAATGGCCATGAATTCAGCACTCCAAGAACAATATGAAGTGCATAAATTTTTGATTTGTTCCTCCTCAGACAAAACTTTAGCATAAACTTCTGTTTTAAGCGAAGCAATATTATACAAAAACAAAAAAGTGCATCAGTAAGGAAAATCCTTTGGCTTTCAAAATTTGTACACATACACAATATTTGCAAAGATTTCACAACCTAAATTATTTTTTCCCCACTGGTAACCATTTTTTTTTCACAGACTGTATACACTTGAATATGGAGTTTGTGTAACATGAATCAATTATACATTATTTTTTTTAAACTTATTTACAACATGTATATGAACACAAAAGGTTTTCTTTAACATTTTCATACACACATAAACTTAATCAATTTGCCTTCTTTGGCACAATAATCTTTCATCCAAGCTGGATGTCTTTTTGTAACATGGTATCTCTGTTCCCCACTCTTTCTTGGGTACTTGTATCAGTCGACTTTAGACTGGTACCACTGTGTTTCATGGTACATTAGAAGTGAACGTTGTAATTTTGGAGGCCATTCCAAAACTCTTTGATCTTCCAATATATAAGGACGTATAAGGACCTTTTTTGCCTATAATCTTTGAGTGGGATATTTAGTGATGTCCCTTCTTTCATATGTCTCAATGACAACACATCATATCCCCCACTTAGAATGAACGAAGTTTTTTTAGCATTCCCCTTGCTTTGTCCGATTTTGCCTTTCTAACTTTGCTTGTTGCTTGCTCACTTTCTTGTGAAAATTTTATCATACTTGCTCACAGATTGTTGATGGCATAGTCCATTTCCTGTCCAAAATGTATGCAGCTCAGCAGATTTTCCTGTCGGGAATTCGATGTCCTGTGTAGGCATAGAAAGAGTAGAGCTCTTCTCTCACTGATTGCTGCTTTTGAAGTGGTTTGTTTGAGGACTTTTCCTAAGCGTTCAAACTCTCCATTGGCAGGCAGGTAGTAAAAGAGAATGATTTTGTAATTTCCTCATGAAAATTTCCATTTGATACAATTGCACCCCCTTGTCAACATAAATTTCTGACACAAAAATTGTAGCAAACAATTGTGATAGGAAATTGGAAATGACAGATCTAGAATGTAACATTTGACACGGATGCAACTTCGGGCCACTTAAAATAGTAGTCAATCACAACCACTGGCGATTTCAACAGACTTGTGGTGTAGAATGCAGCTTTATGTCTACTTTATCAATCAATCAACACGCGTAACACTGATGAATAGCTTCTTCTTAACCATTTAATCGATGCTTGGCCAACCAATATTCTGACGTAAAGTGTTGCTACATGGCGTACTATTCCCCGATGTGTGGGATGGGCTCATTAAGTCAATTTTGGACTGACACACGTAAGGAATAACCACTCTGGCCGCCCCAAAATAAGGCATTGATCAATCAATAACTCATTGCGAATCATGTAGAATGACTCTTCGTGTCATCAATCTTTACATCCATTTTAGACCAACATTGAGAACATTCATGTTTATGAAATTACATGCTGTAGCATTGAATCACCGCTGGTTTGCCTGTTAAAGCTAAAAATTTTGTGACTGAAGCATTTGCGAAAATTGCATTAAAAACACTCTGAATAAATGACTTCCTCGCATTATCACTCGATCCTCCTCAAATGTATAAATAAACATGCTAATCCGTGAAAGTTCCGTCGGTCAGCATCAGACGCGTTGCCCATTGTGCGATTGCACATTAGCTGGCTCCAGACCCTTCACGACAACAGGTTTGTAAGAGACTGATGATCGATTAATGTTGTTCCTGATGTACTGAAACCATTTCACAGGCCCGGCCATGAGGTACGCAAGAGCCTCCTTTCTACCAAATGAGTGTTTTCACTCAGTACTGCTAAGAGATTGCGATGCAGAACGCGACCAGAAATGTACTTCCATCTTTCACTTGAAGTAGAACTGTGACCAGACCGTATGCGATGCGTCTGAGCAACTATTACTGGAAGATCACTATCAATAGCTGCAGCAATACCTTCTTGATTATCAACCCTTAAATGTCGATGCTTCTGGAGTCCAAACGAAGAGAAATACCTTTGGCGTGTCAATGCTCGAAGTGGTGCGGTCACAGAAGAGAAGTTTGGCAGAAATTTGGAGTAATACGAAGGCCAAACCCAAAAAATTAGCGTAGTGAAGGAACATCTGTTACACTGGGTTGCAGTTGCGAATCGCATGCTCCACAATATAAAGGCACAACAGTTAAATTCTGACACATGAGATACATGTGAGTTTAGCTTGTTAATGCTGTAGTCCCCATGTACATGGCATGTTCTCTTACAGTAACAACTCCAAGCAGGATGTGTGTGTGGTGTGTAGGAAGGGGGGGGGGGTACCTGTCCGCTCTTCAAATGATAGTCTGCGCTGAGAAGAACAAAAAAAAAATCGACAATGAATTGGATAGTTTTTTCATTGTATTGTTTTCCTAATTCTACCCATATGATTTCATTCAAACATTCAATCATTTGCTTTTACCTCTCAAATCTACCCTGTTTCGTTCTGAAAAATAGCACTTCTACATTGTAGTTTAGCTCATTTGAGTAAAATGTGGAAAAGCTACCTTCTAAATGGACTAATAAATGCGACATTGCAAGTGAGCATCTTGTATCACTAAACATGCTTTGTAAATCTCATAATTTACTTTGTATATCGGAAATCTCCTTTAGAACTTCATCATTAAAAAATGTGCAGATTCTATTAAGTAACGATATTCTTGCCTTGTGTAACAGGGAACTTTAAATGTTAAACATTTGTTGAAGCAATTTTACCAAGTTTATTAAACTATTTTGTGTTACAGTTTAAAACCAAGTGTGTCTTGAATGACCCGATGATATGCAGTAAATACTAAGCCTAACAAATAAACAATGATTAATAATATATTTCACTCACTCTTGTCAAAATTTGTGGCCAAAGAACAATAGCCCATGTAGCTAGCAGCTGGTGGAGATTTTCTTCCTTTCTACCAGAAGACTATGAAGGTCCTTTTGAGAACATGAAGAAGAAAATAGATAAAGGTAAACAAAAATAGATTTAAAAAAATGATTGAAAGCAAATGGGCAGTGCTCCTAATGTATGGATAATCTCTTTTTTTTTTTCTTTTAAAATAATTAAAATAGATTAATTACAATTTCTTTTACACCATAAAGAGCTAGTACAGTCAAAAAACTCTTAATATAGAAACATTATATTCCATTAAAATAAATGACCCTTAAGTCAATTTCTAGTTGTTTCGGCAATGTATTTATCCATGAATGCAATTGTACTGTTGGTTATTATACCCCTTTCATGAAAATCACATGAAAGAAATTTTTATAAAAACAATTTAAAGTTGAATCATAACAGAAATCCAAAAACAATTAAATAGCATTCAGGGACCATTACTGATTAATATTTAACAAGTATTGCAAGTATGTGGTGAGTACATTCATAACTAGATTAATTGAAGGCATGAGACTAGATCCATACTTATTGCAACGCTCGGCAATAACATGTGCCCGGGCGCCCGGGGCAACTAGATTGGGCTGTCGGGCAACCAAATCCGAGAAAAAATGAACAAAGTAGTTGCCCGACTGGGCGCCCACATTTTGGGGGATTTTTTTGTGGTATATAAGAGAAATTCAAATTGTATATTTCACTTAGTAATCTTGTAAATCATATTCCATCGAAGCGCACCTTCCCTGGTTTGAGGATTGAGATTAGCCAATGATTGAAGAGTGCATGCATGCAGCGCGCAGGTACTGCATTGAGTGTGCCTGTTATGTGTATAATGTTTGTGGAATCTATGTGTGGTGCATGTGTTGCAATAAAAAGACGCATGTGATGAGTTCTGTGGTTTGAGATGTCATATTTAAAGAGAAAGATTTTTGAGAGGGAGAGGGAAAAGAGAGAGAGAGAGAGAGGGGGAAAAGATATAAAGTGATGAAAAATTCATGAAAAGTAGAAGATGGGGACGGAAGCAGAAGTTTGTATCATGTTTTGATGAAGCGACAAGGTTTGTTTTGGCTAGAGCATGATCTAAGCAATCAACCTGTCGCGATCGGTGATTTTGGGATTCCACTATTTCTGGGAATAGTCTTGCGATCATGCCACTTTGTCCATAAAACATTATGTGACTGATGGAAAAACTTACAAGATGCATATTCAGGCTGAAAAATAATGATTGACAAAGAGGGACAAAAATTAAAAAATAGTAAGAATACAGTAATGGAACCCCGCAAAAGAAAAGAAAACAATGAAATAACAATACCCCAAAAAAATACATAAAACAAAAACAAAGTAAATAAAAAAAATTAAATAAAAAAAAAAAAAACATTAAAAAATCAAGAAGGAATTACTGAAGTAATCTTAAGTTTTACAGTTTTAGAAAACAACAAACAATTTAGTCGCTGAAGTGAAGATTAAAAACAAAGAATAAAAGAAATACATTCGGCACTTAATAAACTACCATTAAAGGGTCTGCATGAAAGCGTAGACTAGTACTAGCACACAATGTTCGCGCGACGATCCAAGCTAAATGTAGCTGCTTTGAAAACTGCAGCCATGCGAAGCTGTTTCTTATCAGAGGTTTATGCTTATTTTGGACCTGTAGAACCTAATTTTTCAGGAACGAGTTCTAGGGGTAAGATTTCTTGTTGTGATTGTTTATGTTTGATGCATTTTGTTGTGAATCTCGAGGTAAATGTGCAATCTGTTTTGATTATCAGCAAGCACCCTCATCCCCAATGTCAGGCCGGTAGCTTCGGGTGTTTACACACCCTCCACCTGGTAAGTTGCAAATATGTTGTGCGGTAATTAACATCAAATATGAATGTTTTAACCTAAAAAACCCTCTGAATATACTTCCTTCCAGAGCATTCCCATCAACTTGGAACCTTCACAACAAGGTATGTAGTGTGATTTAACTCTTCAAATTGAACAAAATTGTTAGAACTATGGTAGTAAAAAAGTCTTTGACTTTGCCGTCGATTCCAAGCAAGCCTATCTCCATACCGACCCCCAACTTTTGACTTTTGTCACGGCAAAAAAACGGCGGGCGTATACACGATAATAAGGGTATTTTAAGTTTTTTTTTTTTTTTTTTTTTTTGTTTGGGGGGGGGGGGGGGGTTTATATGTTTGAGTGAATTATGATTCATTTTATGAGCCTATGCTCTATGATAGCCCCCAAACGGGAATGAACCACAAATAGCTGTTATGCAAACCAGGTGTGATTACACATGTGAATCAAACAAAGATCTTTTTGTTTTTAATGTTGTTTGGTTTTTTTTTTTCGGGCAACCAGATTTTTCCATTCGGGCCCCCCCACCATTCCCCCTGGGGGGGGGAAAAAAAAAAATTGAAATCTTGGTTGCCCCGGCAGGGCAATCCAAAAATTGTTAGTGTTGAGCCGTTGCCTTAATTTGTTGATTTCAGTTTGTGGTATTTTTATTTTTGCTATTTTTTTGTTGTTGTCTTTTTTGCTTGATTTTCATTATTTATAATGTATTAATGAACAGATTTCAATTAAAGGTTATTTCTTTCTTGGATTTTTGAAGAAGAAGATTTGAATTAATCAACACCTTCATTCTTCCAAGGACATGGACAGAACACAAAGGCACTGCTATTGAAGCTCCCGCATACATGAACTCAGCAGGGGTGGTAAGTAATGGTTACTTCTATTATGGGTATGAGCCTCCATCATTTTCTTTCCCTTGTTAACAAAATCTGGAAAAAAATGTAGTTCAGAATTGAACAACTCTTCAATGAATATTTATCAAATTTACAATTAATGCTCACACTGACAATATAATGCAGTGTAAGTCTGTAATTCCATGTCTGAGCAATAGAATGCAATAATATGCTAATCATGTAGCCTAATTCAATAGGACCTTTTTTGATTATCACAGACTAGATAATCATGAAGGAAGACATGACGGCAGGAAACAAAATAGCATTTTAATGTTTAATTAATCGTTATAAGACTACATGTCTAATTGAACTCTGTAGGACCTTCATGTCATGGATTGTAGGCCTAGAGTCCTAACTAAATAAATAGTTTGCTAACAAGCACCCATAGCTAGATGTTAATACTTAGTATTTTAGCTTTGTTAATTTCATGTGCAAGAATTCTATTTACCAACACAAATATAACAGGCCATCTAATATTAGGGAGACCACAAGAATTTTCTATCTCGTAATGTAATATTGTCAATGGATTTGCATGATCATTATAAATACGACAATCAATCAATAGACACAAAAATTGGTTATTTTATAAAAAGATACAAGACTTTGAAGGAGACATTTTAATGTCACACAAATTGAGCGATATGAATAAAGTGCGTATGGCAGAATCGATTCAAGCATCAATTTCGCCCTCAAAGCCATGACTGTTTCTTGTGTGTGAGAGTGTGGTGGAAAAGGAGGAACCCTTTTGCTGTGTGCGCGTCCCTCCCTAAATCAAAAAGTCTCAGGCCTAGATTATAGCTTACGTTAGTTTTATTGACAGAACTAAGGCCTTAATCATGGCACGCACATCACAGACATGCCAAGTTAACAACAAAAATTTGCGTGAAGATCATTCGCATCTTGGTTAAAAGCAGTGCGCACGTGGCCATGCTACGCATGTGCGCGGCGTGCAGTAGTAATTTGTAGATCTACACAAAGAAGCGGCGCGCCGCGCACACACTTCACATGTTGGCATGTAGTCATAGTAAACTAATCTTGCACATTAACATTTGCCGCATGAAACATAAGCACTCGCAGGGATTGATGCGCGACAAAACTGCCGATATTATAGGGTTTGAGAACTCCAAAATGGTAAAAAAATCTAAATTATGCTACTTTTTGTATTTTGTGTGAGAAATGGGGTTGTTCTGCGTGAGATCGCGAGACAGATCCGAAATGCGGTGAGTCCTCACGCAAAATGCGTGAGACTTGGGTAGCGTCTGACTACAATGTCCAATATAAATTGTAATATATAGTTTCTATTAAGAAATGCCATGTTCATAAAAGTAATTATGCGATTAAGATGGCGGTACGTTGTTGTTAGACTTTTCAATTAATTAGACAGACAATTGCATTATTTTTTGCTCAAATTTCACAGATTGATATTTGGTTAGCAATAATAATGGTAAATCTACTCTCTGAACAAATGTTTAGGGCTAACTGAGAGTAACTTAACGCAATGGAATACAAGAAAACAATCGTTTTCAATGAGCATCGTCAACAACAAATCCTACGCAAATTTAGGTACATGGGACTGTTGTTATTCTGAGTTCATAATGTTTGCACTTGCAGAAGAATATTTTGAAGCAGTAATTTGACAATAGTATTATATGCAATTTTCAAGATAAAATGCTTACAAGAATTAGTCAAATACTACAAATTTCTTACCTTACAAGAGGTGAATACTGATACTTGAGTGATTTTTTAACCAGTGTTTGTTGCAAGGCACTGTCATATAACCGCAAATTATGCCGAAACACGAATTCAACAGCACACACACTGCGCATGCGTGTAGCTTATCAGACATGCATTAATGCACCATAACCAATGCATGCAGTGCAGTGTTGGTTGTGGTACTAGCTCAGAGCTGGTTGTGTAGTCGGTAGGAGCGGGATCCCACCGGTGGGGGAGCAGTCAGGCCCCCCCACCCCCTCTATTCGCCAAAAAGTGTTTATTTTTATTATATTTTTATTATATTTTTTTATCATGTATTATATTACTATCTTCTTTTTTTCCCCCCTTTCGGGGGGGGGGGAGCAGTAGAGTGGCTTAAATGACTTTATTGCCCCTAATATTGAGATGGAGTTCAAAGCATAGTTATCATCCCTACAGCCCTCTTTTGTTTATGATTGGCCTTTCAACCCTCCTCCCCCCTCTCCCCCCAAATAAATGATAATAATGGAAAAAATAGAATATTATATCAAATATTGCGCAGGAAGAGGGGTGAGTAATTTTTTTTACTGGGTGTGGGGGGGGGGGGCTAGGGGGGTCTGGTATAATTAAATACTATTAATTTTATGATTGGTGGGTTTAATATATTATTATCCGGTGGCCCTTTAGTTTTGGAGAATATAGTTTAATTGAGTCCAAAAATTAATAGATCCCAAATATGTAAACTGTTTGCCCATAGAAGTTGGAGATTTTTTTATGTGATCAAGCTACAGTTTTTTTAGCTTCATGCTTTAATTTCTTGAAATTGTTTGTCCCCACTTCACTTTTCGGGCCCTGGCTATATTTTGGACTTGTTTCCCCCCAACCAATCCCGGGTATTAAAAAAAAAATTTGTCAACCCCCCAATGCCCTTATTGCCTTTTTTTTTTTTTTTCATGGGGGCCCTTTTTTGTTTACCACGGTTTGACCAATGGCCCCCTCAGTGTTATTGTTCTTAAGTTAAATCTGTTGTTTATGGTCACAGCTTTAATTCGATTATAGGGGAATGGTCAAAATTTTATTTCATTCGTTGCTTCAAAAATGATTTTATTCACTTTTACAAGGTTAATGTTCTTCATTCCCAAAAATGTATTGGCAGATCTCGCCAAACATTAATCATGATGAAAATCAGACTATGAGTCACCATTTACAACCTTGTCATAAGACTGAAACAGAATTTGGGTGGAAATGAACTAATTAGTATTCTGGTTGTTTGTTTTTTTTTTTTTTTTTTTTTTTAAAGCTGTCTTTGTTTTTGACCATAATGTAGGATAGAATCATAATTGTAATTTTTTTCATCATTCACTTTTGACTTCACCCCGTCCCTACACAAGAGACAAAGTGCCTGCTGAACCCTGCATTTGATTTAATGTAAGAACAATAACACCGCTGTAGTTCAGATGCGTTTCGGCAGGAATAGTATGGGGGGCCTTTGGTCGCCGGTTAAACGAATTAAGGGCCCCAAAATGAGAGAAAAAAGTGTTTAAAAATGGGCGCTGTGGGGGTAGACACACTTGATGTACGGGACAACAACTTCAGAATTTGTTTGCTGAGGAACAAAAAAATATCCAGCTTTTATAAGGCAACAGTGTATATTTTTAAGGGAGGGGGCGTTCAATGCAATTAGGCTACCCGTTGTGTTTGCTTTGATGAGCAAGGGAAAGCCAAAGTGGTTATACTGCTGGTATATATGATCTAGATTTGTCAATGGTTTTCATGGTACCACTGACTCATTTAAACCCATTGGGCTAGCTGGTATGCGTACAGTTTGGTCAAAGGGTTCACTGAGAAAAATTGGTATTTTCCAACATATTCCAGTTTGGGCAAGGGATTTAACTGGTACCTGGACTGACTCCAGTTTTACCCATTTGCTAGCTGGTGTGCGTACCAGTTAGGTGGTCAAAGGGTTTCAACTGGATAACTTGGTATATTTCAAAATATTCCAGTTGGGCATTGGGTTTAACTGACCCTGACTCCAGTAATAAACCCATTGGCTACTGGTATAATACGTACAGTTTGTTCAAAGGTTTCCAACTGGGAATAACTGTATATTTCCAACACTTCCACTTTGGGCAATGGACTTAAGTGTACCACTGATCCAGTATAATTCCATTGGCTGGCTGGTATGCTTTCGCCGTTTTGGTCAAAGGGTTTTCAACTGGGAATAACTGGTATACTCACAATATTCTCCAGTTGGCATTGGGTGTTAACTGGTACCACTGCTCCAGTATAAACCCATTGGTAGCTGGTAATGCGTCTCAATCTGGGAATAAACTGTATATACTTCAACATTATTCCGCAGTTTGGACAATTGGGGGTTTTAATGGTACCACTGACTAACTGACTACTTGTTTTAACTGGTATCAAATGGTCCAGTTTCATTATGTTGGGTATGAATGGGAAATATTGGTATGATAACTACGCAGTTCGACTATACTTGTTTTAATGGTATAAATGGTGCAGGACCAGTATGTAGGGTATGAAATGGGGAAATACTGGTAATACAACTAGCCAGTTTTGACTTTACTTGTTTTAAACTGGTATCAATGGTCCAGTTCATTATGTGGGTATGAATGGAATTAACTGGTATAACTACCAGTTGACTTACTTGTTTTCTGGTATCAAATGGTCCAGTCATTATGTGGGTATAGAATGGGAAATTAATGGTATAAAAATACAGTTGACTTTACTTGTTTAAGCTGGTATCAGAATGTGTCCAGTTAAGTATGTTGGGTATGATGGGAAATACTGGTATAGAACTACCAGTTGACTAACTTTTTAACTGGTATCAAATGTCAGACCAGTAATTGTGGGTATGAATGTGGAAATACTGGTATAATACCACCAGTTGACTTTACTTGTTTTAATTGGTATAAATTGGCCAGTTCAGTATGTGGGTATGAATGGGAAATATCTGGTATATCCACCAGTTGACTTTCTTGTTTTAACTGGTTATCAAATGGGTCAGTTAGTACGTGGGTAATGAATGGAAAGTCACTGGTATCAAGAACTACCAGTTGACTTTAACTTTTTTACTGGTATCAAAATGGTCAGGTATAGTATGTGGGTATGAAATCGGGGGAAATAACTGGTATACAAACTACCAAGTTGAACTTTACTTGTTTTAACTGGTATCAACTGGTCCAGTTTCATTATGTGGTATGAATGGGAAATAACTGGTTAGAACTATACCAGTTGACTTTACTTGTTTTAAACTGATATCAAAGGTCCAGTTTCAATTATGTGGGTATGAATGGGAAATAACTGGTATAAAACTACATTTGACTTTACTTGTTTTAAAACTGGTATCAAATGGGTCCAGTTCATTATGTGGGTATGAATGGAAATAATTCAGGTAATAACTAACCAGTTGACTTTACTTGTTTTAACTGGTATTGAAATGTCGGCAGTTCATTATGTGGGATAGAATGGGAAATAACTGGTATAAACTTACAAGTTGACTTACTTGTTTTAACTGGTATCAAATGGTCCAGTTCATTATGGTGGGTATGAATGGGAAAACTGGTATAGAACTCAGTTGACTTTACTTTGTTTTAACTGGTATCCAATGTCCAGTTCATTATGTGGGTATGAAGGGAAATAATGGTATAAACTACAGTTTGACTTACTTGTTTAATGTATCAAATGTCCAGTTAAGTATGTGTGTATGAATGGGATAACTGGTTATAAACTACCAGTTGACTTTACTTGTTTAACTGGTATCAAATGGTCATTCATTATGTGGGTATGAATGGGAAATAACTGGTAATATAACTACAGTTTGACTTACTTGTTTTAATGGTATCAATGGTCCCAGTAAGTATGTGGGTATGAATGGGAAATAACTGGTATAACTACCATTGACTTTCTTGTTTTAATGGTATCAATGGTCCAGTTAAGTATGTGTGGTATGAATGGGAATAAACTGGTATAAGACCCGTTTCAATTAGTGGGTTTTAATTGGGAGTAACTGGAGTATTTCCAACATGTACGCAGTTAACCAGTGGGTTTTAATGGTAACCAATTTGATTCCAGTTTAAATACCATAGGCCAACTGGCTTCCCAGTTTGACCAATGGGTTTTAACTGGTACAATTAATCCAGTTGACACCAGTTAAAACTAGTGGGTTTAACTTTTTTTCGCACTGGGAAAAGCTCTAATTTGTAATCTTAACAAATTCCAATTTTTACATTTAGTCTACTGTATGAAACTTTCGTTGGGGTTTTATGATTCCTACGTCTCCTGTGGTTTTTATCAGTATTTTTTTTCCTTCAAGTTAATAGCTAAAATGCTCATAGGACCTTAAAATCCAAAATTATTTTCTATCACTGAATTAATATATTGAGAATAGAACAAGCGGGTCGCTAATACTTGGCGGAGGATCGCGCCTTCTTATCCCGTTCATTGGTCAGTCGAAACATGGCCTCCTGCCCCCCCCCCCCCACCAACACTCAGGCGGTCAGTCTATACCATTGCCAGTGGCGTACGTAGACAGGTCCTCGATGTGGGGGGATGACATTCGTGGTCGCAAGGACCTCAAAAAAAATTCCCAACTTTGCCCAAAATTTTGAGGTAAACGAAAGGTGTTTTTTGTATCTATACACACAAAGAAGGGGCAAAAAATGTCGCGGGGGGGGGTTGCATCGAATTTCCTCAGCAAATATATACAATTCCAGGCGAGCGCGTAGCGCGAGCGGAAAATTTTGAGGGAAACGAGAAATTAACCAAACATGCTTTACCATAAGGGTTTAATTATGTGCCAACTTTTTATTTCCTCTAAGCGAGCGCGAAGCGCGAGCTTTAAAAAAAGGCAATTCAGAGGCCTGAGCCCGATTTCGTATCCACAAAGGGGCTATTCTGCAAAATATACCGAGAGTTGCATAGGCTTACACCTCTAATACACCTCTGCAAATATTATTATATTAAAAATACAATTGTAAGTATGAATACAATTAAAATAAACATATAGGGTAAATAGACTAATAGAAACAGAGCTCAAGGAAGAAAAACAAAATAATTTCGCTGGAAATGATGAAATAATTATAGGCCGAAATACAAATAAATATAATAAATATAGAAATAATTAATCTCGATTTAATAATGATAATAATAATAATAATAATAATAGTAATAAACATAATAATGATAATGATAATAATAATAATGATGATAATAATAATAATAATAGTAATAAACATAATAATAATAATGATAATAATAATAATATTAATAATAATAATAATAACAAAACTTATAATTATAATAATAATAATAATAATAACAATAATAATATGTGAGCGCGAAGCGCGAGCGAAAATTTTTAGAGCTCCGTGGAAGAAAAAGGAGTGTGCAAAGCCTATTTCAGCCTTTATAAAAAATACATATCACCCGTGAAAAGTGGGGGGGGGGATGATTGTACATGCCATCCCCCCCCCCCCCCCCCCCCCCCCGCTGTCTACGCCCCTGTACCATGCACATAATTATTGCTCCCGATTTCTCCGGAAAAGGGGTATATTTTAGGGGCTCAGATACATCATTGAAATAGGGGTCTTTTAGCATTCCCCTGAATGCTCATAAAGGTTGGATATTTTTTGTGTGCTCCATGTTATTTTGTTTTGCTCCGGCTTTAATTTCTTGAAGTTGTTTGTCCCCGCTTCCAATTATCGGGACCCTGGGTCTGGGTTTATCTTGGACATTCCCCTAACCGTTCCCGGGGGAAAAAAACTGTTTGTCAACCCCCAAAATGTCAATTTTTGCCATTTTTTCTCAGTTGGGGCCCCTTATTCGTTTACCCGACTGACCAAGGCCCCCTTCATCCTACCCCGCGAAATGCGTCTGAAGTATAGGGTTGTAATTATTCTTTACGTAAAGTTCAGGGTAACAGGCCTTGGTCTCTTGTCTAGGAAGGAGGGGTTGAATTAAAAAGTGAGATCGGTGAAAAATTGAAAAATCTTATCCTCCCTTTATGGTCAAAACAAAGAAAACAAAGAACAACCATAAATACTTGATTATTATCATTTTCTCGAAAATTTCGTTTCAGCCTCAATTACAAGGTTGTAAATGGTGACTATATAATTTTTCTTTCATTATGATTTACGTTTGGCTGAGATTCTACTACACATTTTTGGGAAGATAGAAATTTCCACCTTGTTAAAATCAATTTTGAACAACAATCGAAATAAACTTTGACCCTTCCTCTAGACAATAAATCGAAGTTTGTGACCATTAACGTAAATTTTACTTAAAGAACAATGACAACCCCATACCTCAGCCGCGTTTCGTGGGGGTCAGAACTAAGGGGCCAGTTGGGTAAACAAACAAGGTGGTTCGCGAACCACATTGCCTGATATCGCTATCTATAAAACACGCAATAATAATAATAATAATAATATATAATAATACACAGGATTTTTATAGCGCCATTTTCCATTTAAATAAAATGCTCAAGGCGCTCTTACAAAGTAATACAAAAAATAGTACACAAGGATGAATGTCTGTCTTCAAGAATAAACACAAGTGTTTACTTATAAGACTTAAGATTCGTCTTGAACGTTTCCAATGAAGATGAATCTTTCAGCTCCTGTGGAAGTGTATTCCACAGGGCTGGACCGGCATGAGCAAAAGCTCGCTCCCCCCATGATTTTTTTGACGAGGGAATTATGACCTTTTGTGGTATATATATATATATATTTATACACAAGAATCATTTGGACCAAGGGGCAACACAATTGATGGAGAAATGAAGAAATGAGAGCAAGTTAAGCAAAAACTTAACATATTTGTAATATAATTTGACCTTTTGACTCCTGGATGACATTTTCCCGCTCTAGCAGCATCATCTCGCTCCGGCTTTAATTTCTTAAATGTGTTTGTCCCCGCTTTAATTTTTATGGACCCTTGCTATTTCTTGGACGTTTCCCCCACCCTTCCTTGAGATTTTTAAAGACAAAAAGTTTGTCAACCTCCACAGTGCCCATTTTCGGCAATTTTTCACATTTTGGGGCACCTTTTTATTTACCCGGCCAACCAATGCCCCCTTAGTCCTATCCCCAAGAGATGCGTCTCGGGGTAGGGTTGACATTGTTCTATCAGGTAATTTTAAGTTCATTGTCACAGGATTAGGTCTAATGTCTAGGGAAAGGGTCAAACATTAATTTGATTGTTGTTCAAAGTTGACTTTATTCATTTTTACAGCATGGAAATTTTTACCTTATGAAAAATGCAATGTAGCATATCAGTCAAACATAAATTACAATGGAAAATAAAATACGGTTATCATTTACAACCTTGTCATGAAGGCTGAAACAGAATTTAGGAGGAAATGGTCATGGATTCAGAATCATATCAATTCTACTCTATGTAAAATGTAAAGTTAACGTATACCAATGTGCGGCATTAAATCGTAATTAAACAAGGCGCGTCCATTATCTAAGAGGCCAGACGCAACAAAGTGACGTTGGAAATACGGCTGAGAAGCGCAGAAATCTGTACAGCTGGCTGCAATAATAAATTAGCTCACAAAAACTCGCGTAAGAAGACTTCCCTCCAGTTGAATGGTATTGTCCGTTCTGTTGAGCAATCTACTCGTAGAGATGAAAGAAATTGATGAACTTTCATCATGTTGTTAGTTAATAGATTCTCCAGACCAGATGGAGGAAATACACATTTGGGCAAGCTTATAACATTATTGTGCTGAAGTTGTAATCAGAATATGCAATTCATATAAATTGATGCTCAAAACAATGACATAGATTGTGAACTTGTCACAAGTCTTGTGAAGACGCCGTTCACATGTTTCTATGCGATATGCATGTGATAAGCGTAAATATTGACTAGTCGAGGAAAGAACCTCTTATGATTATGTTCAAAGTGACAGGACTTTTTATAATCAATTAAAATGAATGTACCATCTCGGAAAGCTGAGAATTCAAGCTTTTAATTGCCCTGTGAACAATAAGCTATAATAGTATAATGCGGCATCGAGGATCAAAACTATGCAGCGCATGAGCTATCTTGAGAGCAAAATATACCATATTGTACAAGAATTTGATCTGACTAGGCTTTCGAATTGACACAAGTGACAGGACTTTTTTTCCCCTTTGCAATAAATTATTCCTATTTTTGAAAAAATCGGACTCTTAGCGTACTTATTCAAGTTGATCATTTCTTTGAAAAGATAGTTGCTCGCCACAATAAAGAAAATAAAGTGAAAAACTGTCCAAAAACAAAAAAAAAAGTCAATGGGCACGTTTGCTTTGAGTAGAATGGTAGCGCCCTCTATCTCTTAAGTTTACAACTAGAATTGATATGTGTTTTTATTTCTTTTGTATTAATTCTATCATAATGGTAGAATATAAAATTGACAATTTTCACCAATCACCCTTTTTACTTCAACCCCTCGCCTAGACAAGAGATCTGGGGGTGTAACACAAAGACTTACGATTGATTAAAAGTTACGATTGATTTTTTCTCGGTAGCCTCATCATGGACAGGATGCTCTAAAGTTGATGATCTTAATCCTAACCCTAGCCTCAACCCTTCTCTTCCTCATATCCAAATCCTAATCTATAACTGTACCTGGTTTTCAAATGAGGTTACCAAGAAAAAATCAATCGTAACTTTTAATCAATCGTAAGTCTTTGTGTTACACCCCACTAAGCCTGTAACCATAAACCGAGATTTAACTTAAATAACAAAACCAACTTTGCACCTCAGACGCGTTTCCTGAGGTAGGCCTATAAGGGGGCATTGGTCGACCGGGTAAACAAAAAGGGCCCCCAAAATATGGAAAAAGTGACAAAAATGCTTGGCGTTATGGGGGTTGACAAACCTTTCATTAAAAAAAAAAATCTCCAGGAAAGGTTGAGAGAACGTCCAAGTTATAGCCAGGGTCCCGAAAATGAAATCTGAGACAAAAATATTTGATAAATTAAAGCCGGAGCGAAATGATGTTGCTGGAGTGAAGAAGAAAAAAAAATAAAAAAAATCCACCTTTATGACGAACAGTGTAATCGAGAAATGAGAGCAAGTTAAAAGCAATAAAAAAATAATATTGTTGTAATATAATTTGACTTTTTGACCCCTAGATAACCTTTGACCCCATTACCCTTATCATCCTAATGAGCAACAGTGTATGTTATTAATTATGGGTAAGTTTTTATTTTTTTGAGGACAACTGAAATAGGGTCCCCGAATATGTTTAAAAAAAAAAAAAAAAAATGTGATAAGGAGGTAATTTTGCTGGCTACCCCTCCAAGCGCCTGATGTAGCTTCCCTTCCAAAAGCCTGTAATAGGCAGGCGCGTATCCAGGATTTTGCATCCCGGGGGTCCGATGTGATTTTGATTTTGGCGCCCCCAGTGGTGGATCGAAAGGTACATCCTATTTTTTTCCCCCGTTACACCGGGCGACCAAAAAGGTACACTCATTTTTTTTTACGTTACGCTGGTCGATAATCGATAAGCGGGGGGGGGGGTAGGTAGGGGTGTCTGAAAAGGGGCAGTTTTAGGTGCTAGTGGGGGGCACTGTGCCCCGGCTCTGCGTGCCTCTGATACAACTGGAAAATTTAAAATTACAGGCAGTACAAAATAAGCTTTTACTTTTGCCACAATAGAAAAAGTCAGTGAGCTATATATCCATTTATGTCAGATTGTAATTCATTTAAAACTATAGATATTAAAAATCGACCTTAATTACTAAACATGTCATTAATAATATTTGAGTAAAAACAGACCACGGATAATCAATTTTGACGCAAAAGGTGGGCCCCTTGACCTTTTCCCAGCTCAAGAGACCCGTCTTACTCTAAACTGAATTTATATCAAATAATTAGATTGAGTGGAAAAGAATATAGAATCACTCATTAAACACTGATTTAAACATGAAATATCAAATTTTACAGAGACAAAAACAAAATGGAAGATGATAAATTATTAGTGAAGATACTCGACGATTTGTTTTTCATTTTGTTTGTTTATTATTATTATTATTATTATTATTTTAGAAGAGACAAGTTGCCAAGTGTTGGATTTATATTAAAAAAATAACGTACTTTTTGAGATAAAGTTTATGAGAGCGGGTCTGTTTTACCCCACGGAGTCCATTATACCCCGGCCTAGAATTTGCACTGACTTTTTGATCATTCGTCAAAACAGTATATGCACCAGCCGTGATATACATTGCACACTGAAAGATGTCAGAAAAGGAACGATATTAAAACGGATGTTATTGGGGCTGAATTTATCGAAACTCTGATCAGTTAATGCATTTCTTTCTTTAAAAAAAAAATAACAGCTCGATCCATATAGTTTTAGCTTTACTTAAAATGTTTTGACTGTTCAATATGTCAACTACAACTGTAATAACGAAGAACGGACGGTAACTGATTAGATCAACGGGTATTATAACTATTATAAAGACTTTAAAACAACAAAAATTTGTTACAGTATTCCATGATATTTATTAAGCCAAACGAATCTGTTAAAAGTTACTAAATATGATAAGAATAAGAGGCATCCAAAGCACACTATATTTTTAGATCTAGTCTCTTGCAGCGCAAGAAAACTGAAACACATAATATTTCAGAGGCTTTTGATATAATTATTTGCATTTATAAAGGCACAACATTACATTAAAGTTTCAACTCCATGTCCTCTTTGGCATATTGAAATGCCCAGTGTGTATTATTTACAAGTTTTATTAATAGAAGCCTCATTGATATTGATAAACCAGGATGTCAATAAACATAAGAACCAATCAATTAGAGCTTATCCAATGAACAACAAGGATTCGTTAATGATCATGAATATTCATACCCTAATGTATATCCGCACCTTGGAAACCAACGTGTATGTACCCGGAAGTCGATCGTATACAGTACACATGCACAGTTGCGTTACAGAATCAAGAAGACGAAGTCTTGTTATTACAACTCTGTCTCTAGATCTCTGATATTATAATTTGTGAAAATGGAAGCAGAACAGGCACCAAGAAAAGATCTAAAAGAGTACCCGGGTTTGATGGAAGATGGTCATCCTCTCTCCGCAAAATCGGCGTTTTGTTTCGTCCCGACAACGAGAGGGGATCCTGCTGAAATGAATGCATTCAACAGCAAAGTGCAGGTGAGTTTTACCGGGAAGCTCGACCGACCAGCCCTCGTTGCTGCAAACTATTCTCAGGCTGTACTGAAAATGGCTGCATGTTGATATCGCCCTCTTTGTTGCTTAGGAAACTGCTCAATAATAATGAGTGAAACCAGCCTTAAATCTACCTGAAAACAAAAGGATAATCTTATGTATTTATTGCAATAAATCTTTAATTCTTCAATTAGATATTTATGGTTTTGTGTAGAAATATACTAACATTAGTAGAATTTTTATACTTAGTCTTAGACCCTATATAGATCCTACCTTTTTTTTTCAAACATGGTTTCCGGCACTCATGCACTACACTCGTTTGATATATCAAACTCGTGCCTCTGACTCTACGTGACTCTGGCGTGGTTACAAAAATAATTTCTAAACGCTAAATTCACTTTCAATCCCGTTATAACGTTTAAATTTGGAGTCAATGTGCACTTTAAATATTTATTTTTAAATCCTAACTAATCTCTGACAATGCTTAACTGAACTAAAAAGGTGAAATGAGAGCAAAAACTCACCATTTTCAGCAGTCTTCCCGATTTTTCTGCCACTCGATTTCGTATGGTCGCTTTGAGAAAAAATGAAATGGAAATATAGAGATAGAGTGCTGGATCGCGATCACGATTATGCGAGAGGTGTGTTATGTAAACATCGCGTAAAATAAGCAAATGTTAACCTACCTTCCACACTTGAGTATTAAAAAAAAAAAAAAAAAATGGAGAGATGTTTTTTTTCCCCCGCCCCTCGGCACATCATAAAGGTCATCGTGTATCGGCCATAGGGGTAGGATTGAGTGCCTAAATCGGGCCTGCCGTCAATCCCCCCTTTTTTCTTAGACTTTTTTTTTTGGGGGGGGGGGCTGGACGAGATATTTTTGTCATGGGGCCCGGAGGAGCTTGGTCTTTTTTTTTTTTTTTTTTTCTTAGGGGTGGAGATGGGGGGGGGGGCGGACAAGATATTTTTGTCATGGGGCCCGCAGCTTAGCCTTTCTTTTTTTTTTTTTTTGCTTAGACTTTTTTTTAGGGGTGGATGGAGGGGATGGGGTTGGGGGTGGACGAGATATTTTGGTAATGGGGGCCCGGAGGAGCTTAGTCTTGTTTACTTTGTCTTTACTTTTAAATTCCTTATAATCTGTATTTCTTCATGTGTTTGTAAATAAAATTAAACTTGAATTGAAATACATCTAACTGTCTTTGTCTCTGTTTATTTATTTATTTTCTTTTTAACAAAGTACATACATCTAAGCCATTCATTGGGGAGGGGGGAAAATGGGGCAGGAAATTTAGGCCTACAATTGCCTAGTAAATCTTGGATAGAATTTGGACTTATTCCCTCCCCCCCCCCAAAAAAAAAAAAAAAATTAAATAAAAAAAATAAAACAAAAACAAAACAAAAACAAAACAAATAAACAAACAAACATGAAAATGAAAAAAACTAAAAGCAAAAAAAAAAAGAAGTCATTATAACTTTAGTATGAGGGGCGGGGAGGGGGGTTCAGCCAACTTTTCTCAGCAAACATGTACAAAACACAAAAGTTACTATACCTTCACGATTTTTAGCTTGTTCAGCCCCACCCCCCCCCCCACTTGTGACCCAGCCCCTTCACTTTAAAAAATTAGAATCACGACAGGCTCTCTACCTCATATATAGCTTTAAAAACAATAAACAAAACTTTTGTTAATATTATATTATTATTTTATTATTACTAGGCCCTACAATTTTTTATTTAGTTATTTATTTTTTTCATTCTATTCGCGAGTGAATCAAAAGCTAACCATCCTAACAACGAATTAAACAAACAAGGTAACAACTAACTGTTGCCATGTCACATTCGACTCGTGACGGAGACATCGTCGAAATGCAAACCTTCGACAAAAGAGGGCGGCACAATTTATCCCGCCATTGAATTACTTGCTTCTCTTGGTCAGTGGAATCGGTGGCAAAGATGTACGATATAGCGGTTGAATACTAAAATTTACTACTTTGAGGACATAAGGGAGCAGTGCTCAAGGAAAGGAAATAAGGAGAAGAATATTGGAAACAATTCGGTAAGTGAATTTTCCATGTTTTATTCATATCGTTCATTTGCTCAATCTTTTGAGTACGACTGTGTTGATGTTTCGTACGTAGTCCCGTCTATGCTAGTCTCGGTAAGTTCATAACGGCTCCACTCCACGCGTGGTTTCCGGTTTTCCACTCATAGGCAAAAAAAAATCAGGAATGTTCTTTATTTTTTATTTACATGAATGATAGAGAAACCAAATTTAAGTGGGTAAGTGTAGGCCTAAGTGGATAATATGATTTATTGTGTAGATCTAGAAATCTAAATGAATTGAAATAATTTATCAATATTTTAAATATTTCCAGCCAAAGGCCCATTCCACATATGACAGACTTTTCAACTGGTCCGAGGGATACAACAACAAACTTCATCGATGTGACAGGGAACATGCAAAGTCAAAGGGACTCACCGTCAATGACGAGGTAATTTATTCAACATTATTTAACATGGACTTGCAAAAATGTATAATTCAATTTTTTCTTCAAATTGGTTACGATGGTGTCTGGTATTTCTGTTTCATCTTCTCATAAATACACAGTCTACATGTATGTCAATTTCTATTATATATCAACCACTTTATGATATTGAACTTTTCAATAAGTTGCTAATAACAGATTTTATTTTTGGTCACATGACGGGGTTTAGACCAATCCCCTGTTCAGCTTATTATTATGACGGATATAATTATGAGTAAAGTTGTAAATTCATGCAATCTTACTCAGAAATGGCAATAAAAACAAAGAAGATTTTGTTGCTTCTTTGCTATATTAATGGCCGTTGTTCACATTTCAAAATAGAGTTTGTGCTTCATATGTTTGAATATTAGGGAGTTCATATTCAAATAGTTATTAGTTATTACAACTCCCCAATCTCTAACAATATATCCTATGTCTGACATCCTTTTCAGGAAAAGGTAAAAGTTACGCCCACACTATCATCATCAAACTACGGTCACAAACTGGATTTGTTTGTGGATCCCCCGGGCCGCGCTCATGTGCGCGTTGGTCACGTGAAGTCAGAGTTCTACAGAAGGAATGGAATCAATGTCTCCACAAAAGATCAAGAATATTGATAAAGGACTTCACTGCTTCTTATGTTGAAAACAAACTGTATGAGGACAATTGAAAGAGGAAGATATTCAATTTTCAATAAATGAATTGAAATAAATGAATTGAAAATAAATGAATTGAATGTGGAGTTCAGGAGGTTACAACCTCTGGCCTCTTGGCAATATATGATGTATCAAGGATGCAGGGGGTCCAAGGGCTACTTTTTTTGGGGGGGAGGTGGGCCCTTGGGTTCCCCTGGAATCATGCTTGGTGTATATCTGCCTGTCCAGTTTTCAGGACCATCTGAGGCATCACAACAAGACTTTTGTACGCTTGACGACAGCTCTGTTAGCGAAGAGGAATTTGAATATGTTTAGCATTTTTTCTTCTTGTTCCACCTCCATTATGTGCCTGAAATGGTGTTTGATTCGTCCGTCATGTGTTCTCCAAAGTCATTTTAGTTTGCATTTGCCTAAGGTTCTGCAGTGCAATCCAACTGAGGTTCATACTCCATACATACACCTGTCCTCTGTGGGGTTTTACATTAATTGGCTGTGATGGATTTTTTTTTTTCAACACCCATTAATTACCGGTAATTGTCTACTCAATGTTGCGATATTCTGAAACTACAAAATGAATTGTGTTTGTTTTAATCATAAAGTTATATATTTGTTGATCAATATAGAAGACTACAATGGCTGGTTTTCTTGAAGGGTGACTAAAATTAGTAGGCCTACTAAATATGTAAGTTGGCCTACTATCTTTAGGTACCTTTCGAAAAATCTGTCTAATGATTTCAATCTAGGTCTCTGGATATTTTTGTTGACAATATTATTTAATATAGTTTGATTCATGGTCGATCTAATAAATAGCCTATTAGGGTAATGATATATAATGTGCAGATACTCATTCTGTAATTTTGTATAAGCATTAATATTTCTCATTAGCAAATCAGTATTTCTTTTGAAGACTTTTTTTCAAGGAATGTGCTCTTTTAGGCACATAAGTTATTGAAGCCGTCAACTTCCCTGCAATTTCTTGTTTTAGAACTTTAGTTATATTGAATGTCCCATTGGAAATGTGCATAAACAAAAATATAAAATAAAAAGTATTACTTTTGATAAAGAGGAGGAAGTTTTATTTGCATATTAAATAATGTTTTACTTGATGTTCATTCAGATGATATATCATTGTGGAATACTCTCATGACATGGTAAATTTGCTGTTAGTTTCATTTTCGAAAAATACATTTTCTATGTTCTACTAATTGTTCATAATCTAATTGAAATTCCATTGTACTGTTAAATCGTGTCATTCATTGTTATGTTTACAAAATTTTTAAATGCAATGTATTACATGTATGTGAATAAAATGTATTTGATATAATGCAGCAAACGTTTTTTTGGCATATGTTGTTTGGACTATTGTTCATGAAATTTTACTTCAGTGTATCAAAAGGGAAGTTCACCCTGGAATTTTAATGATTTTAAGAAATACAGAAAAATAAAAAGAAAATAAAGAAAAATATGAATGAAAGTTTGAAGAAAATCGACCAAAAAAAAGCGAAGTTATGAATATTTAAAGTTTTGATTCTGTGATGTCACGTGCGAGCAGCTCTTTCATTGTGTTGTGGATATAAATTACATAAATTTGTCTATTTTCATGGTTCTTGATAAAGGAATGGGTCTATTTGATAGGGGCAGGTATGTGAAGATAGCCTTTAGGTATGATGATATATCAACCACACATGTGAAATGATTAATATTCTTTTGAAAAAATGACATTTTATTGAATTTACATTACATAGCACATAGGAGAGCAGCTCGCATGTGACGTCACAGAGTCAAAACGTTAAATATGCATAACTTCGTTATATTTTGGTTGATTTTCTTCAAACCTTCACTCATATTCATTTCAAGAGGAATCCCAAATTATGATATTATAAAGCACAAATTTGATATTTGTCTTGGTAGTTATTTTTCCCCCTTCAGATTATTTATTTCCGACAAAAACAGAATTATACATTTTCACAATCTTATGCCTGAAGGAGAGGCATTGATAACGAATATATCTTCTCTCTGTCTTTTTTTCTCCCATTAATTCTTTCAGTCTTTTTCTAACCCACTCCCTGCTGTATCTTGTTCTCTTGATCCTTCACAATCATGTCTATTTCTCCAATCTACCCCTAGGTCTTTCTTTTAGCTCCTTCTCTTCAATTTCTCTCTCTCACCCCATTCTTTTTCTTGTCCTTTTTGTTGTAGAGGTCTGGCTTTCCTTATTACTGTCTCTCACATCCCTCTCATTTTTCTCAGTCATTTCTTTTTACCTCACTTTCCTATATCTCTCTCTTACTATGTTTTAATTTTGATCACTCTTACTCTAAATGCCCCTTTTCTTGCATCGCACTCTCCTCTTCATTGATCTCTCACATTTATCTCCTTTCACTATTCGTTTCACTATCCTCTCTTCTACTGTTTATTAATCTCTCTTATTTCTACATACCGGGTACATGTATTTCTTTCCTCATTCTCTTTTTTGTATTTCCCTTTCCTCATCTCTCTCCCATTCATCTAAATTACTAATAACTCTACTTGGCAATAAAGAGTTCTCTGAATGTTTCTTTATTTCTCTCACTTTCTTTCTCTCTCTCTCTCTTTCTCTCTCTCTCTCTCTCTCTCTCTCTTTCTTCCTCTCTGTCACTCAATATTTTGCTTTGCATTGCTTCTGTATGTTTCATTCATAACATTTTAATCCACTGATTATTTTTTATGTGAATATACCTACACAAGATAATTGACACTTCAAGTAGAAGAAATTTTTCACATTTTTAATCGTACACGTAATAACAGTTTCCAATCAAATTAGGATTCTAAACTTGACCTCAAAAAGATCTATCTTATTTCAGCAATTACAGTTTACAACAAAAAACAATATTGTAATGATGATGTAGCATATTGCAATGCAATATTTACAACTTGAACAAATAGAAGGCATAAGGAATCTGCATAAATACTGCAGACTGTAATTAATTACAAAACAATTAGGTTGACAACATCTCCACTGGAATGTGATAAAGTACAGGCATAACCTATATTATTAGTTATTTAACACAAACAAATATTCTACTCCTACATACATGCAACAAATAATTCCTGGTTTTTATCTACGTGTCTGGAATATTTCATCAATACAGTCCACTCCAATAATAGTGAGCATGGATATGTCATTACAATGAGGCAGTTTTCCAGTCTTAATTAATTTTACACATATGCTCAAGTGAACGTGGGAATCGGCTTGATATGGAGCACCTTGTGATAACAAGAATGGACTGTATTATAGAATTATGACAATTACATTGATTGCATTGTTTTAAGTATTGGGTTTCAGATATAACTAAACTATGGCATCCCACTTATCCTGAACAAAAACATAAATGTATAAATATCTCTCTCTTAGTAACCAAAATGAAACTGGACAAACACCAAAACGATGGATGTCATTTATGGATGGGCAAAATATATGCAATGTCAAAATACTGCATACTTCTTTTGTTACACATTTATAGCCAACGGCTAACTGAAATCAACATATCAGAACAAACTAAAGAACATCAACGAAAAGGAAAAATTTGATGAAGTATGGTACATATCCTTCCAGAAGCAATATTATAAAACATTCCTAGATACAGATATACAAATATTAGAAAACAGATTCAATGCAGAAACAAAGAAAGAAACTTCAGCACCAGCAAAAAAATACATAATCTATGTTTAAGTACAAATAGAATTATGGTAGAAGTACCATGAAACTAGTTGTGTCTCCGTAGAAATGTCTAAAACAAGATTTTTACACGTTATTACAATTTGAAACAATTGAACGTTTCATATCTCTCCTAACACAAAATCGACCCAATTAAAATCAAAATGACAAAAAAAATAGAAGCAATTTGAACATCCAAGATAAGGGGTATGAAACAGTGAACAATATAATTTATGAAATGTATCTTGACACAATTCCCCTTTTGTGACCTTACAAAATCATGTGCTTGTGCACAGTTAACTCAACCGCAGAATGGTCATGCACTGTATTCTAAATGTATATCATAAAGCTTTTGTATTTTATGTTTTTTTAAATTTTATTGAGCATACTTTAGATGAATGATTTGAAGTTGTCCTTTTCAATTTTTTTAAAGAGCCCAATACAATTGCATGGGAAGTTATGCAATTGCCCCCCTTTTTTTTTTGGGGGGGGGGGTGTCATTTCAGACCAGATTCCAGTATTAAACTCATGTCTGTGCAAATCAAATATTCCAGTTGATCCATTTTAAACAAGTCACATTTTCTTTTCAGCTAAAATATATACACAGCTATGGTCCCATCTGTAAGTTACATGTATCAAAGGCACCAACAATCACTTTAATTATTTCACACACATAATTTGATCGATATCTGAAATCAAATTAATTACTTAATCTACAATACCTTGTATTTTTGAGATAAATAAACATAGTCATTGCTATAATTTCCTTCCAAAGTTTCTGTTTGCAGAATAACGTGAGTTTCTCCTTTTGTGCTAATACTTTTTGTAACATATGAAAACATAGATAGGGGTGTTCTTTTTTCCAGGAGAAAATCAACAAGTACATAAAGCTTAGAAGACAATATGGGAGAGAAAAAGAAAGGCATAAAGTTACATTTCCCCCTTGAAAACCTCCACTACCTTTACTCCATTGACACAAAAAGACAAAACAAATCACCAATCACCATGTTACATAAAAACAATAACTTTCTACATATTACACTCCACTCCTGTTATAATGGACACGTATACAATATTTTGTTATAACACAGAAAATTCTAAGTTCAAGTCCCAATTTAAAACGTGTAGATATGTGATTATTATCAAAAGATTTCACTATGATGAAATGTTTTGCTTGGTCCCAGACCATATCAGGACAACTATTCCCTGCAAACTCCCCTAGAGATAAGAATTATGGTGTAGGAGTTTAGGGGTAGATTTTGGCGTACAATAAAAAGACGGCTGACCCGTGGGGGTAGTTGTCCCAAAACCATCCAAGACTCCTCACTAGAACAGGAGTGGACTCTAGCACTTCTTTGACACTACTTTTTGAGAATGACAGTTTTCTTGATATGCGTTCCAATGTGCTTTGGGGTGTCCATTATTGTGAAGGTACGGTACGAACATCGATTGCACCTTAGGTACTCACAACCAAATGGCTTCATATCAGGATTGACAATAAACTCTTTGCTGAAGAACCTTTGGAGGATCTCCTCCTCCGTGCAGGAGATGGTGTCTCCATCTTCCGCTTCTTTACTGTTCAGCTGGTCATCCAGTTCTGCAGGATTAACATTGTCCTCTGGAAGGCATTCAGATTTCTCTGGAGTAACATCAGAGTTATTTGTTTCATTTTGGTCCTTGGACATTTTTGGCTCTTCAGTCATGCAGCTGTTTGTTGCGGTCTGTCCGTTCACTGTTATCCCATCATGGACGGGGATGTTGTCCACAGAAGTTACCAGTACCTTCTTGTTTATGTGGGTCCCTAAGTGCCCTGGCAAGTTCTCCCCACGTAGATCCATATGTTTGCATTTAGGGCACGAGAACATGACCAGCGAAAATTCCTTCTTTCCTCTCTTTCTCTCTGTCATTTCTGTTGTGTAGCTTGAGAAATAGGACTGTAGTTCATCATAGAACATCTGGATGGAGTCTCCAGGTAAGTCTTGTAGCTCGTCCATGTCTTTGGATGCAGGGGTACATTGGCTAGGAGTCTGGAGGTGAGAACCATCTAATGTCGTCAATGCTTCTGGAGATGCATCAGTGGCTTGTAAACTGGTTTGTGAGGACATTGTATCAGCACAAGTATCACCTTCGTTCACTTCATTAAGTTTGTCCTCTTCTATACCACTACTTTCAACAGGAGCTGCAATGCTAACAGTGCTCCCATCGATAGAGTCACCAACATCCATCATGTCAACATCATCCATAGAGGCATCATCCTGCACAACCCGGTCCTGTTCATCAGCATCTATGGTATCCATAGCCTCATCTTCCACCGGGATAGGAGTTCCAAGGACGACATCAGTAGGACCAGAGATGGCATCAGTGTTCATCCCTTGGTCCGACACACTATCCCTGGTTGGAAGTTGGTCTGCTGTGGAGTCCTGAGTGGAGGTGTCCCAGTCCTGTATCCCATCATGGCTCAGCCCTTGAGAACCTGTGGTGATTTCATATAAAAACATATATTATTAAGGGAAACAAAATGATCAGATTAGCTAGCTCTTTGTTGTTCAACAATCATGCTGTGAGCTAGATTTTTTTTCCAATAAGTATTCATCAAGACACAACAAGTAAAAGTTATTTGTTGTAGAAATAATTTTTTTTTTTCCAAAACAGGAATATGTGGAGGAGAAAGTTTTCCATTTGTTAGTAAGTTATAACAAGTGTAGCATTTCAATTTGTAAATTCAAGTTGGCATTCATAGACTAGGTCGTCAGGATGTTACATCTATGGTAAAAAGGAAAATGTGAAAAATATGAATAGTCCAGGACTATGGTGGTAGTTTAGCATGAATGTAATTTCTTTCCTTCAAAAAGGGTGAAGATTCTCACCTTCTGATGGTTCTGGGGTGACATCAGGGATTATTGGAAGCTGACTGTCTTGAGAAGAATCCGTCTCAGTAACAGGTCCCTCTTGTTCTTCAAATTGGATCTGTTGTGAACTAGTTGGATCTTGGTTTGGTACGTTGTCATCACATGAAGCTCTGTGAGAAAAATCATATTCACAAAATTGCATTTTATTTTAAAACGGTAAAGTAGCAAAAAATAGATGCTCCATCAGTGAACAATTGATTCAGGTTAACATGGCTGTGTAATATTATGTTATGTGCTTAGTCCAGATATAGTTAGAGATTGGATGGAGAACAATTGTTGATGGGCACATGTTGTACAACTAAAAAGGTGCAAGAGGAAAGAAATAGTACGGAATTTAATAAAACAAATTGATTAAAACATTGATCCCTGATTAAAAGAGAAGGGGAAAGAAATATTCTCACCTTGAGTCTGTCACTTGATCAGATTCATCTGTCTTCTGTCCACCTCGCTGGATTTTCTGTAGATGGGTATGGAGATGGTTGATGAGAACAGGCCGAGTTGCATTGAAACAACCGAAGAAGCATTTCCTGGACAAGCAACTGTGAAAATGCTTCACCTTCACTCTCACTCTACGTCCCTCCATTTGTACAAGTCTTGTTCGATGCAGACGTTTCCTCTGAAACATGTTCTTCATCTTGAATTTCCTCAAGTCTTGATAGGTTGAAAGGTCTTTGAAGCGTTGCAGGATCTGTTTCTTTGGACATGACGGATCTTCCTTACTCCCGCCATTTAGGACAACTGTTCTGTGAGGATATTTCGTCATATGTGCTTCCTGCAAATGTGTGGCAAGGGCTCTCATTATATCAATCTTCCTGTCCGCTGTCATTATTTCTTTGAAGAAACTGCATCGCGGCATTCTGCAGTGGAAGACTCCATAACCGTATCCCCTTCCAGCAACCTTCACAATCTTCTTCTTTTGGGATTTTAGGAATCTGAATGATTTGGATACCTGTCTTGATGATAGAGCCTTTACTACTTTGGTCTTGAGAGGCACTGCTTCAAAGGGTTTTTTCACCTCTCCATCCTCTTCATCTTGCTGGATGGATTGACCTTTAGCCTCATCTACATTCGGTAAAGATTCCTGATCCTTTGTGATATCAGAAACAGTTTGATTGTCTCTCTTCACTTCCGATTCCTTATCATTACTGGTTGAGGAATCAGTAGATGGTTTGCTAGCATCTGGTATGGGATTCTCGGAAGCTGGATCTTTTTCTTTGGCAATACCTTCAGCAGCACCTGTCACTGATATTCTCGAGTTCTGTCCCTCTGTGCCATCATCAGGCATCATTTCCTCTGCAGTGTCTGTGGTTATGACCGTGTCTGTTATGGTTTTCTCTGGCAAAGATTCATCATTGGTATCACAAACCTTTTCTTCGTTCTCCACCTTCTCCTTCTTATTAGGTGGAGTCTCCATAACACTCTCCCCCTTTCTCTTCTTACTGAATACATGTTGACCATTCAGATGGCTTCTTTCAATAACCTTCAGCTCTCCTTTCTTAGACTTAGAGGAAACAGTCCACACGGGCACTTTCTTACGTAACACTGATCGCCATTTCTGGGTATTGATCTTGGACTTCCTCCAGAGTGCCTTCTTAGACCTCGGAACAGATTTAGGGTTTGATAGAGATTTCACTCCACTAATCACTGGTGCCCATTCCGAGTCTTCTTCTCCCTCTTTAAAGTCATTAGCAGCACATGCACTAGCTTGGTCAGCATCTACCATCTTCCATTTCTCAAGCAGGTGTGGAAACTGCTTCCATACTCCAGTGATCTCAGCTTGAGTCAGATTAATTGATGATTCATTCTCTGCTGATGTCTTTTGGGAAATTGGGCTTGAAGCTGGTGGTGAAGAAGGATCATTGTCAGCAGAAAACTTCGCTGCAATGCTTTCTAGAACCTGCGAGGGCAGCTTGATTGATTTGTCACTCGCCAATGATTTCCTTATTGCTGCCTTGAGAAGTTCTGGTGTCTTGGTCTGTGACAAGGGAATTGTCACCATCATGGATACTTTCTCGCCTGCTTTGTTCACTGCAACTATCTTCAGCTTCTTCACAACCGTTTCTTCAGCGGTGGGAGAGTAGGTGGACATTGACTGTGCCATTGTCTGGTAGTCTTCTTTGGAAATAAGTGTGAAGAAGATGTGCTTTACAAGATGTCCACATATGCTTTTCTTGTAGCACTTTGGACGTCCACAATTTTTCCAATTACAGGTGTACAATTGTTGCACTTCTCCAAGATGTAGGTTGGCCTCCTGCATATCTGCAATAGTGAAGTGTGCTTGAACTTGTGTGAATGTCAAGCAAAGGGGTCTTGGGATAGATTGCCGTGGGAACGTTGAGCCACATTTAGCTAGCAACTGCATCGGTACCAGAATTTGAAAATGGACTCTGATATGACAGCATAGCCCTGATATTTTTAGCTACTTTAGTCCCACATGAACGGAACTGGCATTCCATCAGACTTCCAGGACACTTTTAAAGTAGCAAATCACTTGCTCTGGCTCCATAATCAGGGGCTCACAACTCAGTGTTGAATTTACATCATTCCATAATAGTACAAGGTCTGAATCATCCTGCCTTTGGCCGTCTTTGGTGGTAGGCGAGCTGGACAGCGTTGCCTTGGGGCCAACCTGCAACTCTTCAGCTTCATCAATGATCTTGACATAATCTGAAATGTCGTCTTCAGTTATGGTAACTGGACTGTTAGACTGTTCTTGCAACCCAATATCAGTTCCCTCGAGAGTGTCGTTGCCTTTATCTTCATCTGAACTCAATTGTACAAAGTCTACTGACCCCTCTGGGGTTGAATCTTCTGGGGTAGATGCATCATGGCCCCGTAGATGGTAGAACCTGCCAGAAGACCTCCTCCAGTGCGACCGTGTCTTTCCATTATTCCATCTCCTGGTGCTTTCGCCAGGTCTTTCTTTGTCCCTGTATTTAGACTTCATCGGAATGCTGGCTGTTAAGGTTGAACCCCTCTTGTTGGGAGAGCGAATGTGCTTGAAACTGTGCATCATAGTTCTTCCCCCACGATGCTTAGAACCGGCAGGGTCAATGCTACTTCCTGTAGTACTAGTACCATTGTTTGAAACTGTCTGTTGTGAAGAAGCTTCTTTTGGCCTCAATGTCCCAAAGTATCGCCCATTCTTGGATCTCAAGGAAGAAAGTCTTGATCCTGCAAGGTTTTCGTAATCCTCATCACTATCACTGTCCCTGTACTTGTGCTTCTTTTTCTTCTTCTTTTTCTTCTTCTTCTTTGAGAGAAACAGCAAGGCTGGGTCTTGGGTTGATGTGTAGGTATCAAGAGAACCATTCTTTGCTGATGTTGGAGCATTGTCAAGCGTAAATGGTGGAACTATATAGTCCACCCATTCTAGTGCTTTTGATGTACAATCATTAGCTGAAGTAATATGAGGAACCCCTTTCTGCTTCTTAGGAAGGACAGCCAATTCCACTTTAGGCTCTATGTGCCTCAGAAGGTGAGATATTAACAATGACGGATCATGTTGATTCTTTACGATTCTGGCTCGACAGAAACGGCAATACATGTACAGGAAATTTCTTCCCCCTGTTGGGTCTTTGTAGAACTCTTCCAGTACTGATGCTGGTGCATGAACCTTGATCTTTGGAAGGCATGTTGGTGCGAGTTGGCAGCACTGCTTCAAATGCAGGTTCAACTGAATATGTAGAGGAAAACACGAGTTGCACCTTGTGCATTCAAAGAAGACATCATTACTAATGGAGGTTAAGTCATTTGGCATTAAGTGTCCCCTGGATATAGCAGTTGCTATCACGACTTTACACTTCTCTACATCCGAAAGAGCTTTCTCTGTCTCCAAGTCTTGACTGTCAACAGTCACTGGTGGTTCCTCAAAAACTGTCTCCTTTTCCTGCAGGATGAAGGTGGTTATTGTTTCTGGCATTGGCTCAGTGCCAACATGAGTAGCTGTGTCTAAGCATACTTCTAAAGCAAACAGACCACCGGTCTTGTGCAAGTCAGATGGTGATGTATCCTGAGGTTTCGCAATATGGATTGGAGCTGGAGTAGATGTAGGAGCAAGAGCAACATTCTTGATTGGCAAGTTATTAGGAATGACCTTCTTGACTTGCAGGGTAACAGGAGCACTGTTCTTGACGGGAACACTAACAGTGGTAACGTTCTGAACTGTAGCACCTAGGCTTACATTGTTTGTGGAAACTGTTGATACACCTGGTTTTGTTGAAGGAACCAGAATATTTCCATTTTGCAACTGAAATGTCAAGCTTTGATTCCCTGCATGTGTATTTACTACTGGTGCACTCTGTATCTGACCACTTGGAGGATTTTGTTGTTGAAGAGCTAAGCTAGTATTCTGTTGTGGGATGCTGACAATAAAGGTTTGCATAGGTTGTAAATTTGGTGCGGAGAAAATCACTGGTTGCTGACCCATTCCTGCTTGCAAAATATTGCCCGGTTGACCTGGCAAAGCATTGACAGGGATAGTTTTCAGAGGTAGGTTTCCAATTCCTGTAGCTACTTGGGGAACTGGAGGTACAGTTAACTGGGACACTGCCACAGGTGCAGCGATTTGTGGAGTGGATATTCCTAGTGATGAGATTCCTGGTGCATTCACAACAGGTGCAGCGATTTGTGGAGTGGATATTCCTAGTCCTGAGATTCCTGGTGCATTTACAACAGGCCCAATGGTTTGGGGGGAGGCCATTCGGAGCATAGATAATCCTGTTGGAGCTGTTCCAGGTGTAGAGTTCACCTGTGGACCTATAACTGGGGTGGACATTACAGGTGCTGACAAAACTGGTGTTGCAGTTCTCACAGAAGAGATAACTGGAGCAGTGGAAGTTGCAGTATTCAAAGGGATCAAATATTTGTTGTTACCAGATTGGTACATAGTGTAGAGGGAACCATTGAATTTCACTACTTGATTCGTTGGAACTTTGTTCAATGATGCGCTCACAGGTTGTGGGTTTATTGTGGGTCCAGTAATTGTAAGGGCAGGTTGGCTGGAAATTGTTGTGGTGACTGCTGGAACCGGAGCATGAGCAATAGTGCCAAGGGCTGTTGTTTTAGATGTGTTCAATTGCAGACTGATTGCTCTCTTTGCTTGTGGTGCAGACTTGTGAATAATTGCAGAAGTCTTTATGTGCATTTGGGATTTTGATCGGGATTTCCTGCCCCTTGGAGATTCAGACTCATGGGGATTATAATCATCATCATCACCAAATGCATCTAAGGGCTCATTATCATCGGAGGAGCTACTTTCTGTGTTGACCTCTGTATATTTGCGTGTCGTGACCCTCCTGGGTGTTCTTCGCAAATTCATTGTTGTTGTTTCCTTGGAGGTAGATGGCACAGAGAGATCACTTTTGTCGCTTGATTGATCCTTACTAACACTGGTTCGTTTCTCAGCTGTGCCTGGAAACAAATTCATTGTTGTTTCCTTGGAGGTAGATGGCACAGAAAGAGCACTTTTGTTGCTTGATTGATCCTTACTAACACTGGTTCGTTTCTCAGCTGTGCCTGAAGATTTAGTGCTTTCCACTTCCTCTTCTGTAGTCAGATCAATCAGACCCTGAGGTGTAGAAAGTTTTGTTTTGGAGAGTGTTTTGGAGAGAGTTTTTTCATTGTTATCTTTCTCTCCACCAGATTTGTCACTAGCTGAAGCCTGGTCCTTACTCTTCACCAACAGAACCTTGTGCTCAGTCCTTAGATGCTGGTAAAACTCAGACATTTCCAAAGACTTTGTGCAGAAAATACAATCCACCGATTTTTGCTTTGAGACAATTATCAGTTTATGTTCCTGAAGAAGATGAGCATTTAGCTCTGATCTGGATTTATTTACCTGACCACATCGAACACACTTGAACACAGTTGTTAAGTTGGGTTTCTTGGTGATACTTTTTGGTGTTTCTGATATAACGATAATATCTTCATCCTCATCATCATCATGGGCTGTTGAAGGTATGCCATCTTTGTTCTGAGATGTATTTGAATTCTTTTCATTCTGAGTTTCTTCTGGTTGATTTACTGAAACATCTGAGATGGATACTTCATCAGAAGGAGAAATTTCAATTTCAATGTTATCCTTTGAACTTCCTTGATTTTGACTGTCTTCAACAGCCGGGATCGGTGGTTCATTGGAAGAATTTTCAACTTGGACACCATCCTTTGAAATGCTAGTATCTTGGTCAGGAGCTTCACTGTCTACAACTTGATGGGTAACATTTGTTTCACTTGACGATGGCATAGATCTAATGTCTAATACACTGTTTTCTTGTGAGGAGCTTATGTTTGACAGAGTTCCTGATGCATTTGCCACTTCAACATCTTCCTTTGAGGCGTCCTCTTCTGGGTTAACATTATGACTACCTGCAACATTTACTGAATCATTTATTTTATCTGAGGATTTGCTTCCTTCTGCATCATCCCGTAAAGCTCCTTTGTCTAGACTGAGACTTTGACTGTCAGCGGCATCCTCTGCTCCACATGAAGAAAGTTTCAAGTTGACATCCTCCTGTAAAGTGCTTTCATTTGGTTCAGGATTGTGACTCTCTGCAACATCTTCAGACTGATGCATTCCATCCGAGGGGGGCATTTCACTTTTACATTCCTCCTGTGATATGGCTCCATTGTTTTCAGGAGATTGCATAGCTTCCTGGTTACTTCCAATGGCTCTATTTTCCAGGTTTTCCTGCATCAAGATACTGCCATTTGCAGGTGTTTCTGGGCTTAGCGGAATGTCCCTTGGCTGAATGTCTTCATAATTTGAAGATGGTTCTGGACTTTGTGGACTGTCCTTCTCATTGGCAGGTGTTTCTGGGCTTAGCGGAATGTCCACTGGCTGACTGCCTTCATCATTTGCAGATGGTTCTGGACTTTGCGGACTGTCCTTGTCATTTGCAGATGCATATTGCGCTTCCTTCGATAGCATGATACTGTCTCCTGGTTGAGAATCTGCCGAGCTATCCACCTTGTCAGGGGCAGTGACCTGGCCATTTTGCAAGTCTTCACAAGTCTCCTCTGGTTTTTCCTCCTGTTGGTCCATCCCGACTTGTGACATCATGGAAATTTCTTTCACTCCTTAATCTAAAGTTTCTGCATGGCAATGGTTCCTCACACATACATGTACAAGCAGGACAGCATTTAAAATCTTGCCCTGGTAGCCTCCCTTGATATCAGAGCATCCACCAATCTATACTGAAGACAGTCATGACACAATCTGCACAAAAGAAAGAAAAAGAAAGAAAGGGGGACCAGCTCGGTTAATATATATTGGTAAATAATGTCTGCATTGATATTATAATTAATTTAAAGGTTTCATGCAATTTAGTACCTGCTGACAACCATTCATATTATGGTATATCATTCATAATGTGGCACCATTGTGGACAGAAGGTTGTGAGGTGATATTGCATGAAAACCTGCCCCTAAAATCCTGGGCCAGTTGCTTGAAACCGTCATAAGTCTACGTTCTTGGACAACCCATAGGGAAACGTGTTGTAGAGTTAAATACTTTTCAATGGGATGATGATGGTTTCAAATTCGACAACAGATCTGGAGGATTTTAGGGGCAGATGTTGGCTACATGTATACCAAAAAAATTTTGGGAAAAAAAAAATGTTTTGTAGCCTATTTCTTCTTCTCCTTGAGTCCTTGCTCGAGATCATTTTTTTTATTGATTAGTCTCTGCTTATTTAAGGAATATTAAAAAGAATATAGAATATATTTAACATATTTAATATATATTCATAATATCTATCGGGGAGGGGGGGGAGGCAATACATACTACTCTTAAAATGGAATTTCACAATTTGACCTCTTTGAACCTTGACAACATAATCTACATACTCCAAAATCTAATCAGATCTCCTTACAGTGATACATATTATTTCCCAGTTTGAAGTTAATATCTTAAATAGTTCTTGAGATATCGCGATAACTAACTCAATACATGGAATTTCACAATTTGATCTCTGTGACCCTTGACCTCTGACATACATACTCCAAAATCCAATCAGAAAATCTTCTTATGGTGATACATATCATTTCCAAGTTTGAAATTTATATCTCACGTGGTTCTTGAGATAACGAGCAAACCGGATGTACAGACATACGGGCAACCCGAAAACATGATGCCTCCGGCACTACCTTCGGTGGCGGAGGCATAAAAAGAATTATCATTCAAATTCAGTGAGCTTCATTTAACGATTGAGAGTAAAGAGTATTACTTCATGCATAAATTAGCATAATTAAAATGAAAGACATTTTTTTCAAAAAAAAACTATAGTCCTACGTTCCTGTAAAATATATCACAGACTGCTATTTTGCAAATTTTGTGGCACTCGATAGCGTGACCAGCAGTTAGATCTGATGGGGGGCAATAAAAGATCTCCCCTCCCCTTGTTGTTGAACTTTTGACCCTGTGAATCACTATCATTCCAAAATATATTTGCTGTCCAGGCAAATACTTATGTCCTTGAGGAACATACAACCACCATAATACTGACAGTAGGGCCTAGGGCCTACTATCCAAAATACCCTGAATCTACCAATTTGTGATTTACGCCTTTAGAGGTGAAATCAACTTTCAAAAATAAACCTCCTTAGCTAGTTTGAAAAAAAAAAAAAACTTTCACCAGTCATTTTCATTTTCACATTTTGCACAGTGTTGGAAATTATTGAAAAATTTAATAAACATAGATTTCCTTTGTTTTTTCTGATTTTTAGCTACATATAGGCCTAAGGGAAGGTTGCACTTTTTGGTGTAATATTTGGACCAGGACCTTAAAAAAAAATTTTAAAATCCTTTAAAATATCCTTTGTTTGATCTGATTAGCATATATATTCCCAACACAAATTTCAATTTTACAAAAAATTTGCTTAAAAGCCAATGAAAATGTTCCATGACTACATGTACTTATATGGTTATTTATATCATAGACAAAATTAGCATTCACAAACAAAAATATGGTGGAAAAAAAAAAATCAATATTGTGTAAGGGACACACAAATCTTTAAAGAAAATTCCCACAAAAAGTTGCTTTTGATAATCTAATAAAAATAAGTTGGAAAAAAAATGGATGGAAAACAATAAAGATCAGGAGACAACACACAAAATGGTGTTTCCCTGTGGCTATTCATCGTTAGTTTTGAACTTATCTTATATTTCAATATAAAGTTCCCATTTTATTATTTTTTTTAAATCTCTCCCTCAATGTTTACAGTTTTTACACACTTACAAAAATGTAGCCTCATATGAGAGAATTATAGCCTACTGTTGTTAATTTTAGTTTTTTTTTATAGTTTTTTTTTCTTTCTCTCTCTCTCTCTCGCTTTTCATACACCTTCCTTGAAACATGGATATGGCCATGTGTTTTGAGGTGGGCCCTTTTCCGTTACATGATATGCTTTCAAAGAAATCATACCGTTTTTATTTTAATAGAGTATTATTCTTATATTTGACACCCTACACCCATTAAAGTATACATATTCTGAAAGAGAATTGTCTGAAGAATTCAAAAAATCATTCTGAAAAGGGATAGGGTTAAGTCATAAGTCATAACGAAACCACCTTTAGTATGGGGGCCCACTATAAAACGCATGGCCATATAAGAAAGATATCCAATGCTTGGAGGCATCGATAAATTATACAGGTATTACTCTACCCAAGTCGAATAATTTGGGACCATAGAAATCTGTTCAACTTTAAAAAAAAAATCAATTTATGAGAGCTGGATAACATATGGTTGCATAATCTGGAGTGGACTGAAAATTTCATTGACTTCTATTCTGTTTATTCAACTTTTAGAAGATAAACTTATGCAGAGTTGACTGTATACATACATGTACATGTATGTACATGCAACTTGCCTGATCCAATGCATACATACATGTACATATCTGTTTCTCTCTTTTATCTTTCTCTCAAAAATATGGTTTTTGTGAACAGCCTCTTTTCTTTCATCTGAATAAAATATATATTGAATTGAATTAAACTGTACATGGCCCTTCTCTCTATTGCACACCATTTCCCTTCTTTGTGAATGTATCTATCCTAATCTCCCCTTTCTCTCTAAAACATAAGCCTATAGAAATAGATACTGGTATTATAATTTAGAAAATATGCTTTTGATATTGGGATATGCATCCCTATATGACTACTCTCTCTTAGAATTCCACATCTTTTTCTCTCACACTGTTGTCAAATTATGTCCCTGTCTTTAATCACTGAGTCTAATTTTTCTTTCTCTCTTACAAAAAAAAAAAAAAAATGCAAATAGCTTTTAATACATCTATTTGCTTTCCTTTAATGCAACCCTATTATCAAACTTTATAAAAAAATAAAAAATAAAAAAAAACCTTAAAAAATGTTCTGCAACACAAATAAGGTGGTTTCATACCTGCTAAAAACAAAACTGTAATTTACAGGAACTATCCAATCACTGAAATACCGTAATTTGTGTTGTGTGTTTACACTTGCCCAAAACGAAACGTCTTTTCCAGTAAAAATACTCAAAGTTATACTCATATGGTACACTGAGAGTGAAATGAAGTAAATTACTTTAGGAAAGGATATAAAATAGGAAGAAAAAAAAAACCCTAAGAAATACACCAGGGAACAGAAGAACCCAGAGAAGAAAGAAGGAAAAAACAAAGAAATACACAGGAAAGAGAAGGAAAAATAAAGATATAAAATAAAGGAGAGAGAAAAAACAAAGAAGAACAAAGATATAGGCCTACATAAGGAAAGAGTGAAAGAAGGAAAAACAAAAAATTACATAGATTACATAGATTACTAAATGAGGAAAGACGAGAAAGAAAGAAATACATAAGAGATCGATGAAGGGGGAAAAAAGAAATTCATGAAGGAAAAAAGAAGAAAAAGGAAATTAAAAAAAGATGGAAAACAAAGCAATGCATAAAGGAAACAAAATTAGATAGAAGGAAAAACAAAGTAGGCCTAACAGTAGGAAAGTGAATAAAGAAGAAAAAACAAAAAGAAGCACAAAAAGAAGCACAAAAGGAGATGAAGATATATAGGGAAAACAAATAAAGAGGCCCTAAGGAATGTTAAAAGTTCCCATATTTTTCTTTTTCACAATGAAAAAAAAATACCTGCAACCCTTGTGTCCAAAATTGTGCAATATTTTGAGCAACCCCCATTAACCCCCCCCCTCTCCCGGACATCCACCTCAAAGGCCTCCAACCATGCCCCCCCCCAATTCCCAGTGAATTGATAAATATAGGCTCTTAATTATCTGAAACAGAAACGAAACATCAGCAAGTTTGTTGCTGAAAATTTACAATAATTGACACTTCAATTTCCTTCAATAAGATCAAATAATAAATATATAAAAATACATCAAAACTATTAAAACTATTGAAACTATATTCCCGCATCGAGAATAACTGCGTCAAATGCCTGCCAGAATTACTGCATAGATCTATGTGTAAAGCTCCCACCGTACCACAATATCAATGCACCTGCAAATGAACTCAACTCATCTTCACAAGCAAGCGCGGCGAGGCATCTACTTCCTTCATTGGCTAGCCAAGTGTGAATATATTATTACGAAACACCCCCAAGAGCGCGGCGCGAGGGAAAATAAATTCAAAACTATTTTTGTTTGGTTAGAGAGGCAGTACACAAAATGTTTTCTTTACGGATGCAATATTGTCATAATAGACTTAAAATTAAAGTACATCCCCCACATGTTGTTAGCACTAACTGCACTGAGCGAAGTCTTTGTTTTGAGGCGCCAGATTTTTGTACCAGCGCTGCTGCGCCCTGCGCCTGCGATGCATCCATGACCATGGAAGCCGGAATACCGATCACACACGAACATCCATTATTCCGACCCCGCGAGTTTCATGCAGAAAATCACACTCCAACACGAACACACGCAAAGTCAGGGAACTCATCGTAGCTTTTGTGTGTACACACATGACAACTCGACTCGATCACCTCCGAGATCCACACACACACACACACACAAACGCACAGCGCGCAGACATTTCGCCGCACACATAGCGCGAGTTGCCCGCAGTGCGATTTGCTATAGAAAACATGCATACACACACATTGTACGTGCTATTATAATAACCCTGTGTGGGGAATGTCATATTGCCTCGCGATTCGACGTTTGAACCAAGCTTCTTGCCCGTAATTCCATACTTTTGAAGTCACCAATTGAATTCAAATTCAGTGAAAGATGGGAGAAGCACACAATCTTTCAAACACTGCCAAAATCACACTCCCCCGTATGTAAAAACGTACAAATTTTCAAATTTAGTTACCTCACTTTACCGTCTATCGCACGACATCATGGCGGTTCTTGTTGGTGCACTATGGGTAATACGGTATGCAAATTAGAATTTCCCATGATTCCTCGAGCGCACTCGGAACAGGCGTATTTCATTGGCTGAAGTGGAAGCGCATGGCCTTCTTGACAGAGGCATAGGCCTATATGTATATAGGCCTATATTAATTTTATGAAGTTGAAATTTTATAAATTTTCAACCTGATAATTTATAAGGCGTAGTAGGCCTATCCACCAACTCTATCTAGCCTGCCAGCCGGGGAGCGCAGCCGGGATACACGTCCGAAGGTACAGGTCATAAAGCAGGCAGCTCACCCCCATGGGCCTAATCAAGCAATTAATGATATTTTCCCCCTCCACCAGCATGAAGAGCAACATATAGGCTAAATGGGCTTCTATTCTTCACGGAGGAAAGAATCCATGCATATTCTAGTACCAAATTTAACAAGGACCCATAGGCCTACTATAGCTAGCTTCTGCAGAGGGGGGGGGGGGTTAGGCCTCTCAATAGGCCTATGGTTATAAGGTTTATGCTACAGGGGGCCGCAAATATATTATATTTTACCCCCCAAAAAAACTCCCATGGGCTAGGCCTAATTATATTTGACGTATGATACTTTTTAGCCTGTAACAAATTTAAGAGGCCTGGGCCTAGTTTGTCTCTTCCGACATGTAGACCCTAGGCCTAATCTCAATCCCATGGACCATGATGATGAGACCATTTTTGTCTGCTTCCCAGTATTAAATCTTAATTATCGCATGGTCAGGTAGGCCTATAGGCATAGGCTAATTGAGCGCACCTAGCTTTTTTGGGTCAATCAACTTCTTGTTGGCATATAGGCCTATGTCATAAAACATTTCGGGTCAATTATGGCCCCAGTTTACCAGGACTAGGGGCTTTTTCTTCTTTCATTCTAGATCTGTTTTATTTTTTCTTAACTTGTGAGGGAGCGCTCCTTTAAGGCCTAAGGCTTTTTTCCTTTTTTTTTTTTTTTTGTAATCAAGTATTGGCATAGGCCCATTATCTATGCCAAAGCTACTCTCCATTTACTTCATGATGCTTCTCAAACTATTGAAATAAAATAACCTGGCAAAAATCCATCAAAGGCTCAAATTTGTTTGAGAATACGAGATTTTGCCTTTAAATTTTCGCTGTCCTAGCTGTATCACGTCATTGTCATAGCATATGAACTTCATGCTGATGCGAAATGAAGATAGACGCGACTTAAAAATATTGCGCAATCAATCATCATCTGTCGAGGCGAAGGTGAATCCTAATCAGATTTCAAGAAATACTCTTTGGGCTATACTGCACATTCGCGTCTAAACCAGGTACATCATATGATTTTTTTACACATTGTACGTTGCATTCATATATGTAAATTTTAAATCTACTACTGGAATCTCGTCAAATTCATTCATAACATCACTCCTGGCTAATGCAATCCCGCGAGAATCTAGTTCTGCACTCATTCAGCTTCGACCTCCCCGGCCCCGCTGGCCTGGCGATGCACCGTGTCACACAGTAGCACACAATCTAGGAGGCGCGATTCGAGGCCGACAGAGCTAGCATGGCTAGAGGCCTCGAGGGAGGGTTGCGAAGTCACCGCACCACGGAGAAAAGTTCCTCTATAATTTAGTAATTTATGCATGACGCTCGAATGATCACGAATTAGCATATGAAATACACTACCATTGTGCCTTCCAATGAACAATAGTCACAATAAAATTTAGATTTGTCATTTATTTTTTTGGTAAGTCCTCATTTCTTTATGCGTTTTGAAATATTGGGCGTACGTCCGACAGTGGATTCGTTGAAGTTCCTTTTTTATATTTCTCTTCTTTATTCTAAAAAATATTGGAAGAGTGGGTCTACGCCCAACCGTTTTTGAAGTCGCGTCTTGCAGTTTTTCTTGCGAAATGGGTCCAATTTGGTTATGATTGACAGCGCGCACGACAAAGCGGTCTTTATCGGGAACAGCTGAATCGCGTTGTTCAGTTACAGTCAACGCACTTCAGTCATCGCAACCGGGAGGCGGAGCTCCTCGCGATAGCTACCAGTAGCTAATCAGAGCGCCCAATAATCAAAATGCATTGTTCTCTATTTCTGTAAAAGCGGAATGGTAGACTTTTTTCCGTGCGCACCACGCCCGGTGCGGGAGACTTCCCAGTTGTTGTTTGTCTGCATGGCTATAATCGGGACGATTTTAACCAAGCATCTGAATGTTTTCAAGCAATGTCTTTGAAGTTTTTTTTTCAGCACAGAATGACTTAAAGCAATGTCTTTGAAGTTTTTTTTTCAGCACAGAATGACTATCATTCTGTGCTGAAAAAAAAACTTCAAAGACATTGGCTTGCTTGAAAACATTTTCAGATGCTTGGTTAAAATCGTCCCGATTATAGCCATGCAGACAAACAACAACTGGGAAGTCTCCTTAGAAAATATGAATATTTTACAGAGAAAAGACATATCACATAGAAATGTTTACGCCATAATTTATGCACGAAGCTCGAATGATCACGTTAGCATATTATGAAATACACTACCATTGTGCCTTTCAATGAACAATAGTCATGATAAAATTTAGATTCGTCATTTATTTTTTTGGTAAGCCCTCATTTCTTTATGGCCATGCGTTTTGAACTGGCACCCTTTTGTGTTACACCACCTAAATCTAAAAATCATGCACCTGTCAGGATCAAAGTGTCATAACTTTTGAAGTATTGACTCTAACCCTACAAAAGTACACATTTTCTGAAAGGAAATGTCCTGTAGATTTCAAAAATGTCATCCACTACAAGTAGTACAATGTTGGGTGAATTAGTAACATATTTTGATTAAATTATTATACTTTTGGGGGCCCTAATTTTTTTTACTGCAGCCCCCAATATTTTTTCTCCCTTTGATCCAGGTCGTAATTGCTCACCATATTTGAATCGCTCTTGAAATTTCCTTTCAGAAAATATATAGTTGTAGGGGCGATTCTTCATTTAAAAAAAATTCTTAACCGTAAAAGGGCCCAAATATTTTGGTCAAAATGGGCCAAGGAGGGGGCTGCCCCCTCCTCAAGATCTCGGCCATGGTGGGGCCAAAGTATATGAAAATTTGCATGCAGGTGGGCTATCTTATGATAAAGAAGCTCACAAAGTTTCAGGCCCCTATCTCAAGTAATCTTTGAGTTATCTGCATTTTGTAACGTCATTTCACATAAAACAGGAACTGTATTGAGTTACTTTGTGTACAATACACAGTCAATGGTGAAATTGTCATTTTAACTGCGCGCAGCGCGGCGATTTTCGGAACTGCGCATTACCAAATGGCGGAATTTTATATACTGTGGTGTCAAAAGATGCATGAGACTCTAAGCAATAAAGTCCTAAAAGCTTACAGCACAAAATAATATCCATAAAGTTATAATGGTTATGATGTTTCGAATGCAAAATCCATAGGTTGTGTGTACCTCTTCCCTCCTCTTTCCCCCCCCCCTCAACCACCCTCGCTATTCGTATTCTATCGGTGCCGCGTCGGATTTAAGTGCGAGTACGTTCAAATTACAGGTCTGATAGAGCTTGCATTCAGCTTTCAAATAACACCAATTTCATGTAATACCGTTATTGCCAAGATGTCATACATTAACTGAACAAAATTTGAAAAGCGTAACAAACCACCTTTTGGGTGCGAGTTCAAAACACATGGCCTTATATCGTTTTCAAATGGTTGTCGAAGTCCGACAGTGGATTCGTTGAAGTTCCTTTTTATATTTCTCTTCTTTATTCTAAAAAGTATTCAAGAGTGGCTTTGCTGTACACGTTTTGTGAAGTCGAGTCTTGCAGTTTTTCTTGCGAAATGGGTCCATTTTGGTTATGATTGACTGCGCGCAAGACAAAAGCGGTCTTTATCGAGAACAGCTGAATCGCATTGTTCAATTACGGTCAACGCACTTCAGTCATCGCAACCAGGAGGCGGAGCTTCTAGCTCTGTATGTACGAGCTTGTAGACATTTCGATGTGCCCTATAGACCTACCACGTCCATATGCATAAATTATGCTCAACTATTCTCCTGTCGTCATGACTCATGGATCGCTTTATCTTCTCAAAGTCTGTTTTAATACATCCATGATGCACTTTAAAGGGGAATCCATCCCAAGGAGAGAATCAACCTTACAGGAAAGAGGAAAATGAGAGGAGCAATCTAAAAAAAGTTTCATCAAAATCGGTTATAAAATAAGAGTTATGGAAGTTTGAAAAGTCTAGTTGTTCCTTCTATTGGGATCCTCAAATTGGCATCATCGGCTTCAAAATGGCCGATCTCATGGACAACTCTCCATTCATTTTGTACACAAATTTTCAGATTTTCCCATTTTCTTTCGAAATATATCTTACCTCCTTCTGAGCTCAACATATGTTTTGTGAAATATATTTTCCCATGGCATATTTTGAGCTCAGAAGTAAAGAAGACAAATTTTGAAAGAAAATAGGGAAAATCTGAAAATTTATGTACAAAATGAATGGAGAGTTGTCCATAAGATCGGCCATTTTGAAGCTGATGATGCCAATTTGAGGATCCCCATGGAAGGAACAACTAGACTTTTCAAACTTCCATAACTCTCTTATTTTATAACCGATTTTGATGAAACTTTTTTTAGATTGCTCCTCTAATTTTCCTCTTTCCTGTATAAAGGTTGATTCTCTCCTTGGGTTGGATTCCCCTTTAATTATTGTAGCCCACTTGATCTGTATCACAGCTTTTCACAATCGCGATGACAAAAGAAAATTGATTCTTTTTAATTTCTTTTTTTTCTTTTCTCATAGATTATTGACATTAGGGGTCGGAGGTCAAAACAGATTGGCTTTGATGTGACTGGAACCACATTCAAACAATGATGGAGATTGATGCACTTCCTCCTGAACTGATCACTAGTATATTCTGCAGATTGCCGGGCAAAGACTTGGCAAGTGTGGCCCAAACATGCAAGAAATTTCAAGAGGCTACTCTGGTCGAGGCCATCTGGTTGTTAAAATGCAAAGAAGGTAAAAACTACTCCCATTATATTCATTACTTAATTTGTATTGTAAATATATAATATCCAATAAAGTACTTTTGGAAGGCCCACAAAATAGCGCGTAAGGTTTGGGATTTCCAGAAGTAGTAAACCTACAAGTACATGAAAGACAAACACTTCTTAACATGGCAGCAGATTTTTCCCAGTTATAGTCCTGATCAAATCTTTTGAAACAACTTCCCGCAACTCGTCCTGTAAATTTCCAACTTAAAATCTTGTATGCTGAAAAACACACCTGTTCTATCTAACTTAAATTGTCAATTTTAAGGTCTTATTTCTTTGATTGTATATTTGTATTTCATATTTTTTAAAAGAAATATGTTATCTGATTTATTCAACTTCTATGAAGCAGTATGTTTCCTTGCATTTGACGTATTATCTCTTTTAATAGCTGATACAGATGATAGTGCTTCTCTAAGAATTTTAGGGTTAAAAAAAAAAATCATTAATTTTGCCACGCCCCCCTTGTGAAGTCCTGGATCTTCCACTGAGTAGAAGTATCAGAAACTGGGCAATTCCAATTAAAAGTGGACATGGAGCTGAAACGTTAATGTGGTGCTGTTCCTTGGAAAATGCAAATTAGGATCTGAAACTACCACAAAGGCTTCTTTACAATAGGCCTACAACAAATCATTGAAGTTAAAACACTATACAATTCAGTTTTCTTGTGCTGAATAATTGATCAAATACAAATTTGCACGTAAGGGTCTATGTTGCTTTAAATGCCTCTTACTCTTATATCTAGTCACTTTTCGCTTTAGATTTTTTTTTTATGCCTCCGCCACCGAAGGTGGTGCCGGAGGCATCATGTTTTTGGGTTGTCCGTCCGTCCGTACGTCCGTCGCGTTTGTCCGTTATCGCGATATCTCAAGAACCATTTGAGATATCAACTTCAAACTTGTGGATAGTAAGTATCACCATAGTAAGAGGATTGACTTGATTTTGAGTATGTAGGTCAAAGTCAGGGTACAGAGGTCAAATGTGAAATTTCAATGTATTTGGTTCGTTATCGCGATAACTCAAGAACTGTTTGGATATCACTTTAAACTTAAGATAGTAGTATCACCATAACGAAGATGATCTCATTAGAATTTTGGAGTATGTAGGTCAAAGGTCAAGGTCACAGAAGTCAAAATATGAAATTTCATGTATTGAGTTTGTTATCAGCAATATCTCAAGAAGCATTTGAGATATCAACTTAAACTTGGGGGTAGTATGTTTCACAAAGGAAATGATCTGATTAGATTTTAGAGTATGTAGGTCAAAGGTCAAGTGCCAAGAGGTCAAAGTGTTTAATTTCATGTATTGAGTTCGTTATCTATCGTAATATATCTAGAACCAGTTGAGATATGAGCTTCAAACTTAAGGGTAGTACGTATCACCATAGAAGATGGTGTAATTAGATTATGGATTATGTAGGTCAAAGGTCAGGGACACAGAGGTAAAAAATTTTGGAGGGAAGAAGGAAAAGGGAAAATGTGCCATATATTTCTGATCTGCAATGGCGAGGCATATATTTTTGACCGTGCGCGGTCGAGGATCATCTTGTTCTTTTTTTTTTTCTTTTTTCTTAATATATTTTCATGGACTACTTTAGGGCAGTTCCAAGGTAACGGAGTGACATCACGACGCAACATTTCAGCATTCAAAAAAGTTTATCATCCACCTTTATTTTATGCACAAAGAAATGGTTCGAACATGACAAAAGCTGATGGTACCCTCTTTAGAAAATGATAATTTTTTTTATAGTGATCCTCTTAATTATGAGATATGAATATTCATAATCATGGTTAGGAGTGACGCAAAATGCATGCATATTGAGCAGAAAACATTTTGCTTAAACTCTGTGAAAATTTAAATGGCTATCAACTTTTGAGTTATTGATTGGATTCTATGTTATTCTAGGTACATATCCACCTTGCATAAAAAAATTGTTGAATATTTTGTTAATATGAATTAAAACTTGAACCTTGTCTGGTTACGGAGTGACGGTTACGAGTGACATCTGGTTTCCGTCTTTTCGTGAGGAGAAATGCATTATAAGAAATTTAATACCAAAGTTTGTTAAGTAGACCATGACAATTACATTAAGCCAAAAAAATTTGCAAAAAGTGACGAGATATAAGAATTAGAGGCATTTAAAGCCCCATAGTCCCATTCGTGCGAATTTGGGTCTCATCAATTATTCAGCGCAAGAATACTGAATCTCAAATTTTTTAAACTTAAATGATTGGTTGTATTGTAAAGAAGCCTTTGTGGTAATTTCAGATCCTAATTTGCATTTCAAAGGCACAGCGGCACATTAAAATTTCAGCTCCATGTCCTGTTTTGCTTGGAACTGCCCTTTAACAAACTTTGGAATTAATATTTCTTTATAATGCATTTCTCCTCACAAAAGACACAGGGAAACCAGATGTCACTCCACTACCGAACACGGGTTCATAACTAACAAAATAATCGAACAATTTTCGTATGAAAGGTAGCATATTCCTAGAACAACATGGAATCCAATCAATTAATTAAAACTGTGATAGCCATTTAAATTTCACAGAGTTTAAGGAAAATGTTTCCTGCCCAAATATGCATGTCCATGTTGTGTCATTCCGTTACCATGATAATGAATATTCATATCTCATTGATTATGCGGATCACTATACGGTAACAAATGTTATCATTTTGAAAAGAGGGTACCATCAGCTAATTGTCATGAACTATTTCTTTATAAATAAAGATTATACTAGTATGGATGATTAATTTGTTTGAATGCTGAAATGCTGCTTCTGAATGTCACTCCCTTACCTTGGAACAGTATTGTAAGCTTGTTTAATATCTTTTAAAAATGAATTAAGATCTTATTAGGATCCACATGTTATTGTATATTTGTTCAATCTTTCTATCAATATACATGTATCTATTAAACGTGAAGGAATTTTTAACGCTGTTGGGATGTTAAATAGACAATTAATTTTATTCATTTGTCTCCAAAATTTGCATGGTTTCTACCGTCGGAGACAAATGAATAAAATTAATTGTCCAATATATCTATTGTTTGTAATTTTGTACACTTCTGTTTTTACAATGTACATATTTTGCAATTCAACCATTTTTTGGGGTGATGAATTGATGAAACCTTTAATGCAGTACTATTTGTTGTTACAATGTAACAATTTGGATACATGACCTTGGCAAACAAGTGCTATGATTATAACCTATTGAAAAAAAACTGGCCTGTTTGATACTGCAAACTTCTGTGATTTGTTGGTAAAGATGGTTATTTTTATTTGATTTTAATCAGAATTCAGTGTTGATCCAGAACGTCATGCACCAGGAATTGAGTCTTACCGAATGCTGTACACAAAAGGTAGTCAGTTCCAGAATAAACAGATATTTGTAGATCTTGTTTTATCAAATGATCACTGTACAGTAGTTTTAAACCTAAGAGCAATTGATTACCCTATAATGTTCAATGGATTATTTATTATCCTATACCTATAACTTTCTGATTATTTAGGGCTAGTTAATGAAATATATCCCATCATACACTTCATTCTAATTTTTATATAATAATAAAAACATAATAATTTATCCAAAAAATAAAAAATAAATGAATAAATAAAAAATGAGAGAGGTTAAATTCACTCAATTGGTATGGAAATTGACTACTTATTTCTTTCAGCTTCACTTTAAAATGGCAAATATTTTCAATAGTCAGGTTATTAGGCTAGGATTGTTTTTGTTATGTCGGAGTAAGCTATTGTAATTGCACAAATAATTATCTAAAACTAGATGATTTTCTCATGCTTGTAAAACGTCCCATACTATATATTATTGGTTGGTAATTGATAAGAATGTGAGTGGTTTTCATCAGTATGTTGCTGATATTTATTTTGTGTTTTGGTTTTCTTTCTTGATCTATGTAGTTCTATATCCATACGGGAATATAATTGGACTGTGGCAGGCCGAGATGGGTCCTTATGGGGGTATGGTAAAAGTCCAGGTAAGTTATAAAATAAAAAATAAAAAAAAAAGAACTGTGTAAGCAGATGAACATGGATTATATGGAAAACAGCAATAATGTCATGCATGACATTATGAAAAGTTTTGCCTGGGCTAAAAAGAAAACAAAAACAAAACAAACAAACATTTGGTTGGCTATATAATCAAAAGGCTCTCTTTGCCATAAATAATGTTTTAGGTGTTTTATTTATTTAATGAATTAATGGTTTGATTCATTTTGAAAAGTGATACTGGAGTAGAGGCCGAGGAAGAAGATGAGTTTGAAAAAACTGTTTGCTTGACAGGAAAAACTGGAAGTTTCATACTAGTTCTTTGCAAATTAGGTGCGCTGGTAGGTAGGTAGGTTTAATTCACATGTCATCTCATTCAAATTACTTTATTTGAGTTTATTAAAAAATAGAAAATTGGTAGATATGTCCCCTATATCCAATACCTCCGTTTGGTGACCCGAGATTTTAATTTCTCCATGTTTTTTTCATCCCAGATGACAGAAGGAATGATCAAAGCTGTCCGATACCTCACCCCCATTGATCCCAAGGTCTATTTACCACTCAGGACAAAGGACTTGTTTCAGATCAGACTGGATAAACAGGAAGGCAAAACCTATGTTGAGTGCTTGAAGGGAACCAGCGGACCTCATAAACAAATGATCGTGGTAACTAATAATGATAATAATAGTAGATAACTATTACAGTAATTTGCCATTTGGTGCAAACCCACTTTGACTTATGCCTGTTTGGTCTCATCCCACTTGGTCTAATTCCGTTTCGTCTATAACCAGTTCGTCTAATTGTTGCTTTGGCCATTTACCATTTTATCGAATTCCCATCTGGTCTAATGTCCACTTGGTCAATTCTTGCAACAAACTGGTATTCATTTTGAAATTAGACAAAAATTCAATAAGACCATTTGGCTCTTAGACAAATTTGCAATCAGACCAAGTGAGAATTAGACCAAGTATGTTTTAGACAAAAGGGAAATTAGACTGAATTGTTAGTAGACCAAAGGGATATAATTCGTCACTGATATCGGCCAACTGACATACCTTTTCAGACCCTTGCAATAGCACTTGTAGGTTCTAGAAACCAACAACAAATTTTTAGTTAATTGAAATTCAACATTATAATGAATATAATAAGTCTTTATTAGTTTAGTACCAACCAACACAAACCCTATGGTCCTCTACCTCTAATCTCCTTCAAATTCCGTTGTCTAAGAAAAAAGCATTTACTCATGTTGGGCCAGCGCTATGGAACACACTTCCTCAGGAGCTGAAGATTCAATTCAATTCAATTCATATTTATTTCACAAGAGTTCACCTTCTCTTGATATTTAAGACAAACCTCAAAACTTATTTGTTTAATCCAGCATATTTTTGAAAACAGACATTATAATGACTTTGTAATGTGTAATTATCTCTGTAATATATAATATTTTTGTTATTTTTGTATTCTATTCATGCTTGTAATAGCGCCTTGAGCATTTAACAAAGTCGTAGGTATTATAATTATTTTATCATTTTCAAATTCTCATTCCTAGATTTCTTCAAAACCACAGCCTCAATTTTTAGTGAAGTGTAGTGATCAAAAGAAGCATCCCAGATTCGGTACCAGTAGAGCAGTGAGTAAGATTGTTTTCATCTTTATGATCAGCCTGCAGATTGACTTTGATCAGACGCAGGTTCAAATATCAGTCAAGTCTCTTGGATGACATTAGTTTTGTCTAAGCTTGGGCCTAGACACATTCTGATTTTTAAATGTCAGTCTAAAGCCAGCATATGACACATACTTCCATGGTGGTGCATTGACATTTGTTCCAAGGACAGTTGCTTAAAGGGATGCAGTAACATTGAATGATATTCAAATTGCAATTTATTGGATTTAGCTCATTTAGCCAACATGATTATGAACACATAGGTCAGTCTGGTATTCCTTAAAAATTGCAGTCTACTTGCTTGCTTTACTTTCGAGATATCTACGATTTTATGCTCAAATTTTCTAACCTGATCCTCGAAGCTTTAGAAGACCGCGTGCGTTTCAACGCGCGTGGTTTTCACTGCGTTTCCTGTTGTCAAGTCGCCGTGCCAACCGGGCGGCTAAGCTTGCAATGGAGCGTTATAAATTAATCATGCGCGGCCGTATCCTTAGCCGCGTTTGAAATTTCACTGTTTTAAGATAGTAAATGAGTTGTATTTCATCTGAAACTTGCAGTAGTTTGTTTTTACGGTCAGAGCGATAGAATTCTATTAATTTCGATCTCTTTTGCACTTGTTTTTGGAAGTTACTAAATCCCTTTAATGCTTAAAGGGATGGTCTGGACCCAAAATAAGTTGCTTTTATAAGAAGCAGAAAAATTAGAAAAACACAAGAAAATAAGTTTGAAGAAAATCGGACTAATAATAAGAAAGTTATGAATATCTTTACGATCAACAAAAAAATTGATCGCTATACCAAATTGGCAACACAGTCATAAAGCTGTCATGTCATTGGGGCACAACTTTCCATTCATTTTCTATATTGTTTTATGATAAATTTTTTACTTTATTTGTTAAGAAACTGTTTTCCTCACAACTTTCGCCAAGATATATTGATGGCAATATGCTATTGCATCTATACATATATTGTACAATCAACATCCCATCTAGAAATACAAAACACAAAGATTTTAAGCAGGTTTTCAGTATAGAAAAAAGATATTCATGAATGTTGAATTTCATGAAAAATAATTTGTTTGAAAAAAAAAATTCTTTTGAAATGTCATTACAATTCTCATTTGATGAAAAGGCATAGATGCAATAACATAGGGGTGATTCCTTGGGGTTGGGGCAATTTTTGTGGCATACCACAACTCCAAATCCATATCTTTTTCAAACCAGGCAAATATATTCCAATAATGGCATGAGCAATGGAGTCCCATCTAGTATAATTTCTCAAAAACTATGGCATATTGCAATTTGACTCATGAAAATTTCCTGTCCATGTAAAAACAATATGATGTCCATGTAACGGTGGTAGATTTTCTGTATGCCTGCTGCTTCAAATCCATAAAAGATTTCAAATTTTAATGTCTATTAATGAGAAAAGAGAGCAATTTTTCATTGACAGCTCAAAACTTATCCACCTCTGAATTGATCTTCATGGTGACCTGCAAAAGTTGATACCTCCGTTACATGGACAATGCATGAAAAAATTTGCCCCGACCCCATGAAATGACCCATCTTGCCATCAATTTATCTTAGCCAAAGTTATGAGGAACACAGTTTCTTAACAAATAAAGTGAAAATTTATCATAAAACATTATAGTAAAAAGTGGTAGGAAAATACGAGCTGTGATTGGCTTGATTAGTACCACGTGACCTACCTTCAAAAAGTTATATTGTACATATGTACAATATAACTTTCAATTTTGGGATGGGAAAGCCTGTGTTAAATGAATGGGGAAAATATCGATAATATTGATACTCGCGAAGATTAATGATTGATCAACGCGACGCGACCTGGAGTGAAATTTGCCGAAAATGGATTTTAAACACGAGTAGCGATCCATTTGTTTCACTCACCGAGGCCAAACTGGAATCTGTAACAAGACGAAAAAAATTCTTCAAAAACTAACAATTTTCTGCAGTTTTCTTTGAATATTTTTTTATCGTATACTTGAAATAAAGTGGACTTAAGCAGCTGACGTGACGTGATCGACCGAGCGATTTCCCTCGAACCCAACGGGTGCCTTATGTTACACGAAGCCAGAGTGGACGGGTAGCTAGCTGCTGATGAAGCGCTCGCATGCCAATGACTGCATGTTTTGTTCTCGGCCGGGCTGATCGTTCTCTTGATTTTGGAGTGAAATAAAGCAGTTTTCATTGGAAATTAACAAATAAAGAGTAAGTTTTAAGTACCATGAAATCGTCCTAACGAACATTGTTATAATACCAGAACTGTATAGCGTTGGATACCCTTGTCTGATCGATGAAGGCCCCGCATGTCGTCATTTGCTTTGTATTGCCGGTTAAATCTAGTACAATCAGCTGAGAACGTTGAATGAACCAGGGATAGGCATGGGAGCGCTTAGCGAGCAGTTACCTGTCCGCCCTGGCTTCGTTTAACGTAAGGAACCCGTTGGCCCGAATTCACAAAGGTGGTTTCTGCCAAACCCACGGATCCGCGGATTTGTGAATATTCATGTAATAATTACGCTTAGTTGTAGCGCGTACATTGAAAAAGGTCCAATATGAATGCGCGATTTTGTCATTTTGCACGAGATATACGCCAGTTGCTATGGTGTTGACATAATGAGCCCACGGTTTTGAATTAATGAGTCCACTGTTGAGTCAACGGTTTATTTAAATTAATTTGAATAAACAGCAGCAAAACCATAGCGACAAGCGTAAATTTAGAGCTCTGTGACAAAATCGCGCATTCATATTGGACCTTTCTCACAGTACGCGCTAAAATTAAGCGTATTTATTACACAAAATCTACATAATCCACGGATCCGTGGGTTTGGCAGAAACCACCTTTGTGAATTCGGGCCGTTGAGTTTGAGGGAAAAGAATTTACTGCGGCACATGCCACGGCAGTTCGTGTATCACGCAAGCTGCGTCCCAGTGAGATCAGGGCTAAACTAAAAATGTCACCTTTATTTAGGGGGTCTATTTACTATAATAAATAGTGAACGCTCTATCTTGCAATATTACTGGACTATAAAAACTCCAAATACTAAATTACCCCTCGTGCAGATCTATTTCACCTCGGCCTGTGGCCTCGGAGAAACAAATCTGCACTCGGGATAATTTAGAATGTGTCGTACTTATAATCCAGTATATTGCGCGATAGATTGTACACTATTTATATAATAGAAAATGCATGGCAAGTTGTACCCCTATGACATCACAGGTGTTGCCCGTTTGGTTTAGCGATCAATTTTTTTTTGTGTATCGTAAAGATATTCATAACTTTCTTATTATTAGTCCAATTTTCTTTAAACTTTTTAAAATATGTTTTTCTAATTTTTTGCTTTTAAAAAGGCAACTTATTTTGCCCTATTCAGACTGGTGGGGGGGGGGTCAATTTGACCCCCCCTGTACGAAATCCGCGACTGCCGCGCAACCGCTGCGAATTGCAACCCGGCGCTTTATGACTTTTTCTTTCAAGTGTCTCGCAATTTTGACACCAAGTTAAAAAAAATCGGGACACTCCGTTGACGCGTACGCAACATTATGTAATCGCATGTCAGGCTAAAATTGAACGAAAATCGTCATTTTGCATGCGTTTGTGTACAAAATACTGCTTTTTCTAAATTTCTTTATAAACACTGATAATTGTGCCTTCTGAGCCTTTTGATGATTTAAATATGTCTTTATATTGATCAAAGTACATTTCTCAAGAAATTTCTCAAGAAAATAAAAACAATAGAATACATAAGAAATTCCATAAAACAAATAGAATACAAAAGAATTAATTTGAAATTTCTGAATTTGTCAATTTCGATACTGTTGTTCTTTGCTACTCAGTAACTTTTAGAAAACATTTGGGCTTCATAACTATATTTATTAATGAAATATTAACGATTTCCATAAAAATGCATCTAATTTGCATACATGAGTATGCATAAATTAGCATAAATTAAATACGTGAATTTTTTTTTTTAAAAGCATACCAGCGACACCCTTTACATGTGCAGCAACGTTCGCGCAAAATTTCGCGGTGATCGGACCATCGCCGCGGCCGGAGATCTCAGGGGGGGGTCAAATTGACCCTTGACATGCCAGTCTGAATAGGGTTAAGTTACATTTAGGATTAGGCAGGGGTGTTGCTAATGGATGGAGAGGAGCAACATCCCTGCTCAAACATTTTGTTTGCAATTTTGGCACCATATTGGCAAAAAGGAAAAAAAAGGCAGAATAGTGTAAGAAGAAGAACAGAAACATGGGAAAAGAAAGGAAGAAAAAGGGAAAAGAAGAAGGAGAGAGAAGGAAAGACAAAGATGAAAATGTTCAAGAGGATTTTTATTAAAGGGATGCAGTACATTGAATGATATTCAAATCAATTTATTCGATTTAGCTTATTTTGCCGACATAATTATAAACCATAGGTCAGTCTGGTATCTCTTCAAAATTGCAAGCTAATTGCTTGCTTTACCTTCGAGATATCAATGATTTCATACTCAAATTTATAAACCGACACCGGATGGTTTATAAAACCATGTGCTTTTCCACACACCCATTTCCTGTTGTAAAGTCCCCCGTCTCTGCGGCCTGGTGCGCTTATCAGAAGAGGGTACTGGTGTTCAGCTGTATGTTGGCATTGTTTGTTACACTGTTTTAAGGTAGTAAATGACTTCCATTTGATCTGAAACTTTCAGTAGTTTGTTTTTACTGTTGGATCAATATAATTTTATTAATCTTGATATTAATTGCTCTTGTTTTTGAAAGCTACTTAATCCCTTTAAGGTCCCAAATGTTCATCTTGCTTAAAAAAGGGGGGGAGGGGGGGGGAATACAAACTTTTATTAGATTTTTACAAGAAAACAAGCAATATTTTTAACAATGTGCAAAAACAAATCCTTGAGTTTACAAAATTTAGGCAGTGGTGCGGGGAAAAAATCGAAACAAAACAAAACTTTATTTATATATTTTCTGTCTCTCCCTCTTTCTCCTCTATTTCTTTAGACTGGTCAGGTGATGCGAGATTGGATTCAGGAGGAGATGGGTATGAGTATGGAGTACTTCCAACAGAACCATGACTTCCATATAGATCTACTCAAGATGAAGTACATCAAACTGAATGAATTTGAGTGAGTACAAGACATTTTATATTGGTACATATTTACTTTACCTACATCAGTCCAAATATGGCTAATGAGGATAAATAAAGATTAAAGCAGTTAGCAAACAATCTAGCTTAATTGAATTCAATTGGTCCAAACATAAATAAAAATGTGTTCCTTTTAAATGATTATGTGGTGTGATGAATACAATACATATTCAGAGCTGCCAAGTAGTATGGATTTTATAGTAGAATAATCCAGGTTTCATAAATGATAATTTTTTATAAGTTCCAGTTTATGTGTTCTAGTTTATTTATTCGAAAATGCAGATTTCCTTTAATCATAATTTATGATTTCATTAGCTCCAGCTTATGTATTCTAGTTTAGTTATTCAAAGATACAAGTTTTGTTTTTTATTAAAAAAAATAGGTGATTATTGTGATGCAAATTGGCAGCTCTCCACACATAACCCAATGGCTGGCAGAAACAGGTTTTTATGTCTTAGGATATCGTTGATAGATCTTACTTTAATGTAGTATGTAAACTGGTTGTACTTAAAGGTAATTAAGTAAACTACAAGGCCCATATTCTGAAACGAAGACTGAGTTTGTATGAGTCTCAAGTTCATGCGATCCTTTTGTCTGATGCATCAGTCAACATCAGACAAAAGGATTGCACAATAACTTCGCACGAACATGCGACTCGTACAAACTCAGTGTTCGGAACACGGGCCCAAGTGTTTGATATAATTTGAAAACAAAAATTGAATTTTCGCGACGTATTTGTGGTTTTAAGCTGCAGGTCACATATTACCTTTTTTTTTTCATCCTCTTTCAATCCAAGTTGTTGCTGTACATACAAGGGTCTTGAACCTCCAAAGAGCATTGACAATATGCCAATCCCACCAGGGGTCTTCAAAGGAACGTATGGGGGACATGGGATTGAGCTCATCTATGTGTCGTACGAGGACAATCGAATGAGGGGCATCAAGATCTCGGTGAGTGAACATTTGCCAAGTCAATACAGCAATCTGTACATTAAGAGACCTGTGTCCTGTGATATGCCAAGTGAAATATGTTTTACGGTGATTAGCAATGTAATAAACTGAATTATAACAAAAAATACATGCGTCATGGCAAAGTCTTTGGTGGATAAAGACTTCACTTGTTGTATTATTAAACTGAATCTCGTGTATGTGGGAACGATGAAGAAAGTTAGTTATTGTAAGCTTTCCTGTTATTTTAATGGTAGTTAGGAAGAATATCATAGTAAAATGGTCCACTGTAAAGGATTGCTCTTCAATTGCCCTAATAGTCATGGTATGACATAAAATATACCCAAACAGCTGAAATGTTCAGGTCCCAAACATTTTGTGCTGTCCCATACATGCATTTTAGTGTAGGTGCATGTGACTCCAAGCAAAATAGGTTAATTTCTTATCATTTTGGCGATTCCAAAAGCTCAGAGCACGAAATAATGTTTAGGTAAACTGTTATCAAGCTTTCCAAATCATATTTAGACATTGTCTTCCACATTTCAATCTCATGACTACAACAGTAATTTCACTTTGCAAAATAATCAAATTAATATTTATGAAATCTAGGAAATCCACTTTTGACTAGTAAATCCATTTTAATATCAACATTAACCAACAATCTGCATTACTTCTAAGGGTAAGAACTCCCAGACTGAATATCTGAGTGAAGTATTTGAGCTTGTGTTCCAAATGACCCAAATATGTTATAAAAATCCACCTGTACACTACAGTGAGATGGAAAGGCTCCCGTGAATCTATAGGACTTTTTCCTCTTTTCTAGATAGGATACTGTAATCGTGGAAATATTCGTGGTACATTAATTTTCGCGGATTTTGCGCAAAGATCGACAGGCATGAATTAAAAAACCCGCGAATATATGATGCATGTATTGGGAGCGTTCGATTGCGTGCTAACGAACATGCAGCGCGAATTCAAGAGCCTGTGAACATTCTTTGAGGCCGCTCAGCACAAAAAATTAATCGTGCAAAAATAACAGCGAAGACAGTAGTTCCACTTACACAATCTGAAATGCACTGCTTGTTCATTAACCCGTATCTGATGGGGGGGGGGGTCAATTTGAATCCCCCTGTACGAAATCCACAACTCGCGCGCAACCACTGCAAATCGCGACCGGTTCCATTAGTTTTTTCTTTTGTGTCTCGCAACTTTGAGACCAAATTTGAAAAATCGGACACTCATTGTCGCATTACGCAACATTATGTAATCGCATGTCGGGCCAAATTGAACGAAAATCATCATTTTTGTGTGCTTGTGTACAAAATACTGCGTCTCCCAAATTGCTGTATAACACTGATAATTTTTCCTTTTATTAAAGCCTTTTGATTAATCAATGTTGTCTTTAAAACTGATCAAGATACATTTCTCAGTCATTAAAAAAAAATCGCAAAAACAAAGAAATACATAAGAATAAAAAACAATAGATACACAAAACAATAGAATACAAAAGAATTAATTTAGAATTTCCAAATTTGTCAATTCAATATTGTTGACTAGGATATTTAGCAACATTAAAAAAAAACAAAAAAAAAAAAAAAAAAAACTTAGTTTTTAAGTATAATTATATTGATTTATAATCAGACATATATGTACCATTGTATTGTTCTTATGTGTAACAGGAGAATCCAAATGTGCCTGCAACCAAGGTCTCGTTAGAGGTCCATCTGGATGAGCCTATGGTGCTAGACTGGTCCAGCAGGACAGTATCAGTTCCCTAGAGGAGCTAGACCTTGAAGTCATCAGACCATCAGCCGAAGAGAACCGAACATCGCAACCGTCCATCTACCCATGGATGGTTCATGATCGTGGTATGGCGCTGCTAGGTCAGCAGACTGGACTGGACATGAGGAGTGCAAACATAGGTAAAGAACCTTATCTGATAGTGTATGTCTGCTAGGTCAGGAGCTGGCCTGGACAAATGAGGAGGTGCAACATAGGTAAGAACTATTTCATCTGATTGTGGTATGGCACTGCTAGGTTAGGAGACGACTGACATGATGAGGTGTAAACATAGATAAGAACTGTTTCATCTGATTATGGTATGATGCTGCTAGGTCAGGAGAATGGACTGGACATGAGGAGGTGCAAACATAGGTAAAAACCATTTCATCTGATGTGTATGGCACTGCTAGGTTAGGAGACAGGACTGGACATGATGAGGTGTAAACATAGATAAAACTGTTTCATCTGAATATGGTTTGATGCTGCTAGGTCAGGAAATGGGCTGGACATGAGATGTGCAAACATAGTATGAACCTTTCACCTACCCATGGAGGTTCATGATCGTGGCATGGCCCTGGTGGTATTTCATTGAGACGTTTGTAAAGTCCTTCATAACTTTACAAACAACTGGAAACATGTCCTTGGTCCTATCTAATCACATTTTCAATCATTTAGTACCTGAATTGATCCAGTCATTCGAAAATGGTTTGTAACTTATGAACGACTTGGTGAAACACCACCCTGGTAGGTCAGAAAACAGGACTGGACATGGGAGGTGCAAACACAGGTAAGAAACTTTTATGCTGATTAATGTAACATTTCTTCATCATCTTTCCATTAAAGGGGAATTATCCCCTCAGAGAAATTTAGCTTCAGTGAATGGAGACCACCAAAAAAATATTGGGAAAGTTTCAGAAAAATTAGGCAATGATTAAGAGAGAGATGAATTTTTAGATTTGAGATCACTTATGATATGGAGATCCTCCAATTGGCAACGCGACCAATGATGTGTGATGCAATGCAGGGAGATCTTTCCATATCTATTGTACACATCGTACTAAAATCCTCTTTTTTCTTGATTCTAAAGGGAGAATAAAGAATCTTTTTATGGGATGACTTGTAAATATATGAAAGTCATAATATATCATGAAAAGAAAAGCTGTTCTATCATTAGAAGAAAATAAAGAGACATTTTGAATAGTTTTTTGCACACCATTAGGGGAGTTCTCCCTTTGTGACATCACAAATGGTAACCGCGTTGCCAATGGGAGATTTCCTATTTCATTAGAGATCTCAAATTTCAAATACGCATAAACTTTCTTATCATTTATCCGATTTCACCAATATCTTTCACTAATGTGCTTATTTGATTTTTCTGCATCCACAGTAAGCCAACTATCTACAAAGGGACAATTCTCCTTTAAAGATTTTTTGAAATATAAGAACTTGACTGACACTTCTATAGGAATCTGATCAAATATTTATAACAGACAAGAATTCATTTACATCATAGATATTTGTTCTAAAGAAGGGCAGTAGATTCTGTAATGAAAAGATATCAGGGTACATGAAGACCACCCAATACTTGTTTGTCCTACATATTCAAATCTATGTTAGTGCTATGCAGAAGATTTTATATGGCACTGTTCAAAACAAACTTAATTATGACATATCGAGATCATCATTTCCCCATCGTCAAGAAATTAATTATTCTAAAAGTTCTTTTAGAACTACACTTTACTCTTAGAAATTCAATTATATCTTCTAAGTTTTCTTTTAAGTCCTTTACTCTGTTGATTCTTTCAGGTTCTATGGTACTGGCCTGATTGCTATGTCTGGTTTCCGTGACGCTGAGAGGACACCAGCCCACTGTATCATTTTCAATGATGATGTCATGGCATTCCTGTGGTTAAAACTCAAGTCTGTCAGTATCTACAGCAGAGTGACTGAGGATTTATGGTCATGATATGAACACCATCTTCAATACTGGACTGTCTGAGGACAGGAGAGCATTTCTTGAAACAAATATTCACTGATTTTCACTGACAACTGTTATAAGCTACTGAAATGCTTGCATCTGATTGGCTGAGAGCAATTTGTCGCATAAGACGTCCGACAAGTCCTTTCACGAAACGCCCCCCAGGTTTATTGGCCCTAATCATCTGATCTATTCATCATCGAACCTTTCCAAAGTAGAAGGGGACTTCACGTAGGTGCTTAGGACGGTGTGTCCCATCACTCTCCTATGGGTGATCATTTTCAATTCGGTTCTACCATGAGCTAGGTCTTCAGCATCCTTTAGGTGGAGTACAACATCACTTCTGACTTGATCTTGCCATCTGGAAGGCAGACATCCTGGTGGACTCCTCTTTTTTAAAGTCATTTCTGGAGGCCTTTTATTAGAAAGCAGTTCTGTGGTATACAGTATATGAGGCCGAACCACCTCAGGGACATCACAACTATACGTCTAGTGTTATTCAATTCGAGGCAACAAGTTCTTGAACCGTCAGACAAAGATTTTGAATCTATGCAACTTACTGTTGTTTTAATCGACAGACAAAAATTGGTAGTGGATAACATATTCATGGTGGAAGCATGCAGGCTTCTTGGGATTGGATTCATGGAATATATTTGCCTGGACAGTCTTCACCTATGGTGCTCATGCTAGTATGGAAAAATTCTGAAGAACAGTACTGAGGGTGAATTATATCGAGGTACACTCCCACCTCGCTTAAACAGCAATATACCAGCACCCATCCGTTAAGTGATATGGCCGTTTGTGAGAGTAATGCATAGCATATCGGCATCTCTAATGAAAAGAATAATCTAATGATCAAGGCTGAGATCGGCAATTATCATATCAATTCCTTTTGCATGTATATTAGTTTAAACATAATATTTTCCCATTTATGAGTGATGGTAATTGTTTGCGGAGTATACCCATTTTATTTGCATAACACCATATTTATAGAAGGGAGCATTCATCTTTTTTCTCTCCATGTAATTTCCCCCTTCCACAAGATTCCTGTATTATATGATTTCATTTGACAATCATGTTCTGTATTTCCAATATTTTTATGTACAAATATTTTTGGGAAAGAAGGGATCATGGACATTTTTTTCGAGTAGTTTAAAAGTAAAATTCATAACCATTTAATAGTTTGTACATGATGAATATGAAACCACTTCAGAAATGGGCTCATACACAAAACATCTTTGTTTATTTTGTTATTTTGTCATATTGAAAACATTATGGTATATCATGTAATTTTAACTTCTGAATATTTCATAGAAGTGAATTATGAAATCTATATAAAAATGTAGAATGTGTCATGAAACTTGCAATAATGCATCAATTTTGAATGTAATCATTTGTGTGTGCACAGCCCTCTAGAATGAAAAAAACAAACATTTATTTTGTTTACCATGTCAACATGTATATAATAGTAAAAATACTATATATTTGTTTTTTCCATGCAATTTTTACCATTTTGAACTTGTAATAAATATATTCATGATACTCACATTCAAAATGTTTTTTATCTATTGTATTATTGTACGTGTTCATGATCCATTTATTGGTACTGCAGTATGGAATTTTTACAGTCTACTACCATTCTAAAAATGTGCTCAAAACCAAGACAAATTTTGTATCTTATATAACATGAGTAGACTATATATTCTTTTTTACATTAAGTAGGGAATTAACTAGGTTTATCACCAATTGGTCTAATAGGTGTTGGCCCAATGTTCTGTCTGCCTTATTATACCACGTGGGCTAAATCCATTTGCGGTACTAACAATTTTTTCAAATACATATCAGGTCTTGTTCTTATATTAAGGACAGCTTGGTCTAATTGCCCATTCGTCTTATTACATTTTTGTCTAAATAAATGAATAATTGGTCTACATGTATTACTATTTTATTAAAGGAAATGACTAAATGGTGTTAGACCAATTGGACATTAGAACTGGAAATTAGACAAAAAGGTAACAAGATCAACTGGTTTTAGACCATTTGGAATGACACCAATTAGTTGAAATGAGTGTAGACCAGTTGGGAATTTACCATCAACTTGTATCATTTCACACAGTGAAATCTCTTTTGGTTACATATCGTCGGCCTCATGCCAGAAGGGCCTTAGCATTTTTAAAGTCCATTCATAATGTACACATACTAAAAATGGTATAGCATGAGGCCGACGATATATTATTCATATTTTAGGACTTATTAATAGAAAGAATGCTCAAGATATGTAGGTTTACACTTTGAAGCTCATCTTTTTTTATTCACAAAATATATAAACAAGCATATAAAGTTTTACTCAGAATATACAAACATTTCAGCTCTGAATGTATTAGGCATTCAATATTAAAGTTCATACCAGGAGGGCCTATATAAGTTCTACAATAACTTATGAGGTAAAATCCAATGGCACAAATGGAATGGCAAAAGCATGTCCCTTTCATAAGGGAGGCAGGAATATATATATTTTCTACATTTTCCCTAAAAATTAGCATTAAATGCATATTTTTGCAAAGGTACAAATTTAAGATTTAATCAAGCTCTACATCCTAGTTTGATGTTTTCATGATAATTCTAAATAATCACAGAGATTAACATGTACGGAAGAGACACATTGTTAAACAAATTTTTAATGCGTTAAAAACTTTCACGATCATTTTCTAAGATTACAATTATACCCGTATTTGTAATTCTCTTTGTGTTACACTAGACACGATAATCATGAATAACAGAAAATTAAATAAAGTATATATCACAATGACATGTCAAAGGCATTCTATGTGCACTATACAGGTTTTTTTTAAACACCACAAATTCAATTCAATACTATTTTGGTAATGAAGACTAATGTCATTGGCAATGTAAAGCTTTAATATATTAATCCACAGATTCAATAAGGCTAATTCAATAAATCTTGGCAATGGATAGCTTTGTAAGAATTTACAATACTTGTAAATACATCTTCATCATGGCTTGTTAAAAATATGGCAAAGTGCATATTGGCAAAACATCATTTATTAGTGAAACCGCAACTTTCCATGGTGGAAGAACTTTTTATACTCTGTTAACCCTTCTATCATTTCCATTTCATACTTCTTTTGATACTCTATCAGCTCTCTCACTCATCTTTTTCATTCCCCAATCCTTATTCTTGTCCTCTCTCTCAATTTACCACATCCCCATGTGTTTGTCCCTTTCCAATTTTTTGTGTCTGGTACTTAAGAATTAAGATTTCATTCTTGACCTTATTTATGGCTTCTTTATTGCATTAATGAAGTATACTTCTCCTTAAATTGTATGTTTTCTTCCTTTTGAAATATATTACATTCTTGGCAGAGCTTCATTTCTCTCTACTTTCAGCCTTCCCCTTCTTCGTTCTTGCTCTCCCTGTCCCTCCATCCCTCTCTCTCTCTCCCTCTCTCCTCTAGCATTGTCAAGCTTCACTCCACTGCTGCGTCCTGCCTCTTCTTCTCCCTCTCTTTCTCTCTCCAACTTCATTCGTTCTCTCCCCCCCCTCTCTCTCTCTCTCTCTCTCCTCTAGCATTGTCAAGCTTCACTCCACTGCTGCGTCCTGCCTCTTCTTCTCCCTCTCTTTCTCTCTCCAACTTCATTCGTTCTCTCCCCCCCCCTCTCTCTCTCTCTCTCTCTTCTAGCATTGTCAAGCTTCACTCCACTGCTGTTTCCTGCCTCTTCTTCTCCCTCTCTTTCTCTCTCCAACTTCATTCGTTCTCTTCCTCCCCCACCTCTCTCTCTCTCTCTCTCTCTTCAGCATTGTCAAGCTTCACATCCACTGCTGTTCCTGCCTCTTCTTCTCCCTCTCTTTCCTCTCTCACAACTTCATTCGTTCTCCCCTCCCCCCCCCCTCTCTCTCTCTCTCCTCTAGCATTGTCAAGCTTCACTCCACTGCCGCGTCATGCCTCTTCTTCTCCTCTCTTTCTCTCTCCAACTTCATTCCTTCTCTCTCTCTCTCTCTCTCCCTCTCTCTTCTCCTCTTAGCATTGTCAAACTTCACTCCCCTGCTGTTTCCTGCCCCTCCTCCTCTCCTCTCTTTTCTCTCTCTCTCCAACTTCATTCGTTCTCTCTCTTCCTTCTCTCTCTCCTCCTCTAGCTCGAGGCGGCCCCGTTCTTGGGCCAGGTGCAATTTCTTGAGTGTCTGGGCAAGCTGCTCCGCCTCTTTCTCATCACCTCCCAGTCCCTTCTTCCAGTTGGAGATCTTCTGAAGGACCTTGGGGGGAAGCTGGTTAGGTAGGTTCCTTTGTGTGCCTTTGCCATCCTACAATGTACATACAGATCGAAAGGCCAGAGAATATACAAGTATGGTATATTTTATAATATTTGAAGAGCTTTATTCCAAAATGGATAACTATAGGCGTAACGTAAAGCACACTTTCAGAGCTTCATTAATCAAAAGCCATGGAGGCCATGGCCTCGGATTCCCCCTTACTGACCTTAGTGCCCCTTCCAAAATTCCCTGTTTGGCCTTGGAGATATTAATGCCATTTTTTTTTTTAGTTATTTGCATTTGTACTGTACTTTAGACAAATTGCCGTATGAAAAGCCTCTAGATGGAAATATGATCTCAAAAGGAGCATTTAGATATGGTTGCTAATAAAATTGAAGTTAATACTTATGTTAAACACAAAAGGTACCTAACTGAACAATGGTCTAATATCAACAACTCAATATTCATCAAAGGTGGATTTAGTCCAGTTGGAATGAAAATTTTTATTTATTCAGATATTTAGAAATATCTACAAACGCAATTTTCCATCCTGAGCAAGGATCATGATGGAAAGTTGAGGAGTACCATAATTTAGGAGCCTAATGGTATTAACCCTGCCTGAAAGCATCAGCTAAAACCCTTCTAGCTGTTTGACAACAAAATGAAATGTGTTATGTTCAAATAGTAGTGTCAGGGAAGGTGGTGGGGCAGGGATGGGGGGGGGGGGGGTGAATGTAGTGATTAAGGGAGTGATGTCTCGACAATACAAAATGAAATGTGGTAAATGTTCAAATAGAAGAGGCGGGAAGAGGGTGGAAGTGAATATGGTAGTGATTGTGTATGATATATAATATAATCAAATATGAATTAACTGCACCAACCAGAAATTGGTAATACTGATTCAATCTATAACCGACCTGTGCTAAAACAGTGAATGAGCGATTATGTTAAGCCGGAGGCAATGGGGGCATGGAGCTCAGTGAATGGGGAAATGATTGTGTCTCAGCAATATATTAGGCATAGGATAATGAAACGCAGTAATTGCGTGATCAAGTAAAATGGATCACAACATATGTACTAATTGAATATGAAACCAAACTCTGATAGATAAGAAAAAAACATGATTGAATGGTTATTGCTTGATAGGTGTACAATAATACCAGAATGTGGATGGTCGGTGACCATATATCATGTGAATTTTTAGATTTAAACGGCATGCAAGGAATGCAGGGTTAGGATGGGGAGGGGTGGGTACGTTGTGGGTGTGATGATTATAATGATTACATATCAGAGCCTGTGAAGGCCCAATATTATTCTTATAATTTGAATGAAATGTTAGGGTTAGATTATTATAAACTCAAATCTTACCAACTTGAACATCAAGCTAATTCTTGATCTGGCTCTGGACCATGACTATTTCATGGAATGATTGCATGAACAAGATACATCAAAAAACAGATAGGACAGACTAATCACAAATCTACAAACTGTACTATACTACATCACTGAATACTACATTTTAAAAAAGAGACATTTATAAAGTCTAATGAATTATTCTAAAACCTATAGACTAAAACTTTATACACTAAATTAACAGAGAGAGGGAGTAAGAGCTGGAGATAGAGAGAGTGGAGAGTCGGGCATTACTTGAGCTAAATTGGACCTATCTTTGAAACAACATATAAGCACAGCTATCATTTGAAAGTATATAGGCCTACAATAAAAATAATAATACCAGTTGATCTTTTACTATATGTTTCAATTGACTACATATTTGAAAAAGTTATCTTCATTCAGAAAACATATATATAACTCATATTTCCTCATGTAACATATAACTTAAAATATGTATCACATCACATCTCTAGAGAATATAAAGTAGATAATCACTTACCTGTTGAGCTTTTTGAGATGCTTCTTCTTCTGACACAATTTTTTCTGGTGGTGCAGATTTAGCCCTTCCTTTTTCTTTCCATTGCTCAGTCTGATTTACTGGTGATCCTACTTCACTACAAAGAATATGATATGGAAACAATGTTTATTTAAACAATATTAATTATTGATACAAAAAAATCTTTGAAAATAATATTTTTGACATTAGTTAAGCATACTAGAAAACAACGGCGTCTACTTCTATTGCACTCTATACATAATATTATATTGCCTATTACGGGGTAGAGGGTCAAAATCTCTGTTAAATAATGTTCTCAATTGCTGTCCAAGGACAATTATCTTCTGGACAGACTCATCCCAGGACAATTGTCCTCTAGGACAACAATCCCACCCTCTAGGACAACAACCCCTAACAACTACCCTTAACCCCAACCTAACCCTATGGATAGTTGTCTGGTTGGTTAAAAAGTTGTCTAGAGGTAGTTGTTCGTTGTTGACAGGGAAGCAGTTGTCTGGGCTGTTGTCTGGGGAGTAGTTGTCCGGTGTTGTCCAAGGGGTGGTTGCCCAGATACAATATCTTACCTATCTGCCCATAGGCGGGTGTATTTGCCTGGTTCGTAGCTGGGAAACATAGCATTACCCTTGATAGGGGGACACTTCTCTGCTGGTTTTCTCTTGGAGACTTCTTTGTATTTTACCATCAAGCCCCGCCCCTTGGGTGTCTGAAAGTAGCGTTTGTCATTGACTATCCCGCAGTGCAAGCCCACAGGTTCGTCCAGCTGTATCCCAACGTATGTAGGTGGGGAAATGACTGTATCATCCAGAGGGCCTATGTATTTGACAATACCTGCAAATAAAAATAGTAATAAAAAATTGCATTTATAAAGGGACCGTCCCTGAAGATTGTGATAAGTGGCAGATCCAGTTTTTTTTTTTTTAGAATCATGCAATTAGCATACATATAAATGAAATTATATTTTAGAAAATTGCCTTCTGCAGCCCCTCTATTTCCAAATCCAGGACTTGCCGCTTTGATACATAGGGTATGTAGTATCATGATGATATTAATGTTTGAGCACTAATGGAATTTTTTCCTCACCCATATCACCTGAGTTTAGTGTGGCAAATGAAGATTAATGCTTGTCAGAGGATGTTACTGCTATGGCAGGGATTGGAATATTAAATGAGTAAACAAGAAGTTATCAGGAATGGAATTTCCTGAAACGCACCAAAAATGCAGGCTCCCCTCACCTGTATATTTGCCTCGTGCTGTCACGCGGTCACCAAGTTTGATCCAATTTGGTTTGGTATTGAGTTGTGTCTCTTTGAATCTGTCCATGAAAGCTTCATTGCTCAGCTGCAACTTGGACTTCTTACGGACGATGGCACAGACTTTACCCACGACATCAATGTCCTGGACGAAGAGACGGTGGAAGGATCTGCAGGAGGAGCAATGGCAGAAGAAACCGCTGTGGTAGGAAGGGTCGGCATAGTAGCTGGGCTGGATTGGAGAGTCATAAAGAGAAAAAGAATTAAAGTAGATTCGAAATTTCATTGTTATATTGGATGTTTGAAGGAAAAGTGAGATAAAGTAAAGAGACAGAAGTAGCTACTCTGGTAATAGGGGGTGGCATGGTAACTGGGCTGGGGTGATAGAGAAACACATTTATACTGGTATAGGGGAGACAGGGGTAATTATGGCCCCTTTGTCTTTGAGAGCTTATATTCTTTGCTGCATTATACAATGGTAATTTAATTTTACACATACCTAGCTAAACTCTTCCTACTATCATATGAGAAAAATCAGCCATTTACTTCAAATTTTGTGCTTAAGGGAGCCTAAAGTGTACAAAAATCACAATTCTGTTCGTGAAAGTGGCAAGTCTGCTTTTTTATTTGTGGCGTGATATTATGAGTTAAAATCATTTAAGATGAAATTTTGATTGAAACAGAACAATAGGAACTAACACACACAACAGAAAAACTTCCACCTGAATATCTTCAATAGTAGAGATGTAAAGAGGGGTCAAATTGAAAGTGTCACTTGGGGTAATTATGGCCCCCAATGCATAAACAGTGTATAAGCGTAGATGGGGACATTAACTTGTATGACTGCAAAATTTCAACATTTTGGCTGAACCAATTATTGATTAAATCATTGTTGGTGGTTGATAAGTGTATTAGGAATACCCTACAACATTTATCATACATTACCATAATTAATTAGCATAATATCTTTGAATTCATACAGTCATTGCAATAGGGGCCATAAATACCCCAACCCATGGGGTAATTATGGCCCCCAAAGTTATTAACATTATGGTATTAATTAATATGCAAATGAGAAGTCACAGGTTTATACTTTCCTTTGTATATTGAAGGCATATAGACCCGGGGGGGGGGGGGGGGGGGGGGGGGGTCACTCACCACATGATGTGCTACGCATGCGTGTCCCCAAAAAGCGTCGAAAAGGGTCTGTTTTCAGCCTTTCGGCGGCGTCGACGCTTTCCTTAAAATAGGGGTGTGTTTTTAATTTCAATCGCCATTTTCATAAAAATAGGGGTGTTTTCAGCGGAAATCACTGTTTAGGGGTCAAAATTTCACGGTGTTTACGCCATTTAGGGTATGTTTTCCAGTCCGACGTCAAAAAGGGGTGCAAATTTGGCTTCATGCTATGAGACGTTTAGGGTCCATTTTCAGGGTACGGGGACACGCATGGGTAGCACTTTTTTGTTGAGTTGACCCCCCCCCCCCCCCCCCCCGGATATAGACTGACTGTATTTTTTACATATTAGAATATTATTGGACTTTTCATTTAATAGCAGTAATAGGAAATGTGAAAAAGGGGGCCATAATTACCCCAGTCTCCCCTATTGACTTGAAGAGGTCTGCTTGCTAAACAGATAAAGTGTAAAACCTTTAAATATATTTTACATAATCCAAAGACCTTTAATCTACTAACCCCTTTTACATGTAGGCCCTAGCTACAGTCAATGAGTGGTTTTCAAATTATAGGGGGAGGCGCGCGTCCCCTGCGCCCCTGCCTGGATCCACCACTGTCAATTTATGATACTTAAAATGAAATATTAGTTATATTCATAAAGAGAGAGAAAAAAAGTACCCACAATGATGGCATTTAGACAGATTTATAACATCAAAGTGTGCCCACATTTAGACAGATTTATAACTTCACAAAACTTCCAATACATCATAATAACAGTAATTGATAATAATGATGTTTGAGTTCAATGTACATGCTACATAATTACTTATACACAATCGGGTTTGGACTTGTTACAATGATTATATTCATTATTGTCCCAAAAATCTCTCTCACACATAAATAACCCCTCATCACATTCACAACAATACAAGTTGATCAAATTATATATTTTTTTAAATAATGATGTTGTCTTGATGAGGCATGCAAAAATAAAATTACAATGTTTGATTTAATTAGACAGAGAGGTTACATAAACCAAGAATAGGTATGAAAGGATTTGTAGTTGTTAAAGTGTATTTGGGATGTCAATAAGCTCGCCAATTTACTGCAGTCAAATATTTGCATAGACCATCATCTTCACCTCACTCTTCAGCTAGCTCGCTTGCCACTTTCTAATATGCCTGCCAAAAGGCAAAATGAACTATATATATATTGTACTCGAAGTATAGTAGTCTAACCTTTTTATTTCTGTATGGCTTCGTCACTCTTTGAGTAGATCTGGAGGAAGCGCCGTTCATTATATCAGACGTCTTCTTCGTGAGAATTAGCAACTTTACTTTAGGGTTACATTTTGTTTTCCAAAAGATGGATAACCTTCCACTTTGATCGTTCGCATTATGTTGCTATGTCGACTGTACAGCTGTGCGATCCATCTCATGCTTAGTCTTTGGTCAAGTCGTAAATGAAGCTGTACCAGCGATAAACCGACCAGCCCCCGTCGCGAAGCGACGGGAACTGACGAACCAGTTGACATATTTGGCGAAGTTTTGAAAATATCTATACATGACCACAAATTTCGTGGTAAAAAATACCTTATTTGAATTCATACTCACATTGAGTCAATTCTTTGAAGTTTTTCCTCGAATTGGTGACATCTGCGAATGTTTCACATGAAGTAATCAACTAATAATGTAGAAAAATACAGGAAAATTGAGTCCATCAACGTATAGATCTATTTCTCCGTGCGTGCGTTGTCTTCGCCATACGTCTTCGCACAGTAAAATGACGTCATAGAAAATGGCAGCGATGGCACCAACACTATGAGAAGAGACAAGGCCAACGGAAAATTCAATTTGGTAAGTCAAGAAGCTCTTATATACTTTCATTTTTAGTCGTTGTTACGCGTGAAACATCATAGAAACCTTACAACAACATTTCAACATTAGATTGATTAAATTGACCAGTATAATTCACTTTGCGCTCATCATCACTGAAAGTTACGCTGTAAATAGGGGTGGTGGAAGTACAGCCCCGTCGCCTTCGGCAACGGGGCTGTGTATAGTTATACCAGCGAGGTCTTTTACCCACAGAACTCCCAACACCGTTGTTATTTCTATGCTTTTACCCCGTCTCCCTAAAACCAAAACAAAACAAAACAAATTGAAACATTACACACACACAAAAAACACAACAACAACAAAAAACAAAAACAAAGAAATTAAAACCCCCAAAACAAAAAAAAAAACAAACAAACAACAAAATCAAACACAAAATCAAACATATCTAAACTAAATAAAACAAAAACAACTCAACTCAACGAAACAAACAAACACAACACACACAACACAGCCAAAAAAAAAAAAAAAAAAAATTAATAAATAAATTAAATAAAAAAACTGTTTGTTTGTTTGTTTATTTCCATTAAAAAAAGTAATATAATACAGGGCCGCGGAGCCGGGGGGGGGGCTGCAGCCCCCCCCCCCACTTTTTTAAGCCAACGTGTACAAAAACGCAAAAATGACCATACCTTTGTATTTTAGCCTGTTCAGCCCCCCCCCACTTTCGGCTCAGCCCCTCCACTTTCAAAAACGCTCCGCGGCCCCTGTAATACAAACAGCCAGGCACGGATTAAGGGATAGGGGCCGAAGGGCCCGGCCCCAGCAAAAAAATAAATGCCATACCACCCCCCCCCCCCCCCGCCCTTATCGCTCGGCCAGCGTGAGGTGAAAAATAATTGGGTGTACAAAAATCTGACATTTTATTTTGGGGTAAGGCAGAAGGCGGCGAACCGGGGGCAGGGGGTGCACTGTGACCCCCCCCCCCACTTTTCATCCACCCTAAAAGTGCCCCTTTTCATGACTAAAAGTGCCCCTTCTCTTAGCTATTAAAATGTCATTTTATACTAAAAAGGGCACTTTTGATACATAACTTTTGATACATAAAGTACCCCCTCCATATGTTTTTTAAAAACACACATTTTTGGCTCGCGCTTCGCGCTCGCGGATACTAAATGCCTAATTATGCCAAATGAAATTAGGATCGACTTAGTTGCGATGTAACATATTTTGTAAAGGGGCCGGGCCTACTGGTATATTGATAACCCGAACTGATTAAACATTCCTATGTTCATTTTAATATCAACTGGCCGAAAAATATCATCCATCAACATATTTTCAAGTAGGCCTAATTTTTTCAACTTTTCAGCAAATTTTGAAATGCTAGATAAGGCGTTTGTAAATAAGTTGATATAAGCTTCTATTTTTTGGTGTGTGTG
>CALNVZ010003435.1:12319810-12349166 GCA_940671915.1 Paracentrotus lividus | reverse complement strand
CCATAGTAGCTGGGCTGGATTGGAGAGTCATAAAGAGAAAAAAGATTAAAGTAGATTCGAAATTTCATTGTTTTATATGATGTTTGAAGGAAAAGTGAGATAAAGTAAAGAGACAGAAGTAGCTACCTGGTAATAGGGGGTGGCATGGTAACTGGGCTGGGTGATAGAGGAACACATTTTATACTGGTATAGGGAGACAGGGGTAATTATGGCCCTTTGTCTTGAGAGCTTATATTCTTTGCCGCATTATACAATGGTAATTTAATTTTACACATACCTAGCTAAACTCTTCCTACTATCATATGAGAAAAATCAGCCATTTACTTCAAATTTTGTGCTTAAGGGAGCCTAAAGTGTACAAAAATCACAATTCTGTTCGTGAAAGTGCAAGTCTGCTTTTTATTTGTGGCGTGATATTATGAGTTAAAATCATTTAAGATGAAATTTTGATTGAAAACAGAACAATAGGAACTAACACACACAACAGAAAAACTTCACCTGAATATCTTCAATAGTAGAGATGTAAAGAGGGGTCAAATTGAAAGTGTCACTTGGGGTAATTATGGCCCCCATAAGCATAAACAGTGTAAAGCGTAGATGGGACATTAACTTGTATGACTGCAAAATTTCAACATTTTGGCTGAACCAATTATTGATTAAATCATTGTTGGTGGTTGATAAGTGTATTAGGAATACCCTACAAACATTTATCATACATTCATAATTTAATTTAGCATAATATCTTTGATTCATACAGTCATTGCAATAGGGGCCATAAATACCCCAACCCATGGGTAATTATGGCCCCAAAGTTATTAACATTATGGTATTAATTAATATGCAAATGAGAAGTCACAGGTTTATACTTTCCTTTGTATATTGAAGGCATATAGACCCGGGGGGGGGGGGGGGGGTCACTCACCACATGATGTGCTACGCATGCGTGTCCCCAAAAAGCGTCGAAAAGGTCTGTTTCAGCCTTTCGGCGGCGTCGACGCTTTTCCTAAATAGGGTGTGTTTTTAATTTCAATCGCCATTTTCATAAAAATAGGGTGTTTTCAGCGGATCACTGTTAGGGGTCAAAATTCACGGTGTTTACGCCATTTAGGGTATGTTTTCCAGTCCGACGTCAAAAAGGGGTGCAAATTTGCTTCATGCTATGAGACGTTTAGGGTCCATTTTCAGGGTACGGGACACGCATGGGTAGCACTTTTTGTTGAGTGACCCCCCCCCCCCCCCCCCGGATATAGACTGACTGTATTTTTACATAATTAGAATATTATTGGACTTTTCATTTAATAGCAGTAATAGGAAATGTGAAAAAGGGGCCATAATTACCCCATTCTCCCCTATTGACTTGAAGAGGTCTGCTTGCTAAACAGATAAAGTGTAAAACCTTTAAATATATTTTACATAATCCAAAGACCTTTAATCTACTAACCCCTTTTACATGTAGGCCCTAGCTACAGTCAATTGAGTGTTTTCAAAATTATAGGGGGAGGCGCGCGTCCCCTGCGCCCCTGCCTGGATCCACCACTGTCAATTATGATACTTAAAATGAAATATTAGTTATATTCATAAAGAGAAGAGAAAAAAAGTACCCACAATGATGGCATTAGACAGATTATAACATCAAAGTGTGCCCACATTTAGACAGATTTATAACTTCACAAAAATTCCAATACATCATAATAACAGTAATTGATAATAATGATGTTTGAGTTCAATGTACATGCTACATAATTACTTATACACAATCGGGTTTGGACTTGTTTACAATGATTATATTCATTTATTGTCCCAAAAATCTCTCTCACACATAAATAACCCCTCATCACATTCACAACAATACAAGTTGATCAATTATATATTTTTTTAAATAATGATGTTGTCTTGATGAGGCATGCAAAAATAAAATTACAATGTTTGATTTAATTAGACAGAGAGGTTACATAAACCAAGAATAGGTATGAAAGGATTTTTAGTTGTTTAAAGTGTATTTGGGATGTCAATAAGCTCGCCAATTTACTGCAGTCAAATATTTGCATAGACCATCATCTTCACCTCACTCTTCAGCTAGCTCGCTTGCCACTTTCTAATATGCCTGCCAAAAGGCAAAATGAACTATATATATATTGTACTCGAAGTATAGTAGTCTAACCTTTTTATTTCTGTATGGCTTCGTCACTCTTTGAGTAGATCTGGAGGAAGCGCCGTTCATTATATCAGACGTCTTCTTCGTGAGAATTAGCAACTTTCTTTAGGTTACATTTTGTTTTCCAAAAGATGGATAACCTTCCACTTTGATCGTTCGCATTATGTTGCTATGTCGACTGTACAGCTGTGCGATCCATCTCATGCTTAGTCTTTGGTCAAGTCGTAAATGAAGCTTGACCAGCGATAAACCGACCAGCCCCCGTCGCGAAGCGACGGGAACTGACGAACCAGTTGACATATTTGGCGAAGTTTTGAAAATATCTATACATGACCACAAATTTCGTGGTAAAAAATACCTTATTTGAATTCATACTCACATTGAGTCAATTCTTTGAATGTTTTCCTCGAATTGGTGACATCTGCGAATGTTTCACATGAAGTAATCAACTAATAATGTAGAAAAATACAGGAAAATTGAGTCCATCAACGTATAGATCTATTTCTCCGTGCGTGCGTTGTCTTCGCCATACGTCTTCGCACAGTAAAATGACGTCATAGAAAATTCAGCGATCACCAACACTAGAGAAGAGACAAGGCCAACGGAAATTACATTTGGTAACTAAGAAGCTCTTATTACTTTCATTTTAGTCGTTGTTACGCGTGAAACATCATAGAAACCTTACAACAACATTTCAACATTAGATTGATTAAATTGACCATTATAATTCACTTTGCGCTCATCATCACTGAAAGTTACGCTGTAAATAGGGGTGGTGGAAGTACAGCCCCGTCGCCTTCGGCAACGGGGCTGTGATAGTTATACCAGCGAGGTCTTTTACCCACAGAACTCCAACACGTTGTTATCTCTACTTTACCCCGTCTCCCTAAACCAAAACAAAACAAAACAAATTGAAACATTACACACACACAAAAAACACAACAACAACAAAAAACAAAAACAAAGAAATTAAAACCCCCAAAACAAAAAAAAAAACAAAAAACAACAAAATCAAACATATCTAAACTAAATAAACAAAACAACTCAACTCAACGAAACAAAACAAACACAACACACACAACACAGCCAAAAAAAAAAAAAAAAAAATTAATAAATAAATTAAATAAAAAAACTGTTTGTTGTTTGTTTATTTCCATTAAAAAAAGTATTAATACAGGGCCGCGGAGCCTGGGGGGGGGGGCTGCAGCCCCCCCCCCCCACTTTTTTAAGCCAACGTGTACAAAAACGCAAAAATGACCATACCTTTGTGATTTTTAGCCTGTTCAGGCCCCCCCCCACTTTCGGCTCAGCCCCTCCACTTTCAAAAACGCTCCGCGGCCCCTGTAATACAAACAGCCAGGCACGGATTAAGGGATAGGGGCGAAAGGCCCGGCCCCAGCAAAAAATAAATGCATACCAACCCCCCCCCCCCCCCCGCCCTTATCGCTCGGCCAGCGTGAGTGAAAAAATAATGGGTGTACAAAAATCTGACATTTTATTTTGGGGTAAGGCAGAAGGCGGCGGAACCGGGGGGCAGGGGGTGCACTGTGACCCCCCCCCCCACTTTTTCATCCACCCTAAAAGTGCCCCTTTTCATGACTAAAAGGTGCCCCTTCTCTTAGCTATTAAAATGTCATTTTATACTAAAAAGGGGCACTTTTGATACATAACTTTGATACATAAAGTACCCCCTCCATATGTTTTTTAAAACACACATTTTTGGCTCGCGCTTCGCGCTCGCGGATACTAAATGCCTAATTATGCCAAATGAATTAGGATCGACTTAGTGCAGATGTGACTCAATAACATATTTTGTAAAGGGGCCGGGCCTACTGGTATATTGATAACCCGAACTGATTAAACATTCCTATGTTCATTTTAATATCAACTGGCCGAAAAATATCATCCATCAACATATTTTCAAGTAGGCCTAATTTTTTCAACTTTTCAGCAAATTTTGAAATGCTAGATAAGGCGTTTGTAAATAAGTTGATATAAGCTTCTATTTTTTGTGTGTGTGTGGGGGGGGGGGGCCGGGGGGGGCGCTGGTGTTTGTTAATCTTTTTTTCCCTTCAATTTCATTAATTAATTAATTAATTAATTAATTTTATTTATTTATTTATTTATTTATTTTTGAAGGAAGGAACGCAACATGAATAAAAGAAATTTTCATATGGGGCATCTTTTTTTTTCTTTCTCCTTTTTTTTCCCCAACTACCCCTTCCAGGATGATAAAAGACCAAAATTCAAACAGGTAAAGGCTCAGAGGTATAATCTGAAAAACATTCATTGACTAATTTTGGCGGGGTCCCCCTATAATTTGGGTGTCCCCTATTTTAAATTCCTGGATCCACCTATAAAAAGACAATATTGGCTGTTTTAGGTTCGATCTTATCGATTTCCTTCATTTAGGACAACAATCTTTTCATTATAAGATGGATGGAGAAAAATGAGTAATAGCCCCTCCCCCCCCCCCGGAGGGGGGCCGGGGGGGGGGTAGCTAGATAATCACGACAAATGGGTCATTCAATAAGATATTATATTGAGAAAAAGATAATCCAAGGAAAAAGTGAGTCATAGTGTATGTTGGTGTCTCGGTTGGTGTTATTTTAAAACGACTTTTATTATTTTATTTCGTTCTAAAAAACAAGTTATTATCAAGATTTGATCCGAGACAATTTATTAGCACTTTATCAAAGACTACAAGCTTTCAACCAATCAAATAAGTGATTAAGTCACCTCGTGCTTTATTCATCATGGCGGGTGAGTATTTATGAACGATGACCCCTTCTTCCGTGTAAAAAGTGGAACTCGAAATCATACTAATTCGTACTTTTCTGTTATTTCAGATCTCAGCCTGCTTGCTGGTACTTTTGACGGGGACCCCCAAGATTGTAAGTTTTATTTCATTTCATTTATACAATTTTTAGTACCATATTTGACCGTTTGAAGGTGGATTAATTATTACGGCCACCTGAGGCAGACAGTTTGAATGGACTGTTATCTTGTGTGTTATCCTATGGAAAAACCGGTGCACTGTGTGACAACGCAAAATGTTTTGATTGTCTGCTGGCTTTCGTGTGCGTGCTGTGTGGATGTGTCAGTCATTGCATTGCATTGAAACTTGAACTGAGTGAAGGATTATGATGGATGAATTAATGATAAATGAAAATACAATTGTAAAGATGAAATTATGATTTAGAGATCTAGATTATAACTGGCAATTGATAAAATTCCTTCTCACATTGACTGTCAAATCTGACTCGAGTTTGACTCATCGCACAACACTGACATTATAACACGATGACGAATGATGAACGGACCAGTCCATGAAATGCCTGGCAATAAATGTTCAAACTTTGCCTTTGGCTTCGGTTTTGCTTAACGTTAGTGATCAGGGGAGAAGACGGAGATTCTCAAGAGTCTAGCTTTTTGCCGAGCCTGTCTTCACTTTCAATTTTCATTTCATAATTCAGTTTGTGGTCAAATCAGTCTGCACTGCACACCCATCATGCCCATTTAAATGTGCGATATTTTCAGAACAAAACACCTAATATCAACTTCCAATGTTAACCTCTGCAATCCATTTTGATAAAAATCTGTGAAAATAATTGGGCCTAACAATGAATTTCAGCAAGGTTTATTTGCTACGGTCATGGAGTAAGAAGAGAAATTGAGAGTGCTGCTTTAGAACATGTCCTTCGTGCCGACTGAGCAAAATGTTTACTCTCATAGACATAGTCATAATCACATTACTTTTGCTTCGTCGCACAAGGGTCGTAAAAATCCCACGAGCTGATCTTTTCGTGTGACCGCACTATCAGTGAAACGATAAGAGCGGCCAGATTGCACACGCCAAGCCACTGTAAAATTCCACATTTTCTTCGACAGAGGCAGAGCCGATCGCGCCAAAAACGCCGGTGTATCCGGACCATTTATAATAGCGGAGTACAGCCACACTTAAAGCCTATTGCGTTTGTCTGGATGTTTCAGCAAAGAGATACTCAGCAAACTGAGTCAGTTTAATATATGAAATCATTAATATTGTTTTCAAAATATTACCACATAATGTTGTGCATATGATCCTATCATGGAAGAAAGAAGAAACTTCCTCCGTGATCCTTATTAATTGGAGAATGATTATGTAACTATCATATATAATGTATTATGTTTTTCTTTCGTCAATAAAGTTTAGTTGCATTTTAGTCAGCAGAGTTCTCATATTCCTCCCAAAGTTCTTCTTTAGGCTAATATCACAGGCGATAGAAGATCAGAAAATTTTCAAAAATTAAATGTTAACATTGAGAGGATAGAACAATTAAACAAGATTAAAGTCACAATGAGTTGAAATTAATAGTTATCATCTATTTGGGACTTCCCTAAATAAAAAGGCATGAAAAGCCCTGCTAGCTCTGCATTCGCAACGGGATGGCAGTGCGACACTAGCCCGATGGAAGTAGTTTGCAGCCCTAGCCAGTTCCGTACAACAATGAGGAAAACGTTGAAGCGTGTTTTAAAGAGTCATCTTAAACCCTGATTTGTCAGAAAACACGCTAGAACACGCTAATTTCACCACTATGTAGCTGAAGATTAATCTTCGATCTACCCTCATCAACAATTCATATTGTCGCATTTTTTCGCGAACTGAAATAATCACAGCGTTAATTTTCCACTAATTACGCCATTTTAATGCAACGCGTACCACTAACTTTCTTATTTCTTATCGGATTTTCGCCATTGAAACAGGAACGTACTTTATTTAGTACACTAGCTTCAGTTTATAGCCATCCCGTACATGACAGCCATTACCTGTGTATTTCATCTTTAAATCGCTAGACGTCTGTATAAAAAACATCTATGACGTCATTTAGTCGGCACCGAGGATAACTTTAATAAAAGGTTGAATTTTACGACCATTCTTACCATGCGGGAAGCTTATCGGATGGGCAGCGAAGGCCAGTGTTATGCAACGATTGTCGCGATTTCTTCGCTTGAGGGTGAGTTGTGGTCAGTTTTCACCGGCTGCTAACAGATTTATCATTCTTATCAAGATGAGATTTCAGTGTTTAATCCTAATAATCCTGTCCTCTGGCCTCTGAAAAAAAGATTCCTCTCCATTTCTCTTCTTACTCCATGCTACGGTCCAGAAAATTTTAAACTATGTCAAAAAAATCAAAAACTTAAAAACTGTGCTTGAACTACGTGCAAAATGTGTTAGTGCGCGCTTTCCAATTTTGGCTAAAAATCGTAAAACATTGTTCTTGTAAGTAATTTCTTGAAATTTTTAAATTGATCTTTAGAATATGAAGAGTGAAATAATGAATAACATTTAGAGTCTACATTGTATTGGAATTGAGGTCAAAGTTTAGGTGCGCAGACTTAGGTACTTCGTACATCAGGGATAACATCCAGACAGCTATGAAAAAAAATCATAGGCTGCCCGGGCGGGATGTGTTTCTACCTATTTGCATGGTTTCTACCGTTGGAGACAAATGAATAAATTAATTGTCTACAAAGACATTGCTTGTAAAGCGTTTGAAAATAAAATAGCAGGTTGAAACTGTCTTTTCTGGACACCCAACCCATCCAAACAACCAACAACTGGATACAGGACCAGGCCACAGTCAAAGTCAAGATAACTTTTCTTGATAGCGATTATGCAACAAAAAAAAAAACCTCTGAAATGATGAATAAACAGTACTGGGAATCAATCGTGGAATGCAAATGTACCTTATCCGACAGTTTTATTGTTTTCTAATTAATTCTTCTGCAAGATTTCACTCACAAATATCAAGAAATGAATAAAGAATGAAAATATTATCAAAATTTACAGTCTCCATTCTCCCTGTGGGCTGCCATTTTCTTAAGAATTGTTCCTATAAGTACTTGCACACAGTTTGTACAAAATAATCTTTGGGTAAATTGTTACCGTGCAATTAATGTTATTACACAAAGTAAAAATGAATTGGTCTAGTACCGGGACACAACGATAATTTCTAAAACATTTGATTTCTAATAAAATATTTCAGTTACGCTGATTAGAAATGCATATTACTGGCCCAGCCTGACATATCATTAGACAATGTATAAATAAGCTTGCATCTTGACTATTAAAAGTAGGCCTACTGTTACTGATTCCTCAAAAGTATTTGAAAGCATTGGCAATTTTGTCTCTTGTTAGTTGTCCATCATTATGTCACCTTTTTTCGAGAAATTAGCAGCCTTCAAATAGTTGTGGGAGATCATATATTTTTACAAGCTTATTTTGATTGATTCCTTTCTCAAAACTATTTGGGTGAAGTCTTGTAGGCCAACATTATTAAACCTGTGGGGTGTAACACAAAGACTTACGATTGATTAAAAGTTACGATTGATTTTTTCTCGGTAGCCTCATCATGGACAGGAAGCTCCAAAGTTGATGATCTTAATCCTTACCCTAGCCCTAACCATATTCTTAATCATATCCAAATCCTAATCCATGACTGTACCTGGTTTTCAAATGAGGCTACCGAGAAAAAATCAATCGTAACTTTTAATCAATCGTAAGTCTTTGTGTTACACCCCACTGGTGTATAGTTTTGGTAGCAAAAAAGGAATTGGCACAGAACCGATCAAATGTAGTTACATGTTGTCCACATTGCACTAAAAGATATGTGTGAGAGATCTTGTGACATTCCTTTCAATATTTCCGATGAATTTCATTTATAAAGTTCGAATATAGCGCAATCCAACTGCCGTTTAGACCTCTGCTGACAAATTGGCACGCCCGAGGTTACGGCGTGAATTAGTGCGAACGATCTATGTGTAACACCCACACAAGAGAATCCCCATTGGTTTTCCACGTGAGCGCTAACCTGTGACGGGTCCCCGACTTATCTTTTTTTATCCTTATATTATGAAATAAAGACACTAAAACGAGACTTCAAGTACTATAATTTGCTTTATTATAGTTATTGGATTCATTCTATCATAATTTATCTTAATGTGAATCAAAATAATTTTTTCTTTCTCCCGAAACTATACACCAGCTTTAATATTAGAAAACAATGAAATTAAATAGCTGCACACGTATCTTTGCAATGTGTTGTACTTGGTGGGTGGTGTGAGTACATGTATACTCACTGCAGCTCGTTGTTTCATTCATAATACCAGTACAGGTGTACCAGCATTACGTTTGTTCATCAGGTGAACACAAGATGGCGCTTTACAAAGTGGTACCTCGGTGAACAATGGATTCACATGTACTCAGGGGGACTGCAATGATATGGCAGTGATAAAAAAGAAGATTTTACTTTCTGATGTAATTTGTGTAACATTGAAGTACATGTAAGCAGGGACCATTCCATGGTAACTTGTGTTACAAGTAACTGATACCTTTCAAGTTTAAAGACCTCTATCATTCAAACTGCTAGGATCTACAAGTTACTTTTTGCACCATAAGTTAAGGAGACATAGACTAACCAAAGGGATTGAAAAGAAAAATATTGGTCAAGCGCGTTTAGATTCTGAGGTCGTTGAACTTTGGAAACTCGCTTTGTGCAAAAAGGACATGGTCAAATTCGTGATGCACGTAATTTAGAGGGAATTGTCCTCTATACCATGTTGACAAAACTTTTCCTATCTTAAATTGATATTAGTATATTTCTGTATATATCAACTGCATCAAAGTAAGAAAAAATGTAGGCCTACAGGTAAAATACAGGAAGAGTTTATGTCGGTAACTCGTGTTACAGTTTGTCCGTCAAGATCAATTCGGAATTTTTCTTTTTTATGACTTCAGATTGACTTTTATTTTGCATTTAGGTGTGACTTAATGTTCTTCTGATTATCCATTTGTAAAAATTGCAAAAGAAATCATAGTTTTCTGTCAGAGTCTAAAAAATACTTTTAAAAATTGTATATGTAGTCCCACATGCTCTAATTTATGTATAGTTTGGATTCTCCTACAAGGACATACAATTTGAAGGTAAAATCAAACTAAATCTGTTTCCCCCAATGTAATAATAATTTCAGAAACGTTTGAATCCCAAAATACAACCTGAATTTGAGAACAACAAATGTCCATCCGACCATGGAGATGCTTGCATACAAAAGTTAGCCATAACATTCAAGTGTATTCTAGAAAATTTGATTGATTTGTTGGAACACACACATGTGGAAGACTGTATCTTATCAACTATTTGACCTTGGGGCAAAATATTTATAAGGTTTTTCTGTCAGAACTGTGGATAACACTTTTAATGAGTTTAAAGAAAATCAAAATAGAATGGTGACAACTACTCTACAAAGTAGTTTTTTAGTGATTTTGGACGAGATATGGGTATTCGATGGGAAGAGTACTTAATATGGCAATGTGTATATTGAGCATTGTAAAAAGACTTTTATTGTGTTGTCCTATACATGTGCATTATGTCTGAAGCCAACATTAAGTATTAATCTTAGTATATTATACCAAATCGATCTGACATATAGATTGGGCAATATCACATTAGAAAGAGAAAGAGAAATTTGGAAAGAGAAGTAATCCTTTCATTATATTTGGTATAAGAACATGTTGTGTGCATACATATAGAGTGACAGATTGATTTTGTAATGATTCAAGTGGTCAAATGATCTTTACTGTTTTTAGAATGATGCATTCTGGGTAACGTAAGTAAACATGAATAATGTGCATACTTTCACGAATGAGATGATACTGCCTTTAATCTTAAGAAGCGATTTAAGCTTATTCCTTCCTGGATGCATGCCTGATAGGAGATGCAGTGTACATTGCCAAGTGCATAGTCATCTATCCTAACCCTGACATCATCCAAGCGTACAATTCACAATCTCGTCTACCGGATCATCTGCTTGAAATGAATCGGGGGAGAGTTGAAAAAAGATTCTGCTGTCCTCATGTTGTAGAGAAATGACTTGTGTACGTCATCTTCTTCCCCCATATCCATCTTAGCTTACAGTCGGAGATGATGTATGGGCGAGTTGCATTATGGATACATGTAAATATATCATGTGGGTGTGTGTGGTAATTAAAGAAACATATATTTTGATGTCCTAGGCATCAAGCCAAGGGAAGATGAAATCCTTAGATACAAATTATAATAATGAGCAATGCTATTTGTACATTATCTGAAAGTTGACATTAGATGCTGTGAGATATGTGCGGCATGCATCTCTTTTGTTGTCATGTGGGTTTCATTGAAATATTCGTGATGAGACATTTTGACTATTACCAAGAATAAATTCTCTCCCTCTGAGTCATGGGATAAACAGTGGAGGAGTTTACTGTGAAAGAGATCAATCTAAATCTCAAGATCGCGGGCCGAAATGTAGCTTGGATGCCATCCGCCAAGAAGGACACACATGTGCAGTAGTGCCCTTATGCAGTTGCAATTGGTGTTGATAGTAACCTTGCCCGCCCATCCACATGTGACCTTTCAACAACGCAACATTAGCTCAGCTTAAAAGCCTTTACCCCTGGGAAGGCCTACCCTCTTGAAAGACAATCGTACAAACATTGTCCCTGTGTATGTGTAACATGAATAATCAATGCCATAATCCAAGGCACAACCCTAAGGAGTGGAACCCATAGTTCTGCAAGACATAGCTCCAGAGAGGCATCTTCTTTGTGGAGTTAGGAAGACTTCAAAACAATCATTCATGAAGAGGGTCAGGTTTCGCATTGAGAGTATTTCTACTGAGACAGGTAAAAATAATGAGTGCGGGATTGTAAATGAATCCAATGATTGGAGTAATAATATATTATAAGTGCTGTGGTCGTAACATGTAAAGCGCTTGAAACCAGTATTATTATTATTAAAAGCACTTGAATGCTAATGTAAGACTTGGTCTTTAATACAAACTATTTTGGTTTGTTTCTTTTTATGTTAAACTAATCTGGGGCATAGTTTTTGGAAATCTAACAATATTATCTTTCAAATTCTTAATTTACTTTTAAGTAGAAAGAAAATTGAAATGATAAAACACTCAAAAATTGAGAACTAAAAATCATTGTGTGCAAAATAGGGCTCCAGACATTTTTTTAAATGGTGGGGATGGGTACCCGGTAGGAGAAAAGATTTTTGCCTAGGTGTGTATTTGGCCCATGTTTAATAAATTTTAGGGATAGATGAGTGACTATAATTGCATGCATCTAATCCAAGGAACATGTAGAGTAAAATATTCTGATTTAGAATATTTTCATCGTATCAACTTACAGATGACTGCATTGCATATATTCAAATCAGACAAATTGATAGTCAAAAGCCTTTCATGCAGTGTAAAAAGCAAAATTGATAAAGGCTACTTTGTAGTCAATCTTTCCAACAGTGACATCGTTGGTATTGACTCTTATTATTACCCCCCCTCCCTCCCCCACAATTTCACTGGTGACTTTTCAAATTGGGGCTTATTGCTGCTTTTAAGGGGATTGAGTAACTTTCAAAAACAAGAGCAATTAGATCAAGATTAATAAAATTATATTGTTCCAACAGTAAAAACAAACTACTGACAGTTTCAGATCAAATGGAAGTCATTTACTACCTTAAAACAGTGTAACAAACAATGCCAAGCATACAGCCGAACACCAGTATCCTCTGCTGATAGTTCAGCAGTCCGCTAGGGACGGGGACTATACAACAGGAAATGGGTGTATGTTGTGCTATGTAGAGAAGCACATGATGGTTTTATAAACCATCCAGGGTTGTTTATAAAATTTGAGTATGAAATCATTGATATCTCGAAGGTAAAGCAAGGAATTAGCTTGCAATTTTTAAGAGATACCAGACTGACCTACATGTAAGTGTTTATAATTATTTTGGCAAAATAAGCTAAATCGAATAAAATGTGATTTGAATATCATTCAATGTTACTGCATCCCTTGAATGTAACCGCTACTTCCTTTTCATGACAGTGAAGATGCATGAATGTAGGCCTACCTTGTCTAGTCGAGTATCCACCAACTGGGTTGTCATCGCATCATAATTATGCATGCGGTAGTTGCAATTAAACCACTGATTAAGCTTCATTGCTGTACAGTGGGGAGGGGAAACCAATGACAGCGATAATTGAGTGCGAGCTGCAATTAACTCCCTCGTTATGTTGACATTGATCATACTAATTTAGTTTACTGTCTAACTACCTACACGTATGTCTTTGTTCTTGATATATTTTCACTGTATCACAGTAGTGCTTCAAATGGTACATTGTCAGGCATGATTTTTCTCCACGTATCCGCGGAATTCCATTGATTTTGAAATTCTAAAAAAAAAATAATAATAATAAATTTTTGCATGTGCAGTTTTGCCACTGCAGTTTATCATCGGTGTTTTCATTGTGTTTTCTGGAAATATTTTCCGCTCTCAATGGTGTAATTAGTCTACAAAAAATAAAGACCATCAATGATAATTATCCTTGTATAAAGGAAATAGACGAAAATGTGGGCAAAAAATTCAAGTGGCGTTTGTTGGATCACGAGATCGATTTGACAAAGTCGCAGCCAAAGAAATCATGAATTTTATATACCTAAAGTTGCAAAATTTCCCGAACCCACCCCCAGGAAGTTCAGTCGCTACGCTCCCTCACTGGTAGCAATTTTCCTCTTTTTATGCCTCCACCACCGAAGGTGGTGCCAGGGGCATCATGTTTTCGGGTTGTCCGTACGTCTGTACGTCCCGTTTGTTCGTTATCGCGATATCTCAAAAATCACCTGAGAACTTCAAACTTAGGGATAGTATATATCACCATAGGAAGATGATCTGATTAGATTTTGGATTATGTAGGTCAAAGTTCAAGGGTCACAGAGGTCAAATTGTAAAATTCCATGTATTTAGTTCGTTATTGCGTTACTTGAGAACCACTTCAGCCATTCCATTGTGACTCGCGTGACATTTTTCCAAAATTTCAACTTTTAAAGGTCGATTACTCGGAAACGTTAATCTGCAGGCCTTTTTTATCTTTACATTTCAGTTAAACTATTGATCATACATATTAGAAAGCAAAATCTTTGATGTATAGCCATTTTTGTTGACACTATTTTTAATTTTGGACATTACTGTACTTCACTGTGTTTTTCTAAAAAGTACTGATCCCATTAATACCAAATTTTCAGGACTTAATTTGGAGACATTAGGCAATAAGAATCCCAATTTTCACTTCCACTTGACTTTTTACTTTAAGTCAGTGACTATAAGAAAACGTGACTCGCGTGACAAAAAAGTGTAAAAACATGAAATTCGCGTAAAAAGTGTGGGACTAAGAGTAGGGACGTCGACCATGCAATATTTTTTCCCCTATAAGAACCGCATTGAAAAATTATTAAGATTGACACCTTTTGAAGAAAAAAATAGCCAAAAATGAACTAATTATTTGGATTAGAAGAAGTTGCAAATTTCAGCTCACGGTGTCTAGTTACACGGAATGGCTGACTTGAGATATTAACTTCAAACTTGGGTATCATCACCATAGGAAGATGATCTGATTAGATTTTGGATTATGAAGGTCAAGGGTCACAGACAGTGGTCGAATAGCAAAATTCAATGTATCGAGTTTGTTCTTGCGATATCTCAAGAACTATTTGGGATAGAAAATAATAATAATAATATCGTTTTATTTACCCAGGGTAGCCACTTCAGTTCTGACAACTGTTCTCCCAGCGGGCCCTGCATGATGTTATTAATACCCCCAAGCTCCTTATTAAAAGGCAACTTTTAGGTATCATTTTTGTAAGTCTTTGGTATGACTCGGCCGGGTTTCGAACTCACGACCTACCGTTCATGAAAGCAAGAAAGGCTACCTTTTTACAGGCGCTCTAACCGATTGCGCTATCATGTCCGGTCATGATAGAAGCTTAAAAATTGAGGCTTGTGTTTATCACCATATAAAGATGATCTGATGATATTTTGGAGTATGTAGGTCAAGGGTCAAAGAGGTCAAACTTTGAAATTCCATGTATTTGAGTTATAGATATTGCTCTATGAATATGATCTTATAAATTTTAGATTTTGGAGTATGTAGGTCAAAAATTTAGGAGGGACTATGATCTAATAAGGTTTGGGGTCAAGATCAAGGTCAAAGATGTCTGTGTATAAACTAAAATGAATCTATGAATGTGCCATATATATTTCTGATCTGGCAATGGCGGAGGCATATATTTCAACCGCGCGTGGTCGAGGATTCATCTTATTTTGAAATTTCTCTGTCTCATGCCTGATTGCACAAATGTTATATTGTGCAGTGTTTTCAATGTTGAAGAATTTCCCAGAAATGTCCCAAATTGTCACAATGGAAACACAAAGACACCCTAGCATGACTATCAATGACGTGAGTATGTAGGCCAGTGTGTAAGGGATGTTAGACAAAAAACCAAACTTTCATTTGGGCTTTTCCCACATACCAACACGATCCCAACTTGTACATGTACATGTATATGGTACAGAAGTAACTACATGTAGCACTTTACCACATTGATGTAAGTAATTACTTTCATTTTAGGGGAATATGTGTGATTTTATTGCCATGCATTTACCTGGAATACTTGTGTGCTAAATGTTTGGTTCATAAGTTCCCAGAATATTTTTGCGGTCCGTGCGACATGTACACTACAAGAAATAATTACAGGAAATGAAAAAGAAATATTTCATGGTTGGCAGTGAATGCTGGTGCTGCTTTTCAGTACACAGGCATATTTAGAATTTAATTAAAATTTACATTGTGTTCACTGTTGAAAATACACCAAACCCATGTCCCCTGCATGTACATGTACCAGTAGAAAACTTGTAGAGAATATCAGTTATCATGCATTTTTGTATGAGTGTCTCTGATCATACACAATGTGGAGTTGACCACAGGGGCAAATTACAATTGATAAAAAAGATATTGTGCAAACCAACCTTTTTACCTTCGGTTTAATCAGTTATCTTTGCCAGGTTTTCTATTGCAGTTTTCAGTGCATGTACAAGTATGACTACATACATTAGGAGGTGTAGTCTACATACCAGGCACAAGGACGTATGATTGAAGCATCCAGATTCATGACTAGTGCAAGATAGTAACTAATGTGTAGATGTTTAGGAACATGATTTAATGAGAAATAAGTTTTTATTTTAGTACTTCTGCTATGATTCAGATCATGCTCATTGTGAAAATATGTACATTTTACATTCACAGTTCCTAGTTGATTTATGACCACTTGGTCATAAATCAATTGGGGTATTGCCAAGTTCATTTCACTTCTTTTTGTTTACACATTTTATTGCCATTTGGTAAAATGTCATTTACTCTATAAGGGGTTATTTTCGCTGTGACTTTATTTTTGCGAATTTCACAAGCGGGTCATCGCAAAAATTTCCACTTCAGTACAAGGCTATTTATAGTAATCAATACTGATAGTAATGAAGTCATCCCCAAAATCGCGAAATTTTGCTGTCGCGAATTTCCCCAACTAGTCCAAAATCGCGGAAATATCTGTACGCGAAAATATTGGCTTATACAGTACCTGTTTCCAGTTGATCTGGGATATTTATTCCTCAACACCTCTGAATGGAAGGCTAATTAATAAGGTCCCATCCTTTTATCTCTCATTCTTAAAGACCTTTACTCATTACCCAATCCCAACTGTTTGATCTTGTTTGATATGCTGATAATAAGAGCTCAGGGTTCAACCGGGCCATATTGCTTGCACATGGCAACTTGCAATACCTACATGCTAAGGTACTTTACCCAGTAGTCCATTTTTATGAACAACTCTTCACCAATGGACGATTAACCAGGATCAGGAATGTTACTCCACCTGTAAGGGTAACCATGATTTGGTTGGTGAAGTCTTGGAGAAATGTCAGGCAGGGCTGGATTATGGTATGTATTTGATCAAGTTTTTCCAGCAATGTTCATGCAAAACTTGGAATTATACCACATCAGCAAAATGGGATGATGTGCATACTAGAACTGTGCTTAGATTTGGTCATGTGCAATTAACTTGAAACATATTCAAGATGTGTATGTCCTTGAACTTTGAGGTTACCTAAACCTTGAGATACTGCTTTATCAATAAAATATTTTTCAGTAAAATGTGAGAAGTTTCACTGTTTTGGGACGGTTTTGACATTTTCTCCGTCAACTATTGATTCTTGGTTAATCCTTGAAGAGATTAAGAAACAAAAATATGAGCCATTGGGCCCTGCATATCACTGCTTGTAATAATGTGTCAGTAGGAACTCCCGAAAAAAAGAAAAAAAATTCCTAAGCATCATTACATGCTTCACAGTATGTAAAAAATTTTCCCTCTATATACTGCATTGTTAACTTAAGCACACCCAGGTATGCTTATGACTATGGCGATACTTATTAATCAATATCTTGGCGATTGAAAGACTGATTGGCTTTAAAACCTTAAGGCGATTCCTGTCTGACCTGAAGGTTTGCAATTATGATTCAGGCGTTAGCTGGAAGAGTGTTTTTTTATTTAAAGATCATAAATAGATGTAAATAATCCCTTTAACATCGATCAAATTGCTTACTTCACCCCTAGACTAAACACTTCAACTAACCCTACATCTTAGATGACTAAAGCCAAGATTAAATGTCGACACACCTTTGGAATACATGTAAAATGAGGTTCATGAGCAAGAAAGAATTAGATTCTGTATTAAACCAGCTTAGAAATGATGAGGTACTGAGCTTGTAGAAAGAATAGTTGCTATGAATGTGGGCAAAGTCGTGCTAAATGATGATCATGTTGAACTGTGGTTGCGACCATAGTGCCACTTCTATGTCCATCATGTCGAGAGAGAGAGTTTCAATTTAGGTTTTTTCTCATACAATTGAGACAGCTTAATTCAAATATTGATCTGCATATTTTGGGGCTTGGCTCATCCTGTACCTCCTCAACTAATTGTCTAAAGGGGGAAAAATTGCCAATCTCAACCACAAAAATCAACCACAAATGTCTTGTGCTAGTAAAGATTGTTAATCTTTTAAAAAATTCCTACCTTTAAACAAAATAGATTGATGATGATGTATTGATAATACATAGGCCTATTATTTTTCCACTTACAGTATTATGAAATACTTCTAACATAGTTTTCATTCAGTTTTGTGCTGATAAGATTGTAGCAAGTTAAATGATCTTCCTTTTTGATGTAGGCTACTTGTACTACAAGTTTCATTTTTCATGAAACCACTGTTCATGAGGGAGTGATCAACCTTTGAATATTTTTTTTTTGACCATAGTGCCACTTCTATGTCCATCATGTCCAAAATGCTGAGAGAGTTTCAATTTAGGTTTTTTCTCATACAATTGAGACAGCTTAATTCAAATATTGATCTGCATAATTTGGGGCTTGGCTCATCCTGTACCTCCTCAACTAATTGTCTAAAGGGGGAAAAATTGCCAATCTCAACCACAAAAATCAACCACAAATGTCTTGTGCTAGTATTCTCAACACCATTGCTTTATTCTTCAAAGCTGCACACTATTGAGCAAGTACCCCCTCTGTAGTTCCAAACCATCCAGAAGAGCACCTTCAAGCACAGAGCATGCTCTGTCCATGTCCAACCACCCAAACATGATATTACCCACACAGTTGGAAGCCAGATAACGTTGCTAACATGTAGTGCGCCATCTCTTGGTGAAAGTAAGAAAGGGAAAGCACTGACTCCCTTCTGTACCTACTTTGCATATTTATATTTTTTAGAGGGGGATGCGGAATGGGTGTGGTAGTTAGCATAGCTCAGCAGAAAGGAAGCTCATATGTTAAGATATTTGAACCCGACCCGACAGGGTTCAGAGATCAGACGCTGTGATTCTGATAACCATTGGCATGTGGTACACGGGGAGGAGGAAGAAAAGTCAAATTACAAACGGTGGAACATAATATTTGGCATTCCTGGCTTAACCAGGCTTTAAGGTGGCCATTTTGATTAGACCATCCTTGAGAAATCATTGAATAGTGAACAAATACATGTCGGCCTACATGTAGCCATGTAATGGTTCACTCATGTAAAAATGTTTAGTGGTAGGCTATACCAGGAGATTTCCCTGAATGTAGGCCTATATTCGAAATATTCGAAATAGCCTACATATGAATGAGTAGAAAATGAACAACAATTAGGAGCAATGAAATGTCTTCCCATCCAGCTAAGATTTGGAGCAATTGTTAATCTTTTAAAAAATTCCTACCTTTAAACAAAATAGATTGATGATGATGTATTGATAATACATAGGCCTATTATTTTTCCACTTACAGTATTATGAAATACTTCTAACATAGTTTTCATTCAGTTTTGTGCTGATAAGATTGTAGCAAGTTAAATGATCTTCCTTTTTGATGTAGGCTACTTGTACTACAAGTTTCATTTTTCATGAAACCACTGTTCATGAGGGAGTGATCAACCTTTGAATATTTTTTTTTTATAAATCTAACAGGTTAGAGTCTTGGATAAACTTTGCAGCAGATGTCTACGGTCTTATTAGTGCCCTCAAAACTGTTAGAAAATGCCCTCTTTTTAAAATTGATACCAGTAACCACAATTCCAAAGCTCGATTCTGGTACAAAAAGTAGTGTGACTGTGAGGCCCTTCTAGCCAAGGAAATTTTTTGTTTTTCGACCAAGATTTTGAGCTCTTTTCATCAATTTGCATTTAGAACGTGACCCCAGATGACCTCTGAAAATATTCCAGAGGGCAGGACCCTAATCCCCTTCCAGTCTTCTTTTTGGAGGTGGATTGGAAGTAAAGGTAACTCTATGTCAAGGCAGTTAGATACAGTTACAAGCCTTTCTTGAATGGACCCTGGCATTTTTCTTTTCAGGACAGATCCAGATAGAAACTAGTCTTGCAAGACAGGCTTTCACACCTTGCAAAGATTGTAAATTATTCTCGTTCTCAGGTGGTATAGAAAGATGCGCGGTACCTTTGTTAAACCTGGTGTATAGTTTTGGTTAAAAAAAAAAATCGGCATAAAACCGATTAAATATAGTCTCATGTTGTTTACATTGCGCTAAAAGACATGTGTGAGAGATTTTGTGATATACCTTTCACGATTTCCGGTGAATTTCAGTGACATGTTTGAATCCAAACACAATTTGTAACGGTTTTGAGACCTTTGCTGGGTTGTCCCGTCCCCCGAACTTCCCGCATGAATGGACCGTAGCGATCTGTGTGTATCACCCACACAAGAGAATCCCCATTGGTTTTCCATGTGAATGCCTAGTGCACACAAAGCTGAGTCGGGTCCCCGTCTTATCTTTTTTATACTATAATATCGTGAAATAAAGACATTAAAACGAGATTCCATGTAATATAACTTTCTTTGTTACAGTTGTAGGATTCAGGCTTTCATATTATCTAACTGTGAATCCAAATTAAATTTTTCCTTCTCCCAACACTATACACCAGCTTTAAGAGTAGTAAGAAAGTATGAATTGTTTGACAACAAATTAATTCCTCTTTTAGAGATGGAATTAAAGATAAAACATTCTTGTGTACATCTATGCTTTGTAGACATTATTCTGCTTGTGAAATTCACATCTTTCTAAGGAACCAAATACACGTACATGTGGCTTATAGCCTATAGGCCTATTAGTACCATTGAGTTCTCTTATTTTCATCTTTTTCATACAAAAGTTTGCAAAGTGCATGTGTAAATCTTTAGTGTGGGTTTTCCCCCTATTTTCTGAAGATTTGCAACCATTTAAAACAGTTTCATACATCACTATACAACCAATCTTGATATAACAGATATTATCACAAACTTTTGTGGAACTGTATGCCCAAAAGGAATTTTGTTGAGGACAATTTGAATGGATATTGGTCTATGTGTCTGGTATGAGAGACTGCAGCCTTTTGAAGTATTTAGTCACCTTTTCTCATTTTTTATTTTCTTTGCAGCGAAAGAAATTTCCTGTTGTAAGGGCTTTAGTGGTGGAGTTTTGAAAGCAAATGTGGTATTGAATGACGGGTTACTCTCTTATTTATAAGCCCTTCAGCCAAAAATAATATGCGCCTGCCATTTGGGAATTCTGTTTCAGTGTGAGAAAATTTATTTAAAGAGCCCTCTTTTGCCTGTCGAAAAGAAATAGGGAGAGAGGTCAAGAAATGTAAACACAGACATTGCAGTAATTATAATAGAGGTGTGGAACAGCTTATCACACACATTCAGTACCTGTTGGAATGAATGTGAACACTCAGGCAAAAAACTGTACTACAATTGATATGAGTTGTCCAGTTTAAAGCTAATCTAGTGTTGTAGTCATGAGATTGAATCATGAAATAAACTCTCTCAAAGTGATAGGAAAGGTTGAAAACAATGCACCTAAGAATTATTTAATGATGCGAGGTTTTGGAATGTAGAAAATGATGAGAAATTTACCAAATTCTTCTAAGAGTAACATGCACTGCACTAAAAAATGCATGTATGGGACTACATGGCCATGTGCTCACATGTGCGGGACCCTCACATTTCAGCTTTTTTGGTCATATTATCATTATGAGGGCATCTGAATAGCAATCCTTTTCAGTGGATCTTCCTACAATATAATTCTTCCTAAATACCTAGAAAATAATTTGAAAGCTCACAATTATTTTCTTGACCCATGGTTTACTTTTCCCACTACACTAGATTCTCTTTAATGAAGGATGGGGACAAAGACTTTGCCTGTTACATGTAAATTTGTTCACTAAATCCCCACTTTTAGAGTATTATTTTTCCTTCACATTACATGTAATTATGTACATGTATGTTTGTGTGATATATGTTGGGGGGATGGGAGATAACTTTGAAAATTATTTAAAAATTGCTTGTGTGATCCCTGAAATCTGTCCAGCCTTCGATCCACTTTGTAACCCCAGTTCCACTGTAGTCCAAATGTAGATCAATACCCAACCAAAAGGAAAATTACATTAGCTGATGATGATGTCTATTTATCTGTTGGTTCGGATTTAGTCTGGCTATATGTGACTGGCGTATTTAAAAACGTGTGTGGGATCTGTTGTGTCTCACTCACTGTGGAGATCTATGGACAAGCCGACTCTTCCATGGAATGCTTTCTCAAGCCTTCTCTTATCATCGCCATTACAGCTGATCCCTTGATCACAGAAGAGAGTTCTTGAACACTAGGTGGATTCACACCTGCCTGATCAGGAAAAGTTCCCGTAATCTCTGAACGGGTATTTTTACCCCGATCACAAACTACGCGTAATTTTGCAAGTGTGAAACCAAACTACGCGTAATATTCCCGAAGATAAATTCCCATAAATTAGTAGGTACTTCGACGAAATTACGCGTAGTTTCGCCAAGGTCGCGGGAACTTATGTAGTGTGAACCGAAATTACGAGAACTTTCTATTCCCCCTTTCTTTTTCTTATGTATTTCTTTTATTTTCCTTTTTTCTTCTCTTTGCTTATGCATTTCTTTGTTTTTCCTTCTTTTTTTTCTCTTTCCTCATGTATTTCTTTGTCTTTCCTTCTTTCTTCTCTGTCCTCATGTATTTCTTTGTTTTTCCTTCTTTCTTCTCTTTCCTTATGTTTTTCTTTGTTTTTCTTCTTTCTTATCTTTCCTTATATATTTCTATATTTTTCCTTCTTTCTTTTCTTTCCTTATGTATTTCTTTGTTTTTCCCTTCTTTCTTTTCTTTCCTTATGTATTTCTTTGTTTTTTCCTCTTTCATTTTTTTTTTATATAACTTCGGGTATTTTCCTCGGAAAAAGACAGTTCGGGCAGATGTGAACACAAAACACAAATTACGGGTATTTTGGTGATTGGAAGAGTTCTCGTAAATTACGGGAATTTTTCCTGATCGGGTAGGTGTGAATCCACCTACTGAAGCCATGTGCTCTTTCAGCACAGCCTCCCCTCCCGCCCTTTTTCAGGCACCCTCCTGTGATGAAAAGGGATGGATATACCATGCATCTTCCATAACCTGACTTCTGACACCCTCTCCTAAACCTTAGGAATTTGGTTTAGGTTTAAAGTTGGTGCTAGGGTAAGAATTAGGGTTAGGTTGTAAGCGGTGTTCCTGTGTCAGAGGATGGAACAACCCATGTGCTGTACCTCATACCATTTATTACATGGCCTACATACCCTAACATCTTCCTACGTATTTACTGTACCTCTAGCTATAAGTAGGCCTACACGTGGAAGATAGATCAAGGACAGGCTGTATTCTAACCTTCCACACTGTATGTCTGTTTATTGGTCTATAACAAATCTTGATACAGTTCACTCCTGTTATTAAGACAAGATAATTTTCCATGTCACAATTTTAAAAATCTCAAACATAGGCATGATATGTTACAATAGCGAGGCCAATTTTGTTGCAAGGGAGTTAACTGTACGCCACACTCTTGACAGGTTTTTTGTTAATTGGGAATTACTAAGCAAGTTCTTGCCTCATTTCCCAAATTGTTTATCATGTTGCAAACAGATTTCAAAGCATTCAAGTGTCGACTACTTAATGCTGAGTTTACCAAGTCAAGTGGCGAATATTGAAGGAGACCCAAGTCGCCCCCCCCCCCATAAAAATCTGCTACCTCCAACCCGTTAAACCTCCCCCCTCCCCAACCAATCCATATCACCAATGTAATCAGGAATCAGCACAAAATAGTCCTCCTTTCCCTTCACTGACACATATGCAGGAAGTTGATAATTTAAACAATTGTCTGGAGTTAAGGCTAGTGAAATAGTTGAAATAAGGTCTTGATTGCAGACTAACTAGATCACATATTTGGGGCAAGATGGTGGTAGAGTGGCACAGGCAGGTGTACCACAGGGGTGTAGACTCCACCTCATACAAAGGTCATGTCATCAACACAAAATATGTTGATAATAAAATATAATAGGTTGTTCCTCATTTTCACAAACAAATTCTACATCTAATCTGTCTGAAGATAATTAGGGGAGGGGAGGGGGAGTGAGATTTAAGGATGTATATTGTATTGTTAAAATAAAAAGGCGTAGATTTGAAATAATGCCCATTTTTACATTGTATCAAGTGTAAATGAATGCATACTTGTACAGTTTTGTGTTCATGGCTCTAACATACCCACATAAAATGTTGCCCCCAACTTCATTTCAGTCATACTATATCCATTCCTTTTTGGAGAGAATATGTGATGCATCACATCGATATCAGACACAAGTGGCCGAGCAAATTTAGCACAGTGTCGAGGAAATCAGCAAAATAATTTTAAAAAATTGTCATATTTGTGGGGGGGGGGGATATTTTTTTATTTTCCGAATTTTCAATGTTTCTTGTATGCTCTGTAAATAAAATGAGTAGAAATGATTTGGGGGAAAGCCTTTAAAATGGATTGTTTTGTTCGAATCTTTGACTCTTCTGGCGACATGTGTCTGATTTTGATACGATGAGTCACATAGGCCCATGCTTTGGCAGAAAATTTATAATTTACAAGTCGGTTTTACTTCCCTGAAATTTCCTCTCTTACTTCCATTATCTCTAAAACTTGTCTTGAATATAATGAAAGCTGCATGTACAATGTGCCCAACCTTGCCCTTGCTTGCTCTATTGCATGCTTCGTACCTTGATTATCTTTCTTCAAAAGGAATTGATCAAACTGAATCTTGGTTTGTAGTGAGGATGCCCTTTTCAATTTGATATGTCTTCTGCAAGGACAATAGAAGCCTAATTAGATTTATATTGCTTCGTTCTTATACAGGGATAGGCTCCCATCAATTCCACTTGTCTACACAATCCTCTTCTGCTACGAGATGGAAAGCAATTGTGAAATGTGCTTTCAATACATGAGAAAAGTAGTGGAACTATCCATGATGGTGTTATCTCTCTGGAAGGATAGTAGATGATAGTTAATGGCGAAATGAAAATCAAGTCAATACCAGTCATTATTTTCTTTTGTTGTGAAATACAAGTACACTTGAAGATCATGATGTACAATGCAGGGCCTAATTGCTATATTGTTATATGATACTTCATAAATCTATGTAAGAATAATCATTGGGTGTTCGAGGGAAAGTGTTTCCCAAAACGTTGAAATAAAAAAAAATAAAAAAAATTACAAAAAGATCTTCTTGATTGTAAAAGTAATGTTCATTAATAGAGAAACTAATATCCATAGTGCTTTGAGCCTAGCATAGTTTTAGTTGTTAGCTCATCACAAGTTTATGTCTACATGTAGATAAAATGTGGTATAAAACTAGCACATTAGGCATGGAACTAAGTGGGGTCCAGTACACATCATACCCCAAAAAAATCAACCTTGACGAATGAAAATATCAAAATTTTGTGCAGTTAGACCCCGAAATATGTTTGTCCCTGACCCCCAGAATCAATGTTAGTCTACAGGCCTCTAAGTTTAGTAACCACAAAGAATTGTGCACACAAACTAGTGTCTTTGGGTTGGTTCCTATATTTTTAGCTCAGTCATCTTTCCACTTTGACCCTAATGCGTTTGATATTGGTGTCTTACATGGGATGCATCTCCCTGGGTCACGCATCACAATCCATCAGTTTCCAGTTCTCAAAATAAACTGATCTGACAGTCGTGGGACCAGTCTGCACAGCACCAAGAGGTCGCACCCACCAGCCCTCTCCAACTCATGCAGTGTTTACACTGTTACTCTGCTCTCGTGTCGAATCGTCAGGAAAAGTCCAATACTGGAAAGAGTGAACCTGCGATCACGTTCTACAGAACAAAAAAGGCAAATTCAACCTGGGCCCCCAGATCACAAACGGAAGTACTAGGTGGGACCGAATTCCACCATTGACCTCAATGTCATCGAGTTCGACACAGCTTTCTGTTTACACACAGAAAAATTGCTATGTGGAATCCGCCTTTACGGATGGAAACCTACAATTCTGGCGGAGCAAGAAAAGGCATGTCAAACTCAGATCGTGGATCACACTGATCCTGTTAACATGACTGTGTAAACATGGTATCATGCCTTACCTACTACCAATCCGCCTACCATTCCTCTCCTGAACTCTCATATGTACCCTACTGTGAGCAAGAGAAGATATGACAACAATAGCCAGAGATGTACTCTAATTTGAACTGATTGGCACAGAAAAATGATCTCTCTTTGTTATGCTTGCCACTTTGAATTTTCTCTCTGAGTCTGTTTGCCTATGGGGGCCCCTCATTTAAATTTTGAATTGCTGTGGAGCCAGAACTTATTTATTTGGGGCCCCAGGTGTACCAGCCCCCTATTTATTGTAAAATAATAGGAGCCGCCTGTATGGTACCATGTCGGGTGTGACACTCCTCTTGCTCCATTATAACTCTAGATCTACTCTAGTATGTATGGCTATCATAATGTGGCACTCTTGCATTTCAAGGAATCAATTCCTGCCAGGTACCCATTTTACCTCACCTGGGTCGAGTGTGGCATTCATGTGTAAAAAGTGTCTTTTCAAAGTACATTTTTGAAGTGGCTGGGATTACTGTAGTGGAGATTCTGTGACGGTTCAACAAGACCACTACACACAATTTGTAGCAATAAATAGAATCGAATCCTCTCCTTGTTATCAGTTTGAAAATGAAAATAGTTGTCTGGTCATTTTGGTTTGATGAAGTAGTTGTCGTCTACATTCCAGTCAAGGTGGAATGTTTAGATGTTATGATATGAAATGGATTGGTCTTGTGCAGCTGGGATCCATCTTGTAAGGAGCATGAGCCATTACATCTGTGATTGGAGCTTACAGGTGGAATGCGCACATAGGTTTGAAAATAAAGATGTTATAGCAACTCACCTAGAAATAAACGGGTTTTATTGGAGCTATCTCATGATATTGTGGGGATGTTTTTCATCAGGACCGAACATGGTGCCGGAGGCATTAAAATGATCACCCAAATTTAAATGTTTTCGGGTTGTCTGTCTGTCCGTACGTCTACACATCCCTCTCGTGCGTTATAGCGATGAATATGAACTTCAAAACTTGGGGATAGTATCAATATAGTCCTATGTATTACCATAGGAAGACAATCTGATTAGATTTTGAAGAGCATAGTTCAAGGGTCATGGTGATCATCTTGTGAAATTATTGGTTTTAATGGCAAAGGAATATCGGAGATGCAGTGTCATCTTGTTATTGCTTATTTTTGTCAACATGAACCCAAAAAGATTGATGATGACGTAACAACTTAACAGCTTTACCAATATAGGCCTAAATATAGTACACTCCCTACAGGCGCGTGTAGTTTGATTTCATGAATTTATGTATTCTTTATCTTGAAATAATTGATTATGTAACGAAGGAAATTATTAAATCACTGTTTACAGTGCAGGCAAATTATATTCAAGATGCATTTCCTTGAAAATCTTTAAGAAAAAGGCTCTTGAATTCCTTTATTCATGCAATGAATAGGCACGTCTACCTTTGACATTTTCCTTTCAGATACTTGCTAAAGAGAGGAAATACAGAAACCAGCATTTTCATTCAGCTAGAAGAAAGTTTATCCTTGAATTTGATTTTAGAAGAGAGAAAAGAGCCTCTCATGAAATGTATAGTCAGTCCAGTAGGAGCTAGTGACAGAATTTAGTGCCTTCATTTACGAAGGTGAAGTTCAAGGCTTATTCGTAGCAATGACAAGCTTCTAAATAGAAAAAAAAAGTGGGGGGGGGGGGATGGTGATATTGCGAAGAGGCCTATCGAATGAAGATATAAGCAAAGCAAAAAAAGTCACTTGAATACAAGTGTGCAATGTATTCTGTTGTCTGAATTTGTATTACTCATACCTTTAATGATTGGATTAGAGACTGGTACTTTCCGAAGGATAAGCGCCCTTATTCTACCCTTTTTTTGTAGCTGACAGGGGGGCAAGTCATGCAGCATTAATGAGAAGAACACTTCACTGGATTTTGTATGGAAATGAGATTCGACTGGTAGGCAAACTTGCACGAAGAAAGCCTGCCCAGTTATTTTTCTGTAGCCTATTTTCAGACTGGTACATCTTAATTCTGCAAGTGTTTCCAGTTGTACATCAAGATAACTCTTCAAAATTTGAAATTTGAGCTGAAAAAGTTCTTTCAATCTTTTTTGTATAGTCCTGTATTAAGCAGTCTGTTTATTTTTGTGCCTCCGCCACCGAAGGTGGTGCCAGAGGCTTCATGTTTTCGGGTTGTTTCTTACTGCATCCGTTTTCTTAAACATCTTCAATATTTTAATTTTAATAGCACGGCATCTTCAAAATGCTACAAACTTCCTTATGGTAGTCGGTGTCTAGAGGTCGTTAACACGAAGAGGCAGCTGGCTTGCATAGGGCCTTAAATTTGAATTCGGGGGCCCCATGATTTTAAGATTCTGATAGGGGCCCCCATGATTTTAAGATTCTGATAGGGGCCCTATGCATGCATAGCCTTAAACCAATGATTGCTACTCCTTTGAAAACAAAAAGTGTGGGTTTCCCTCTTTTTAAAAATTTAAATCGGTCATCAATGGATTTTTATGATAACTCCTGGATGTTAGGCTAGTTTGATACAAATCCCCTGTGCAGTGGTAGTGAGGCAGAAGAGACTGAAATATTATAGGGAAGTGAAGAGGAATCGAGATTCAAACGGAGATGACAAGATAGGTTTATTAGTAGGGGGACCTACCCATGCATAAAGCATGAGCTGAAATTGATTTTTTTTTTCCCCCAGCCCACCAACTAGGTATGCTAGAAACCTACCACTGACTCACCTGATTCAAGCCTTGTCATTGGCGATTTGCATTGTTCGCTCATGCGTGAGATTTTTAAAAAAATGAACACGGCAAAGATGATTGCTTAATCCGTGTTCTTTATTATCTTTAATTTGTATCTAGCTGAAATTTAATGATGAAAATGTTTCCAAAAGCAGCTAGAAATTAATAACGGTCTCGGTGTCTACGAAGTTTGATGGAACTTAAGATACTTAATGAGATGGTATTATAAAAATGGGAATAAGAAATGAACCGTATGAGATGATGAAACATAATTATATAGGCCTACATGTAATGTACTTACAATGAAGATCAACAATGACAATGACATTTACATTTATTTTTTTTTTTTTTTTTATTATTATTCATGTAATCCTGAACATCTCCATCCAGGGTTGAAATTTATTTGTTATTTTTTTTTCAAAGAAGACTGCCTTCTTGCATGTCATTGGAGAAAAAAAATTGTGGTGTGAAGGTTTCACACTAGAATGAACAAAAAGACTAAAGAAAATATAGTGATTTAACTGTACAAACTTATTTCTTGACATTTCTA
>CALNVZ010003435.1:12276917-12319785 GCA_940671915.1 Paracentrotus lividus | reverse complement strand
TTGTTAAAAAGTGTTCTTTCAAAGTACATTTTTGAAGTGGCTGGGATTACTGTAGTGGAGATTCTGTGACGTTCAACAAGACCACTACACACATTTGTAGCAATAAATAGAATCGAATCCTCTCCTTGTTATCAGTTTGAAAATGAAAATAGTTGTCTGGTCATTTTGGTTTGATGAAGTAGTTGTCGTCTACATTCCAGTCAAGGTGAATGTTTAGATGTTATGATATGAAATGGATTGGTCTTGTGCAGCTGGGATCCATCTTGTAAGGAGCATGAGCCATTACATCTGTGATTGGAGCTTACAGGTGGAATGCGCACATAGGTTTGAAAATAAAGATGTTATAGCAACTCACCTAGAAATAAACGGTTTATTGGAGCTATCTCATGATATTGTGGGATGTTTTTCATCAGGACCGAACATGGTGCCGGAGGCATTAAAATGATCACCCAAATTTAAATTGTTCGGTTGTCTGTCTGTCCGTACGTCTACACATCCCTCTCGTGCGTTATAGCGATGAATATGAACTTCAAAACTTGGGATAGTATCAATATAGTCCTATGTATTACCATAGGAAGACATCTGATTAGATTTTGAAGAGCATAGTTCAAGGTCATGGTGATCATCTTGTGAAATTATTGGTTTTAATGGCAAAGGAATATCGGAGATGCAGTGTCATCTTGTTATTGCTTATTTGTCAACATGAACCCAAAAAGATGATGATGACGTAACAACTAACAGCTTTACAATATAGGCCTAAATATAGTACACTCCCTACAGGCGCGTGTAGTTGATTTCATGAATTTATGTATTCTTTATCTTGAAATAATTGATTATGTAACGAAGGAAATTATTAAATCACTGTTTACAGTGCAGGCAAATTATATTCAAGATGCATTTCTTGAAAATCTTTAGAAAAAGGCTCTTGAATTCCTTTATTCATGCAATGAATAGGCACGTCTACCTTTGACATTTTCCTTTCAGATACTTGCTAAAGAGAGGAAATACAGAAACCAGCATTTTCATTCAGCTAGAAGAAAGTTTATCCTTGAATTTGATTTTAGAAGAGAGAAAGAGCCTCTCATGAAATGTATAGTCAGTCCAGTAGGAGCTAGTGACAGAATTCTAAGTGCCTTCATTACGAAGGTGAAGTTCAAGGCTTATTCGTAGCAATGACAAGCTTCTAAATAGAAAAAAAAAGTGGGGGGGGGGATGGTGATATTGCGAAGAGGCCTATCGAATGAAGATATAAGCAAAGCAAAAAAGTCACTTGAATACAAGTGTGCAATGTATTCTGTTGTCTGAATTTGTATTACTCATACCTTTAATGATTGGATTAGAGACTGGTTACTTTCCCGAAGGATAAGCGCCCTTATTCTACCCTTTTTTTGTAGCTGACAGGGGGGCAAGTCATGCAGCATTAATGAGAAGAAACACTTCACTGGATTTGTATGGAAATGAGATTCGACTGGTAGGCAAACTTGCACGAAGAAAGCCTGCCCAGTTTTTTTCTGTAGCCTATTTTCAGACTGGTACATCTTAATTCTGCAAGTGTTTCCAGTTGTACATCAAGATAACTCTTCAAAATTTGAAATTTGAGCTGAAAAAGTTCTTTCAATCTTTTGTATAGTCCTGTATTAAGCAGTCTGTTTATTTTTGTGCCTCCGCCACCGAAGGTGGTGCCAGAGGCTTCATGTTTTCGGGTTGTTTCTTACTGCATCCGTTTTCTTAAACATCTTCAATATTTTAATTTTAATAGCACGGCATCTTCAAAATGCTACAAACTTCCTTATGGTAGTCGGTGTCTAGAGGTCGTTAACACGAAGAGGCAGCTGGCTTGCATAGGGCCTTAAATTTGAATTCGGGGCCCATGATTTTAAGATTCTGATAGGGGCCCCCATGATTTTTAAGATTCTGATAGGGGCCCTATGCATGCATAGCCTTAAACCAATGATTGCTACTCCTTTGAAAACAAAAAGTGTGGGTTTCCCTCTTTTTAAAATTTAAATCGGTCATCAATGGATTTTTATGATAACTCCTGGATGTTAGGCTAGTTTGATACAAATCCCCTGTGCAGTGGTATGAGGCAGAAGAGACTGAAATATTATAGGGAAGTGAAGAGGAATCGAGATTCAAACGGAGATGACAAGATAGGTTTATTAGTAGGGGGACCTACCCATGCATAAAGCATGAGCTGAAATTGATTTTTTTTTCCCCCAGCCCACCAACTAGGTATGCTAGAAACCTACCACTGACTCACCTGATTCAAGCCTTGTCATTGGCGATTTGCATTGTCGCTCATGCGTGAGATTTTTAAAAAAATGAACACGGCAAAGATGATTGCTTAATCCGTGTTCTTTATCTTTTTAATTTGTATCTAGCTGAAATTTAATGATGAAAATGTTTCCAAAAGCAGCTAGAAATTAATAACGGTCTCGGTGTCTACGAAGTTTGATGGAACTTAAGATACTTAATGAGATGGTATTATAAAAATGGGAATAAGAAATGAACCGTATGAGATGATGAAACATAATTATATAGGCCTACATGTAATGTACTTACATAGAAGATCAACAATGACAATGACATTTACATTTATTTTTTTTTTTTTTTATTATTATTCATGTAATCCTGAACATCTCCATCCAGGGTTGAAATTTATTTGTTATTTTTTTTCAAAGAAGACTGCCTTCTTGCATGTCATTGGAGAAAAAAAATTGTGGTGTGAAGGTTTCACACTAGAATGAACAAAAAGACTAAAGAAAATATAGTGATTTAACTGTACAAACTTATTTCTTGACATTTCTAGCTGACAATTGGGGTTTTCCCCAGATATCTCTAAGTAAAAGGCAAAATTCTTTCATACTGATGCAATAATTTTTCCCTTGTATCTGTAAATTTGTAGGGCATGTTTTGTACAAAGCCATTACATAGGCTGATGTTCCCTGGAAGCTTTCATCTGGAGCTGTTTTCTTTTGTAATTAGTTGCACTTGAGTGCATGAATATTAGTTTCACCTGGGTGCCTTGATTTGATTCATGTTCAGTAAAGGCTTTACCACCAAAGGGTTGGTACACCCACCGGAAAGTGAAAAGTATGAGCTGCAGATTAAAAGATGCTGTGAAGAGTGTGTGGTACCCTACTGAAATTATAATGTGAAACTATACTTGGTAAGTCGGCACCTAATGTCACTGATGGATATAACATTGTTTTGGCACTGCACTGGGCGCATTGGACCTAATCATCCAGTTTATACGAATGTCGTACAAAATGAACTGATTGACTTTCATCAATCTGGAACTGAGTGAAAGGATGACAAAAAAAAAAAGGGTGAGGGTGTTTGCAGACTCGCCCCAAAATCATATTGGTGTCAGATATGACCTACATGTACCTGGATTAACAAACTATTCGCAACCGATTTATTAATAATCTTAGATATACATTGTAGTTTCTCATTATCATTATAGGTTCAGTGTGACCGTCTCCTCGACTATCTCATGACGGAATTCCAACCCCTGTTTTTTACCTGCAGACTCACAGAATGAATTATGCACTCGCTTGCTTGTTCATTATAAGTGCAGGTGAATCCAGTTACTGTATAAGCTAATATTTTCGCAATTTTGAACTAGTTGGGGAAATTCGCGAGAGCTAAATTTCGCGATTTAGGTGATGACGTCATTATTATAATTAGCCTTGTACTGAAGTGGAAATTTTCGCGATGACTGACTCGCGAAATTCGCAAAAATAAAGTCACTGCGAAAATAACCACTTACATATACAGTATGACAAAGTCCACCAAAAGATGCACAATATCCGTTCAAAATCTAAGGCAGATCAACAAAGGAATTAATTTAAAGAAATAATATTCACTGACACTATGCGCCTAGTATTTTGTTGAATTTAGCTGGCATGTAGAGGGGGTCACTGGTGACAAAAAAAAAAAAAAATATATATATATATATAGTAAAATAATAATAATTTTGATGTCCATTTAGTAAAAATAAACTCATTTTTTAAGATTCTTTCATTGAAAACAAATCTTAATTTATTTCCCACTATTATCCAATATTGAAACAAAAGTATTAAAAAAAATCAATTGCACAATTTTATAGCAAATTGCAAGATAGTCGTACACAATCTTTCTCTAACGGCAGTCTTATAAAAATAGGTTTTGGATGCATAAGACTGTCTCCATCACTTCCGACTATTTATGCAAATCAGTAAGCATTCCCTGGGGCTGAGGGCACGCGGACATCTAGCTGTAAAATGGCGTGGTATCCTAACGATTATACATGCATGATTGTTCATAGTCTGCATGTAAAACTCTGGGAAGCATATTTCATGTCTTTAGATGTTTTATAAGGAATATAATTATGATTGCTTTAGTCATTCCTAGTTTAACTTCATCTGTAGGCAATAGTATTTATTTTTAAATTCAGAGCAGGTAGAATTGTAGTTTCGTGTCTGATAATAAATTAAAAAGAATAAATGAAATGAATAGATTTGACCTAAATATTGCCTGTGATGCTGAGAGGGGAAAAGGAATGTACAATTTATATTCAAAACAAAATATGTCCAAAGAATCAGAATTTTAGGGAGAGTTGTCATTTGAAATGACCCTGTTACTGTTACCATTTAGGCTAAAAAAAAAAAACAAACTTCCAGATTGAGTATATGTCTACTGCTCTCTATCGCACTTCTACGGTTTCTAACCTTTTCAGCTCTTCTCCTGTGGTAATTGCAACACATTAGAGCAGGCAATTTGCGGGATTCCTTTGTTCATAGTTTTCTGTATGTTCTATTAAAAAAATAACGAAGCTGACTTGTATAAATGCCTCACTCTCTTGGGGTTGTTTTTCTAGTAATGGGGTGATTAGCGCGGCTAATGACAATGATTTGTTGGTATGTAAATGTAATCAGTCAAGCATTTTTCCAAAATTGTTGAAATTCAAACAGCTACATTTCACCCTGTGTATGTTGGACCACTTTCAACTCTACAAACAGGTCCACTTTCAAACATTGATTTTTACTAAATGGGGAAGAAAAACAACTAAATTACATGTATCTACAGTTTTAAAAACTGCAAGAAACCATAACTAAAAGAAATAATTATAATGGCAGCAAGAAATGCTTCTCATGAAAATATGAATTTGAAGTAATTAGGCCTTCATGTTTGTATACTCACGTTTGCATTTTTTGTAAATAAAATAGTTTCCTTGGAAGACATCCTGTCAATATTTTGTATATTTCAAGAAAATATGACACAAGTTTATATTGGTACTTACATTTGTATGATTAGAAATACTTTCATTTTGAATGATCAGACATACTTGTAAGGCTGGCAATTAGTCAAGTGTGTCTCTAAGGGTGTGTTCAATGTCCATTTTCATATTTAAACGCCAACATGAATCGTGATACAAAATGCAATTACAAAACACAGAACAAAAAACACGATCAGAGGTACACTGTCAAGTGTCAAAAATTTAAAGCTGATTATACATTGTACGTCCATGGTCTTTAAATTCCCGGCTCCCAAAAACAAACCTCTGTGCTTTTTTCACTTGCACCGGAAACTTCCACTGTGAGAGCACATTTAAAGAAGTTTGAAAACTCAATTGTGTTCAGCGTCACATTTCGTTGCATTCGCGATGCTCAAGGTCGTAAAATCAAAGCTGATCGTGATTCAAAAGGCATCTTTTTCAGCGTTTAAATTTTCCTCCAAATGGAGATTTGAAAGACGTTTACTTTTACAACCGGGAATGGGGACAATGAACACCCACTTTGTTTCTCTTTATATCAGCGTTTTGTAATTGCGTTTTGTATCATGGTTCATGTTGGCATTTAAAATTTGAAAATGGACATTGAACACACCCTTAAAAATGGAGCTTCCTTTGTCTTTGTATGTATTCATTGGAAGCTGTACAGGAATTGAAAAGAAACCATATTTCAATTTTTCTCAGGCTAATGGCCTGGCTTTAGATCAAAAGTCTGACAAGCCTTGCCAATTTGCTACTCCTGCTTGCATATTAAACAGATGCAACTCAGCAGGGTGTCTAGGCCTTGATCGAGTCAAGAATCTTCATTATTTTCTGATTTGTCCCCCAACCTATACCAATCTCCCTCGCTTTTGCTCTTTTCCTCTCTGTCTTCTCTTTGTTCTTTTCTTTGGTTTTCGTTTGGTCTCATTATTTTGTCTACCCATTAAAAAGATGCACAGTGATATGCAATTTTTTACTGATTACATCGTGCACTGTGGCAATTAAATGTAGCAGTTTTGATAATAAAACTCAATATGATATCTTTGTTGATCATGATACACACTGCTCAGCTAGGAAATGTTATCCTGTAATGTCCAATACATGAATGTCTTCTTTCTTCATATTGTGGATAACCTATAAATGAACCAAAGCATTGATGGTAGTCTTGAATCTAAACTTTAATTTCTGTGACTTTGATAAATCAGACACTAGGTCATTGATCAGTAAAATGGGTTTGAAAGTCGTTAACACAGAGATTCCTGTAGAATTATAACTTGTTGACTTTCAGTAAAGGTACTGGAATGAATTAGCAGAGACAACCGATTTGATGCTAAAGAAGTAGAATACGCTTAGACGAGGGTCTGGGTATGAAGGCTATGCTGTTTCCTTAGAAAGGTCAATCGCACATTACAAAAGAAACCAGTCTTTGCAGATTACCATTTGCCCATATGTCAGAAAATCACTATTGATAACTCTGCTCCCCGCTACCAATTTGCAGATATTGCTTCTCATGCAGAACTAATGTCATTATGCTGGAAAATGTTGGCCGTTCATACAAGATTTTTTTTAATAAACGTAAGTGCAACGTCTTCCGTTGCTCACCACAAAGAGAATTGAACATTTTGAAAATCGATAAATACTAGTCGTCTTTCATTCCTCAATGTCGATTCGTATGTCTGTATGAATGCATTAAATTTTAATACCCAGCATAATGATTGTATCAGCTGTTACACCCAGCAAAAGAAAAAAAATTTTTTTTTCGAAAGTTAATGTGCTGGTACCTTGTGTACAGCATACAGATTAGGTCTTGTTTCAGATATAAGTTGGCAAATAAATGCAAACAAAAATAAACTAGATGCAAATGTGTAGGCGTACAATATCCGCTTTTTGAATTAAAGGGATAGTATACTTTCAAATTTTCAGCTAGTATACATTTGGAAAATCGTGTAGGTCTATTTGGTTACAAAGGTATGGACTACCCTTTTAGCTCCAAACAGACAAAATGTGAATAAAATTTGAATGTTTCAAGGATTGCAGGAGGGTTTTTTAATTTTTTTATTATTATTTTTTAGATTAACATGAATTGTAATGATTTCCTAGTTCATACAGAATTATTACTTTCTCTGCATCCCCTCTAACCCTTCCCTTTATTGTGTCCCTATTTCTAGATTTTCAGTGTTAGGGGCGCTACTAATTAATCTTTTGCTCTTTTCCACCCTGTAGGTAGAGAACCACTATTTGTTAGACCTTTCGAATTTCCACTCTTATTCATTGCAAATCAATTTTAGTGATTGTAGGAGAAAACTTTCCAAACACTTACCACATTTCCAAGAGGCTCTAGAAGTCCACCTCCAGCCAATTAAGACCTGCCTTGCCTACCAAACTTTGTAAAGACATCTTGAGTCTTGTTAATTATCTCACCTTATCGCCGCTCTCAGAAGCTTCTACAAGCTGGGTCGGTCACATGGTGCTCCTGTGGAATTGGTTGGTTAGCATACCAGTCATTCAAGCTATCATGATTAGATGTAGAGTTAGTCTTGTCATGATAGAGTAGGATCCAGGATTTCAAACCTATACCTCCTATCCAGGGTTCGATAATCTAGTCTTATCTACCAGGCTGGTTGTCATAATTGATATCAATAGAAGATGTAGAGTTAGTATCATTCCAAGTGTGCTATGATAGTCTAATCTACCAGGCTGATTTAAGTTGATTGCCATCACGTCTGTTTAGTCTATTAGATATGATGGCAGTCCAGCCCTCTAAAGGGAAATCTGCTCCCGGAGGTACTGAAATACCCCCCCCCCCCCTCCAAATAACCCCTCTACTTTCCTCTGTGTTCTGTAACATGAGGGTTTGTGCATGATTGCAAAGATCTTGAAAGAACAATTCTAATTGGTTACTGGCCAGTCTTTTGAACAAAAAGCATGTGCAACAATGATCTTGATGGACTATTGACATTTTGCGATTGACTGTATACCTTTGTGCCCTTGATGTCATAAAGGATGTAATAAAAATTTTTACTTTTTTGTATCTTTAGTTTGGCATTTATTGAAACCATCTTGATGTCAAGATAGAATGACCTCCGAAAAAGCTATCTCTTCAGTAATCGACTGAACTAGATGTACATCATGTCTGTGATATCATTTTAAGATATAATTTGTTTTCTATAATTTGATGCCCTTGTTTATACCATCCTTGCTTTTGCCCCTCCCTATTAACTATATGACCTATATCCCCTGGTGTGAACCATCTCTCTCAATTAATCCCTGATCCTTGGAGTCATCTAACCTTTCTATCCGTTCACCAGGCTGAATTTGCATAGCTTAGGTCTCTATAGTATGGTCTAGACGTAGTGAGCATCAAATATGCATGAATGGCTAGCGGCAGAAGAAAATGTTGAAAATGGGAGTGGTGAACGTCTTAGATTTGGACAGTTCTTAAAGCTCCCTGGAAAAACAACAACGTAATTTTGGGTATCCAAAATGTTAATATTCATGAATGTATGAAAAATTTACCCAAAGGGAATCACATGTTTATTGCACAACTATTCAAAGCAGAACTTCCAAGAATTAAAGGTATAGGCCTATTTCTTTTTACTCAGCTTTTCGATGTAAGAATGTATTTAGAACCAGTGTTGCTATAATTTGACCATAAAAACTAAAATATCTTAAATTAGGCATCCCAAATATATATTTAACTATCAAAATGTTTGGCTCTAATTTCAATTTTCTTGGCTGCCAAAATTAAATAACTTCACTTGGCTGACTTTGGCCCTGAATATATATGGCATGGCCTTCTTGTTCAGGCCTTGATTTCCAGTTTTTGTCACATTTTTACTCCACCCCATCCTTCCCTATAATATGATGAACTGGCAGAGCTGTTCATAATAATCAGATGCTTGCCCCAGTCTTCATGGGGTACCTAAACAGCAAGGCTATATTCATCTTTCTTCAGTACACTCCTGATTTACATTGAGACACATAATATTATGCAGGCCATGTTTACTAGATAAATACCAAACATTGTTTATTTACTAGTTTGGGAACATTAATGCTCCTAGACACACAAACTGCTCTATAATTTTTTTGTTTACAGAAGGGATCATTCTCTTCATACTCATAATTTTGTCAAGTTAGCTACATGTATGTTGAAGTTTTTTGTGTGCTTATGTTTTCAAACCCAAAAAAAGAGGAGGAATGGCAACGTCTGAAATCAGGTAGATGCAATATTTAAAGAATATTATCGTGAGAATTTATGAAGATTAATCTTGTAATTTTACATTATATGTGAAGGTACATGTAATTCAATGTGAAAACAAAATTGAAAGATATACATACATGTACGTAGTATGTAATTCAATGTGAAAACAAAATTGAAAGATAGATATAAATACATGTACATGTAGTATTTTTCATAATTTTAGTAATTAAAACCAAAATGAAATTCTGTTGCAAGGAGATCTTGATGCCACTAGAACTCCATTTTTTGCATCCTTTGGCCCATTACCCAGTCCCCCATATTGAGATGTACTGTGGGTGAGTGATTCGGATCATCTATTTGTCTGTCCTGTCATGACAATTGTTACCTTGTGTTCATCACAGGCTCTAGAGCCCCCTCCATCTCCAATTCAATTACCGGGCCTAATCCACTCGAATGCCTGGCATAACACTGTACCATCAACGTACAAGGGACACTATTTATATAGAGAACGCACCTCATATTACCTCTAAATGGGATTAATATTAAAGTTTATATGATATTAGCATCGTTAGCACAGTTTGTTGTCTAGATATTTTAAAGACAGTTAGCAAAATTCTTCTGAGATTACGCTGTAGACACTGCAACAATATTATTAATCTGGAATAAATGGCAAAAAGTTAAGAATTTGACATTGCTTACTTTACAATTGCCATTGTAGTTGGTTTTTCTCAGATAATATAGCTACAAAATATATCATAAATAGACATCGCTATACCATTATACAGATTTTTTTTTTTTTTTGGGGGGGGGGGGGGGGTGAGCAGGGGCAAACACGAACAGTTTTCAATTTCATATCCTGCTTGCTAATGGGAATGACCTTAACATTTTTGAGAAGTCTACTTCTCACTTCTTGAAAGTTTCTTGAGAAATCCCTTTCAAGGTCTTATCTCGAATTCTTCTTGGTTTGTATCATATTCTTACACAAACAATTCCTGTAGTCCCACCTACATGTATTCTTGTTTGATAAGATTATTTTGATACAGAGATGTACATGTACAAGTTTTAATGCACAATTTCAGTTCTGATAATATGAAAGTCATGTGTACATTTTATTTGGTCTGGAGTGTATTCAGCCTCTGTCAATGTTTCAATAGGGAATATTTCATGGAAGAAAGTGAGATAGAAAATTGTTAAGAGGGATGAAGCGTTGATTTATAGTTATTCATCCTACATAGCTCTTTGATGCTGTACTGTGAATGTTGATCAAGGAGTAGATAGAAATATGTTACATACACATGCATGCATTTTCAAATATGTTCAGTAAACATCTTTCAGCATGACCTTTTGAAAGGCAATTAAACAAGCTGATTGAAGATATTTTAGCTGGATGACCCACGCACTTTCATCCAACCCATATTTCTCTAGAGAGCTGGTTTAGATCTGAATGAGCAGTATGGATGTAGGGCCTATGTATACGGGTTGTCAGGGAGGCAAGGGCTTAACAGAAACGATTTCAATGTGAGAAAAGTACACACATCATGAGATGGGATGAAACAGAGCACAGAGTCTAATGATGAATGCATCTGTCAATAAATTATCACTACTTGGCACCCCTCCCCCGATGTGTGGTGTAGTATTGAAGAGGAAGGATGATGGCGGGACGGGAGGCACGTATCATCTCTGGGCCTTTGAAGTCTCAGCCGGCTGCAGCGGCTGTTCCACCTATCTCATCGGGGGTAAATGACTGACAAACAACTCCCCCCCTCGGATGACCTACTAGACCAACATCCCGGCATACCAGGCATGCAAGTGAACATGGTGGGTCGATGGCCAATGTCGTTTTATGTAGCCGGCGGGCGGCAGGGACTGCTGGTCTAACTAAACAGTCCCACCCAGTTACCAGCCCCTGCTCGGCCTCTTACTCCTTGGAATCGTATTCCAACACTTACGGGGTAGCTGTGAACTTTGCTAATAGTAATAGCTCTAATAATCGTCCTGATGATCATTGACGAAGTAACAGACGCTGATTCTGCCTTTGTTTTGCCATCATGAAGTTGCTGTGCTATGATCAGAGGTGTTGATATTTAATGATTACATTTGTGCTTATTTCAAATTGATGTCAAGCTGTGACAAGCATATTGTGACAATTACATCATAGTGTGTGTTGATGGGCTAAGCAGGAAATATGGAATTCATGAAGGTAAACAACCAGAAAGTCATGGTCATGGCCCGGGTTTGCATTGGTAGGTATCTTTTACCCAAACTTCCGGTTTCTAACAAACAACTTTTGGCACCCCCCTAACACGCAGCCGCATCCATCAGCTGGGGTTTAATGTGGTGTTAACTTGTAGCACCCTTCTGAGCAGCCTGTTTTCTCTTTCCCCTCCCTACAGGGCTGCACAGAAACTCTCTTTAAACCAATGTATTTGTCGCAGCCCAGGGGCTTTTGCTCAGTCAGGGAAAATTCCGACCAGATTTATGGCAGTTGAGGAATGCCATTGCACTTGAGATATTAATAAAACCCCAGGCTGAGACACAGACAAGCAAATGTGCAATGTCTGTGTGTTACTCCTTCACCCCAGCACGCCCCCCATATCACTCAAAATCCTACTGCACTCACTTTCTATTTATCACTCATTTTTTATCTCTTTCAATGGTTATCCATTTCCTGTAAACAAACCATTCCGAGTTGGGATGCTCTAGTGAGTGAGATTTATTTTTGAGGGGATTTGTCATTATCATGTTGTGCCGAGTTGGCTGGAATTATGGCTAAGCAGCGGCTGTACAGAGAGGTTCCACATTGGAGAGGTGTTCGCTCTCGGGATAACAAACGCAGTTTTGTCAAGGGTAAACCATCTCAACGGGATGCTGCAGGTATTGCAATTAAGCTTCTCTTCAATTTTTCATGCATGGCGCAGTCTGCATCTTATTTCATGTCACCTGACGTAGCGATACACATTCACAGTGCAGTGTAATAAGGACAAACATGCATGCAAACTTATTTACATGTAGAATGTGTGATGTTTTGGCTGAGCACTCATTAGTCGAGAAAAGCGCTGAACCTCACCACATGTGGCCAAGTAATTATTTTTTGGTGCCATGGCTAATGGGACGCCAGGTCTGTCACAAACCGGTCCGATGTGTGAGCTGTGGCGGCCATGTTGGCTTCTATCCCCTAGTATTAAAACCGTCTTGCCCGCATGTTTAACCAGAACCAGCATACGATAGCTTGCTTTCACACTTTAACCCATATCCAATAACAGACCTTGAGGATCAAATTAGTGTGAGTGAGAATCTATTCCCGATGTGTGTAGTCTTTATAGATTGGTGCAGGATGATGAAGTTGTGCCACTTAATAGAAAGATAATACCTTTCCCTCATCTCAAATTCATTCAGTCAAACTGGAGAAATGCTTCATTTTCATTCAATGCACTTTGAAAAAGGTCGTCTCCATTTCCCTTCTTTTTTGTTTTATTCTGGCATAATTCTTTTATTACCTTTCTTTATTGGTGAAAACTGGTATTAAACACTCAAGACGCTGTGAAATTAATGAAGCCATTGATATCAAAGCAATGCAAAATTCATGATGATTGCTGCATGTATTCCCTTGCATACTTGTATATTTGTATTGCCATTTTATATTTGCTTCAAAGTGAAGTTATTTCTTGTTCTCAAGGATGTATCACTTTTAAAAATTCACTATGTTCGTTATTCTTTTCTCTTAGTACTAGATATCTATTATCATTTCAATTTACTAAAAAAAATCTTCTTGAAGTTTCAGTACATGCAGGCCTACGTATCCAACAAGATAGTAGCCTATCCGATATGCGTCGGGCTTGTAGTGGGCAAACTACTGACGGGCGAGGGCGAAGCCCGAGTCCGTCAGGCGAGGGTGTAGCCCGAGCGCCTATCATCACTGGTGAAGACGAAAAATGAATTTTCTTTTATTTACATTGTTACGTTCGTAGAAAATCTACGAAACCCAGCTACGCTTTAATATGAATATTTATACCTGATTGCGAACACGGACCAATAAGCGATGAGAATTGAAACATGACGTAGTCATGAATATCAATGAGCTCTATTCGAATTGAGGAAAGATGGCGTTCGCGAGAGATTTCCAACCCGACAAAATTGCAGATAGATTGAATTATCCAGCTGAAAGTCTCAAAATAGATGATTTTAAGGATATGCAGGCTTCTGCAATATATTCGGTGGTACTTAGTGGAGAGGATGTTTTTGATAGTTTGCCTAATGGATTCTGAAAGAGTGCGATTTATCAGGCTTTACCATTGTCTTTTGACTTTCTTCGTTCTCCGACCGAAGCGCAAGCATGCATGCAGCCAGCGCAAGCAATGGACGTGGACCCGCCACCCGGCGCGCGGCCGAACTTTCGGCATATAGCTATAGCTAAGCTCGGGCACGGAAGGCCCCTCGATCCACACAGTATATATCCATGGTATACTAGTGCTACTTCTCACTACTTCGAAGCGGGTACCAGATGTGAGAGAAAACAAATAATTGTTCAATTAAACTCCAAATAAAGTAGAATGTTTGACACAAGAGCTTATTTATTGTCACAAAAAATCAAATACATCAAAAATTGAAAGAATTATTAGGAAATTAAAGATTTAGTTATATTTTCGATCTTCTAAATCTACCCATGTATGAATGAACTCGACCAAAAAATCGGAGCTTTGTGATGATATATGATTGGTTGAATAAATACGGTCGATCGCCATATACGGGTCGTCTCATGAATGATGCATAAAAAGAAGTACGTCACGCATATATGCATAATAATGAATTTACCAGTAATGGTAGGCGCTCGGGCTGACGCCCTCGCCTGACGATCTCGGGCTTCGCCCTCGACCGTCAGTACAGTCAGTCTCCTTCGCGCGACCAGTAACTTGCCCACTAGCCCGGCGCATATCAGATAGGCTAACAAGATAGGGGCCTACACATAGAACTGATTTATCTCTAAGAATTGTAGTTAAATTTTGTTTTATTGAGTTATGTCAAAATCGTCTTTGTTTTTGCTCACATGACCTTCTCTGTTTCTGCCCCCTGGCAAGACATGTAATAAGGTGAACTATAAATAGGGCAGCATATTGGATGGAAAAGCTCAAATGGTTTTTCAGATTTGCATGATTGGTGGTGCAGGCAAAATGGAGATGGATAGAAGAGAAGAAAACAAAATGCACCAAATCTCTGATATTCCAAAGATGCCTTCCTTGATTAAAAAAAAGGGGGAAAATACCTAGGCTTTATGTAAGAAATATCAGTGTAGTAGACATTTTAACAGATTCAAAATTTTATATTCAATTTAATGCTATAATTCTCCTATTTAACTTTTTAACCAATTGCGAGGCTAGATATTTCTTTGTGGAATATGATTTTGAATTCCTCTCTTGTCAATCTTTATGGCATATGCAGTCATAAAATGGGAGCTTATTGTACAATAAAATCAAATTAAGAATTCACACTAACAAGCGCTCAATCAAATTACAAGTAAAGTACTTTATGAAGAATCAATTTTGTTCTCAACTGGAAGTTGATGAAGAAAATGTCTCTTTGTATTGAATGTCTTGGTGTACTTGTGAAATTGTGGCGATATTTCTTCAATTTACGTCATAGAATTCTTCAAATTCATTAATTGCCTCTCGTTTCATGCATAGCATGTCTGGGAGTGTATTTATGTGAACTGAATTTAATTCCTACTGCTTTGATCATTCCCAACATTGTAAGACGGTATAATCATAGTCCCGGAGTGTTCAATAATGCTTCGTTATATTAAATCAACCTCAAGAAAGGCGAGATATTTCTGCAGTCGCTATGCAAGGAATTCTGCTTATGAATTCTCAGCATACCATGCTCCATGACCCCCATGCTGTACGGGGCACCAACGATTTTAAAATAGAGCATCGTGTTCTGAATTTTGTTATTATATCGTTTCGCTTTGTTTAGTTTTGCGCAAATGAGAGATTAGTCAAAGGCTTTCTTGTGAACCATTGTTATTGATTACTCGTGAACATCTTCCTATTATTGCAAAGCTTTCGTTTTTAATTATATCCGTAATTCAAAAGTCACATTTCTACTTTTGATGTTTTGACAATTGTTTGTTTATTTGCCTTCTTTTTCTTCCATAATAACCTTGGTGAATAGATCTTCAATTACTTTTTTTGTGGTTGAAGGCCTAATCAATAATATTCCATTGCCTCTATCCCTTTCTTTACATTTTGTGTTTGATGTCTCTGTTCCTTTCATAATTTGATTGAATGTGGTATCCTACTGGGCATGTGAACTAGTTGGCTCCATGCCGAAAGGACATATTGGTACATACAATCATCCTCTCCCACTCCTCTCCCCTCCTCTCCCCCTCCCCCCTCCTCTCCCCATTCCCCCTCCCCTCCCTTCCCCTTCCCCTCCCCCTCCCCCTTCCCCCTCCCCCTCCTCCCTTCCCTCTCCTCCTCCTCCCCTCCTCCCCTCCCCTCCCCTCCCTCCCCTCCCCTCCCCTCCCCTCCCAATCCCCATACCCTCCCCTCCAAACAAAAAACAAAACAAAACAACCAACAATATTTGAGAGAGGTAAACCAAGCTGGCTAGGTAAATCATCCAGTTCCTGTTTAGACCTATAGGCCCATATTCTGCTACGAAGACTAAGTTTGTATTCATCACAAGTTTGAACAAAGCTATTGTGCCCGGTTGTGTGATCCTTTTGTCGCACAATAGCTCTGTACAAACTTGCGATGCATACAAACTTGGTCTTCATAGTAGAATATGGGCCTCTATGTTTAATTTAAATACATAGGCCTATATGTAGGATATAAACCCCTCATTTAAAGGAATTAAGAAACCCATATGGGTTGGTTTAAAAGATACCACTCTTCTAGATAGCTTATCTTTGTTCTAAATATGAAAACAAAAGGTATTGGAAGCAGAAGTTGAAGATATTTCACAGACAAGATAAAGCTCAATAATGTATCTTCAGACAGTGTAATCAGGCAGAATGCACTTCCTGTCAAGCCAAAATAAAGTGCTGTACACCTGTTGGTAGTTTGTTTGCACAGACCCTATTTCTTATAAATACGCATTCGATTACAAAGGAACCAATTTTGTTTTTAAGCTCATTTATCGTTATATTGTTGACTGGATTTGTATGTATGTGGGTGAAATAATAGATGATAAAATAGATGATAAAAGACCTCATCAGACAACAGTGTCTTTGTTCCGAAAATAAGTTAAGACATCTCTTCAGATTGCCTCCCCCCCCCCTGCTATTGAATGTGAAATATTGTGACCTTGAATATCCTTGTACAGGTTGAGTATATGGAATATAAATCTTTAGAAAACTTCATAGGCCCTGATTTTTTTAATGTAAAACTGCTTTTAACTGTTCAATATTAAAGGGGAAGTTCACCCTGGAATTTTATTGGTTTTAAAATATGAAGAAAAATAACAGAAAAATATTAGTGAAAGTTTTAAGAAAATCGACCAAAAATTAGCGAAGTTATGAATATGTAAAGTTTTGATTCTGTGACGTCACGTGCGAGCAGCTCTCCCATTGGTTGTGTATGTAAATTCCATAAATTTGTCTTTTTGTCATGGTTCTTGATAAAGGAATGGGTCAATTGGATATAATCATGTATATGAACATATGTTTGATGGTATATCGACCGCACAGGTGACATAATTATTTTCTTCTGAAAAAAAAAAGGCATTTTATGGAATTTACACTACATAACACATAGGAGATCTGCTCGCATGTGACGTCACAGAATCAAAACTTTGAATATTCATAACTTCATCATATTTTGGTCGATTTTCCCCAAACCTTCACTCATATTTCCTTTTATTTTTCTGCATTTTTTAAGACCAATAAAATTCCAGGGTGAACTTCCCCTTTAAGTAATTTTTATTGGATATAAATTATGATTATAAAGTACGACCGGTACATGTAGTAGTTCAGTTGTGCTTGGTACTGAGTCAATGAAGACAGAAAAGAACTGAACTATCCTTCCTCTACTAGTTTGCTCATCCTAATATATACATTGCTGTGGTCCTTTACACTCATTTCTGCGACTTGGGAAATTTAGGGTGTGTTCAATGTCTTTTTTCAAATTTAAAACGCCAGTATGAATCATGATACGAAATGCTATTACAAAACGCTGATATGAAGAGAAACAAAGTGGGTGTTCATTGTCCCCATTCCCGGTCGTAAAAGTAAACGTCTTTCAGGTCTTTATTCGGAGGAAAATTTAAAAGCCGAAAAAGATGAGTTTTTAAGTGTGCTCTTGCAGTGGAAGCTTCCAGTACAAGTGAAAATAAAAACTCAGATGTTTGTTTTTTGAGAGCGGGGAATTTAAAGACGATCGACGTGTAATCAGCTTTATATTTTCAACACCGAACAGTGTACCTCTGATCGCGTTTGTGTGTTTCGTAATTGTGTTTTGTATCATGATTCATGTTGGCGTTGAAATTTGAAAATGGACATTGAACACACCCATAGTTTCTGGGTCTTCTTTCCTCACCGTCTAGTCGAACGAGAGGTGGGAAATTGTCTTGTTTACTGTTCATGTCAGTCATGTATACAATGTATTCATGACCGAATTTCCCTCTTTTTTTTTTCTGTTTGGCTCAGGAAATAACTGCTCCATTTTAGTAAGGTAGCAGTTTTCTTGATTAGTTTAGTCATCATAACATACGTGCAGTATTTCAAAAGAAGCTCTTGGCTGGGGACCCAGGTGAAATATATGCCATTTATATCTTTGTAAATTATAATTTGAAAGGATGCATAATCTTTTAGTATCTCGGGATAGTACTTTAAACTTGGATACTTCTTTGAATTTGATGAGATATAATAGTTGGAGATGTTGGGAAGAAGTGGAAAGTACCCATTTTTCAACTGGATTTGATTATTTGTGTGATTATAGACAATGATAAGGCACCAATTTCTCAAACAAACTTGACAATTGATAGTGGAATTAACGACCAAAATTTCTTTTGATGTTCACTTGGATTTTATGTGATGATACATGTAGCTGTTGTGCTTCTATTTATGTGCAATCTGTAAATAATCATATTTTGAATGACAGCGTCATAAAATTAAAAACAAGAACAATATCTTCTTTTTCTGACTTGCAGCCAGAATATAATAGACCTTGGTACAAATATGTGAACTTTAGGTGTTCTTGCATAGTTGTAATCTTCACTACGAGAGGACAAGACACTATTTTGATGGCCACATTTTGTGAATAAAATCATTGAAATAAGTGAAAGTAACCTCTATACAGTGAACATTCCTTCTTTGTAACGGAAGAGTGGTTGCTAGTTTTCCCCTCAACATTGAACTTTACACATCACCTGTTTAAAAGGCTGCTAAGTAAATCTTTTGTGAGCTGGTTTCAAAGGGGTTTTCCAATCAAGAGAAAGAATTTCTGGAGCAGGACTCTAATAATAACTTGGTGTCCTCAACACTGAGTTGATATGCACAAGAGTAAGAAGCGTTGGGGAAAATCTATCTGCTACCTTGTCATTGCCTGCTCCCGCTGTCAGCATTGCACAAACAAGAAGGGTATGATGATATGTTCGCTATTTATATCTAAGTTAATTTAATTTAATTCCTTTGTGAGTCTTTTGTTGAGGCATTTCAAGAGAAAGTCTTGAAAATGCGGAATTCATTGTAATCTGCATAGAAATTTATGACCCTTGTTATTTAATGAAAAATAAGGGGGGAAATGCTTTGACTGAAAATGACTAACACATTGTGTTTGTGGGACACAAGTCTAGTCTGAACTTCATTGCAATTAATGCATTTACAATTAAATTGTGCACCTATTTGTTTGCTTTCGAGATCATCTTGCATATTATTTGTGATAAATTTGTTGGATTATCTTTCTCATCCTAAATTTGTTTCTTTGTTTTAGGTTTTAAACTCAATTAGAGTATGACGGGGTGACCATGGTTCATGCAAATTTCAAAAATAATAAAAAATGCGATATTCAATCAACAATATGTCATATTTAACACAAAATCATCGAAAACTATAAATACCAAATAAATGGCCTAGTTCTAAACTCTGAATCGCCGAGCAAAGAAGTGAACTAGGTCAAAGGGTTTTGACGATATCATGATTTCGAAATTCTATGTTGATTGAACAAAGCGCATTCTGCTGAAAAAGTCAGAAAACAGTGAGACCTTATTTCACGCACAAGCATTTGACAAAGATTTATCAAGAAATTGAATCAGTCTAAGGAAAGGGAATTACACAGTAAATGTAGGCCTAAGTCAAAATTTCAGAGAATCAGATGATATAAATGATTAATTACAATTAGGATGACACTAAATCGGAATATAAGGATTTCCAGACCCTTGTCTGGAAGGTCGGATTTTTACGGAATGGACGTCCAATATTCCGATGTTTTGATTTAAATTGTGTTTCAATCAGCACGTACACCTATATTACATTCCCAAATACATTGAAGACCTTCATCATCAACACCCAAGTTGGCCCACATGCAAATTTATGCGCTCATGTGAACTTCTGGCATGGGTGCCCCTCAAGGCATAGTAGTCTTGTTACCAGAACATAATCATTAAACTCTGTGTGAACTCCCTGATATAGGACTTGTCACCCTTTGAGCAACCCTCAAGTGTGATGTTCCAAGTGTTAGCCAGCTCATCCATGAAGCTCTACTAGTCGTACATGCTGCATCCCATCCTCTTGTACAGATTTTTTTTTTTTTGGGGGGGGGGGAGGGGGCAGTTTTTGTTTGGTTTTGTTGTTGTTGTAAGGATGGGGGAGGGGCTGGGGTTTGAACATGAAGCTGTTTTGAGGACTGACTGTAATTGCATGTTTTATTGCTTTAACAGTTATTTTTTTATTACTTGAATTCAACTGCAATGTTATCTTCACAATTTGTACAGTACAGTAAAGTATCTGACATTTTCTTTCCTATATGCTGGAGGGGAGGGGACCAGACCTCTTCTAAATATATTATATTCCACTGTCACCTTGAATTAAAGGTCAAGGAGAGAGTAGCCCTGGTGCATTAATTGACCACACTTTTTCATTTCTTGGAAAAATGAATAGAGGAGAATGGCTTGGAGGGGTCAAATAGAGGTGAAAGGTCGATCTATCCTGGCTACTCTGGATTAGGTCAAGGGTGATTTAATTTGCACCGAAATGTTATTTTAAGCAAAGGTCAAGTTATAAACAGGAATGGAATATCAGAAATTGACAGGCTTTTTCAAATTTCTGTTGGGGAATAGATAGGCCTAATAAAAAGAATCCCGAATAGCCTTTTGTGACATTTATGATATTCTGTAGGCTAATCAAGTTTCATTGCACTTTATGCTCATAATCTCTCCATATTCCCATAAAATGCATCATAGATAAATTGACATTAGCTATAGTCTACATTGTACATAATTATGTAGCCTATTATGGCATACTCCCCCATTTTTTTCTTCTTGTCATTGAATTTGAAAGGGGAAGAAAATTTGGCAACCAGGACAAAGGATCACAAAGGTTTGATAATTCTAAGCACCAAAAAAGCACCCACAGGGAATTAAAAAGTAGGCTGAGTCTATTCTAACAGCTGGACAATGAAATATGGAAGGTTTATTTCTGGACATGTCCATATGGTTCCCTGTCTGGTAGGCCTACTCATACTAGAAATATATTATTATATCTTGGAGGAAAGAAAGTTAGACATGTATTTATCAGAGCTTGTTCGTTTGACAAAGATTTTTATATCATTGAGAAGGCTTAGATGTGTCTAATTAAGGAAATACGGTTTTACTTTCTCATAGTCTGCAAAACAAGAAATTTTATTTTTTTCTCTGGTTCTGTATGACACAAACATGTTTACAACTTTCTCGCTTTATGCTTCATAATTATAATTTGACATTGACAAGCATTGTTTTGAGGTGGCTGCTCCAACTATAAGGCTACTTGAAGATATCTTTAGGGTCATTAATCAGTAATCTACTTTCTTGGTTCTTAAATTACTTTGCCTTACATTATACATTGGCTTACCTTGGTGAGAGTTAGTCACAGTCGACATAAATTGTCTAAATTGTTTTTTTGTTTTCTTGTTTTTGTTTTTTTACATTTATATAATATCTAAATTATGATACATTATTATCATGGTTAGAATATTTTGTTGTTTGGTTTTTTTTTTTAAACAGATCAATGTTGGAGACAAGAATATCTTCATCTTTTTAAAGTTTGCCTGCAATAGCCAATCTTTGCTGATACCCCATTAACACCATGTAATTGACAACAGACCAAGTCTAAATTATCTTCTCATGACTTGTAATTTTCTGGGTGGTGTTGCATAAAACTTTTTTTCTAACCCGAGTTTTCTCGGGTTAAAAAACTCAGCTTATGTTGACCTATTTCTTAGGTTATTCAACCTGAGTTTTAAAACGCCCTAAAAATTTATTGCATTAATACTTTTGAAAAATCTGGTATGTTTTTATGCAATGGAAAAAACAGTAAAAAATCCAGAAAAATGTTGTAACCGTAGTTTTCAGATTTTAACCGGAAAAAACTCCGGTTAGAAGTTTTATGCAACAGGGTGCTGGTGTCTGCTGTTGAGCAGCAACTGATCTACAGTGTATGAAGCATTCAGTTCTCCACAGAAAGGTGTTTCACGAAGCATTTTTGACAAAGAGTTGATTTTCTTCTATTACTCAGGAGTGCTCAATGTTTTGTGGTCTAGACTTTTTCTACAAGTGTGAAGAGAAGTTTGTCAATTTTTAGCTCATCTGGCTCGAAGAGCCAGATGAGCTTATGCCGTGGCGAGTCGTCCACAATTTCAAAAACTCATTTAAAGAAACTCATTAAATATGCTAATTTATCCGCATTTTTCAAAATTCACAAAAAATGCTTCTTTATTTCTTGACTGATCTTGACCGATATATTTTTCTATTTGATAGCTATTTAAAAAGTGTATAGTTCTTTTTGTGTGTAAACATGAAATGGTTGATGATATGGACTTTCATTCATTAATATAAATACAGTTTTAAACAAAGAAACACCCTCATTCATGAAAGGATAAACAAAATTTTAGGATTTTCTTAAAACAAAGAAGTGGCCTAAATGTAGGCCTTATGAAAGAATTTAGTTGGATCCATAGGGATTCCAATTGATGCTTTGTACTCCTGTTTGGAATTAATTGTCTCTTTCATACCTAATAAAAACATTAACAGATTTGTACCATTTAGGTCATGATAAGTACATGGCATTGCTTGAATAGTTCCAATTATGCTCCTAGTGCAATGTTCATTACAATATTTTAATCATTAACTCGCTTATGATTTCTATGCAATAACAAGAGTAATTGCTGTTTTGCCTGCCAATTACAGGCAATATAAAAGAAAATAAAGTGCGACTGAATGAAAACGAAACCCACCATAAAAAAGGGTGAAACTTTTGTAGTGGTAGAAAGTGCTTTAGAATTACGGCCATGGTGAGCTGTTCAATTGAAGTTCATTGATTTCGTGTGGAGCTGTATAAAGACTGGGTATGAGTTTAGTCAGTTAATATTTTGCCCCAAGGCGCTGCTAACCCCTGCCATGCAGGGTAGGGTGTCAGTCCCCATTTGTACAGCCCTTCAAACTAATTTATTCAGCCAAGGAAAGTAGAAAGAGGCATAATTTCTTGTGAAATTTAGTTGGTCTTGGATCCAGACTTACAACGTCACATTAAGCGCTAAATTAGAAAAAAAAATGTAAAGCTTTATTCAACTCTTTCACATTTTCTACAATCCCGATATTAAAAAGCTTTGTGTTATTAGTTACCGTGGAATTATCCATCTCCAAAATTGATCAATGAAAATATTGTTAATTGACATTGACTCAACTGCAAATTATGATTTTCTTCATTATAAAAGAATACTTGAACCCAACAAAATATTCTCACAAATAATTGGTAAATTGGTAATTGCTTTGACATAATATGAATTAAATATCTACCGAAATATGAATTGTTGTTGCCAGGCCTATATTTTTAAAAAGGGCCTAGTGGCATTCCAATTTAATGGAAAATATTCATGTATTTCTTGAATTAATTGCTGGTATCATAATTTAAAATTTATCTTTGCTTAATTTCATCTTGCTCTATAGTCCCCCCAATAAAAACTTGTAAGCTTTCTTTCTAATGTGACACTGAATTAATTGTATTGAGGACAAAGGATTGAGTTGTGCTTGTGTAAACACTTTGATTTTATGCCTTGTACCTTTCGTTGATCACAGTAACTTTATGTGGACAAGTATTTGATCATGATCTGATTATGACTGCAATTTATTTGCATTTCGACAATCTGACTATATTACTGTATAAGCCAATATTTTCGCGTACAGATATTTTCGCGATTTTGGACTAATTGGGGAAATTCGCGAGAGCAAAATTTCGCGATTTTGGTGATGACTTCATTACTATAAATAGCCTTGTACTGAAGAGGAAATTTTCGCGATGACCGACTCGCGAAATTCGCGAAAATAAAGTCACCGCGAAAATAACCACTTATACAGTATCCAGATCACTATAAAGAAATGTCAAGAAAGCCTGTTCTACCAGACTACACAGGTTTTGAGCCGAGGTCAAATTAGGCTTACTACCATGACCTCATCAGCTGGGTCATGCTCAATATGATTCTTACCCGCCAAAAAAAGAAAAGAGGGTATCCTGAGATTGTGTGTGAGGTCTCCTTTATTACAATGCGGACTGCATGCTGGCAGTTGAGCCTTGCTAGGCAGCCTGGCAGGCCAAGACTGTGTGTATAATAAGAGGAGAGGCTCATGTCAAAATCATCTCATTCTTGGTGCTGGGATTGGCCTTGGCAAGGTGGTGATTACAAAGCTCTTTTCCCCGTTCTTGATGTTGGGCGCATCTGGGACTGCGTATGCATTTGTGCATCATTAGCCAGTTAGACGTTGACTCGCATGCTTGATCGTATTTAGGAGGTGGTGGTGGTGTTATTTTGACTTTCGATATGAGGTTGTGCGACGGTGACATTTTTAAGAGAGGGGATGGATTGCGTCTAGGTTCGCTTGGATTTCGGATGGATCAGAGGAGACGGATATGCTGGCCAAGAATCCGGGTATCGTGTAAGACAAGATGGCCGGCGTCTTGCTGGAGCCGACATGTGCCTGTGGCTATACACAGGAATACGCATTGCAGCGTAGCGGTTCTCTGCCATACCTTATGTGCATTATAAACCTCCGATGACGAGAACGCCAACTCTCTCTCACCATCTTGACGGTCGCAAATCCCCCACTCTATATTCATGACCATGCTTGTGCTGGGACCACCACATGTTATTGGGGTGATGATGACGAGTGCGCCAAGTCTCCACATGGCCAGCTCGTTTCCTGTCGGCCAGGGAGGAGGGAGCCCCCATGTATCTACCGTCTCATTCTTTCAGGGGCGTGTTCGGTATGTATGCCATATGTAGCACTTCATCCACATCATCCTTTCAGTAAATTCAAGGAAAAGTTTTATTATTTTGGGGGGTTGCATTGTGGATTCATCTCTTCCATTCATAACACAATTACAAGTTTATGATTATATAATTAATTTTCTTGTTTCTGGTGTAATTGTAAGTCTTACATTATTCTGAAAACCACAAATGTTATCTAATTAATCATGAAGCAATGAGTTCCTCTGAAATATGTCCATGAAAATCATGATTTTGGGTGGAAAATCGAGAACGAGTGTATTTTTGGAGATGGAATGGGAAGTTAAAGATATCAGCATGATGGATATATCACCTGTTAGCTTCCCACTGAGTTTGCATTGTGCCTATTCAGCAAGTCGACGCCTACACACAGAGTTTTACATTGTAGTATTTCTAACCTACATTATCAAGTGACCATATGGTGTATGGTATGTTTCATGTGGAATATTTGACTACGCCACAATCAGCTGGTAAGCTTTATTTTTCCCCACTTTTTATTCACAATTTGCATACCGACTTCCTCCCAGCTGCATGTGTAGCTCAATTGGATGTAATGTTGGGATTGTATATTTTCATTCTAATCAGATCAAGTGAAGCTTCTTTTTTTTTAAATACAATTTGTGCGTGCCTAAAAATGTATTTGTGGAACATTTATCTTGAGAGCCAATGAGTATTGTTTCAAATTGAGAGCTTGCAATCTGCTGTAGTTTGTTAAGGACAAGTTTTGTTTTTCGTTTCTGTTGCTTGTCTTCTGCTCTAGATTACTCCTCAACTCATTTGGACCTAGAGCAGAAAATTAACGAGGAATATTTTTTACAGAATTGTGTAGGGATTCCTCATTTGGAGTAATTAGACTTTTCTTGAGAGGCTTTAGCTTTTTTTAGCCACCATGTGTTTCTTGGATGTTGATTAGTTATGGGAATTCAGCCAGATTAAAAGAAAAAAGGGTTGCCAGTTTATTTGTTTCTCGGTAATCAGCTGATTTATTTGGTTGAAGCCAACCAGGCTTGGCAGATTTCCTCCAGTAATTGGCCCAAGATAATCCTCCAGATACGCTTCAAGCTGTGCAAAGCAAGCCTCCTTCCTTGGCTCCACCACAGTGGCCACAGAGATGACATGTGTGATCATCCATGCGTGGATTATAGCTAGTTCAATTCTTTTGTCTCTCCCACATATTGGACCTTCAATATAGACTAGACCTTTCTTATCAAATCATGGTTTATCCACTAAAGAAGGGGGTATTGTGTGTGTGGTGTGTGTTGGCTGTTCTGGCGGGATATTTCATAATGGGACAAAGCCCATGAAGGTATGAGGGTTTAGCCTTTCAAGAAAAAGAGCTGGTAGTGCAGTTCAGTACCTTCCATGCCTGGGCGAACAAAGAGGCTCTTTTATGCCAGGATGGAAACACCTGCTCTGAGGAATGAGGCATTCAGTCATTGAGCTGCCTTTCCTCCAGGGAGACAGGATGTGTGATTGCAGGAATGCTGAAGTTGGTTGTGCCACATGGAGTGAGTGTCTTGAGGACCATGTGGAGATGAAGAGAAATCTGTAGGAGATTGTCATGTTGTAGTGGTGCAGCGGAGAAGGGGAAAATCATGGCTTCTAGTACTATAAGGATGGTGGTAAGTTGTCATTGCGTTGTCAAATCTGAGTACACCTTTTTGTTGTCTTGCATTGATATACGACTGTTACTAGGTTTATTCTCTAGTAATATTTACATTAATTATCCAGTATCAAGTTAGCAATATGCAGAGTACCTTGCCTTGTTTAATTCAACTTCTGAAGGTTCAAGTGAATATTCGGGTACAGCCCACAAAGACCGACACCTACGAGACCGAACGGTTGCACGAGACCGACGACCCACGAGTCCGACAGTAAGTAAAATAGGCAAACGAGAACGACTGTAACAATTTAGGCCCACGAGACCGACAGCCACTAGACCGACACTAGAATCAAACAGGTGCACGATACCGCACTACATGATATGACCACGAGACCGACATCACAATAATATGACACACGACACCGACAGTAGAGCAATACAGCCACGAGACCGACATTACATGAAGTAGACCCGAGTCCGAAATTGCGTCATGGCGCGTTATATTTAACAGCGCCACCTTGTGACCTAATATAGACAAGTATTAGTACAGGATGTCCACAAAAAAAAATGAAAAAAAAAAAAAAAAAAAGTAGTCGTTTACATTTCATTTCATTATCTCTCTGTTGCCCTTCAAACCCTTTTTGGGTCTTTAATTACTTCCCCTCGTTTCCTCCCTCCCTTCTCTTTCACCCCTTTTCTTTCGCCTTTTAGACGTTCCTTTTGCCTACCCGATAGAAGGGGGGGGGGCATGGCCTCGTTCCCCAAGATACCCCTGGTTATGCGCCTGTTTCGTCCACGCGATTCGTATATCCCGAATTATTTTTTTTTTGGACATCCTGTACTAATACTTGTCTATATATGGTCCAAGGTGGCGCTGTTAAATACAACGCGCCATGACGCAATTTCGGACTCGTGGGTCTACTTCATGTAATGTCGGTCTCGTTGCTGTATTGCTCTACTGTCGGTGTCGTGTGTCAATTTATTGTGATGTCGGTCTCGTTGGTCATATCATGAGTGTCGGTATCGTGCACCTGTTTGATCTAGTGTCGGTCTAGTGGGTAGGTATTTGCTAGCGTCGGTCAAATAAACATTTTTTGTCTAGTGTCGGACTAATGGGCCGTCGGTCTCGTGGGTGTCGGTCTAATGGGATGACCCCAATATTTCATTCTTTATGCTTTTGTCGGTTTTAACATGGAATAATATAACATTTTGCCTGCATTGTTTTACTTTAGATATATTCAATGTGAATCTGAAATTTTACTGTCAATGTCTCCAGATTAAATGATACTAATCCTTACCAATGATTTTGCTGTCGCTCATTTGAATGCTCTTATTTCGAATGATACATGTTCTTGGCAAAGATGTTCTTGACAGCTTTTTGTTCAAGATCATGACAAATAGACTAACTGTACTCATGTATAAAGCAATGAAAGCTGAGCCATGCTTGAATATGTCAATAGAACAGCGCTGATAGAGAATGCACAATGCAGATTAGCATGAATGGACACTGTCATATAACAAAGGAATGCAAGTGGGTATTGGTTCTGAATCTGATGCATGCTTTGTTTGTTCTGCACACCATGTGCTTGAATTGAAGTTTAAACAAAAAAATACCTGTTCAAATTCAATCAAACTATAATTCAGCACATTGTATGTTTTGTTATATTATTCTCATTATGGAGGTAGGGTGAATGTAGTCTCTGTTTATTTTTTTTAAAAGCAACATATTTAAAAGAATTTTTATTTTGATAAGGTAGTGCATTCTGAATTCAGGAACAGTAGTGCAGGGGAAATTATATTAGATTTTTCATCATGGGGTTAAAGTACTTTGTAATCTTAATTATGTCCCAAAATTTTGATTGAATAGTGTACTATTGCAATTTTAGCAGTGTGAATGACAGATTTGAGATTGGACACTCCTCTACGTGGTACATAACTGATATGGAGCAAGTCTGACAGTCTCAGAACTACTTTTTTTTTTTTAAGAGATAGGCCTAACGTGTTCAATTTGAAATGCCTTGCTGATTTCTCAATCAGGACACCACATATCAAATAGCAACTTCAATATTTGACCAGATGTTTTAATCAAAGAGAACAGAATCCCCTCATGAGCGGACAATCTTCCATTTCCTACAAGTTAGTGAGTCAGTCAAACAAAGATGATGCTCTGCCATCGTCTCTTCATCTCTTCTCTATTTGGGTATTTGTTCAGAAAATCTCGAGACGATTTCTTGGGTAACTCGACCACTGGTAGGCACGATGTCCTGCATAGTACATCCAGAGAGTGGGATTTGATTTGGTGATGACAGAGCAAATGTCAAATCTTTATTCAAAACCAATTGCTCTCCCATGCACATGATATAGACATGCAACATCATCACAGCGAGGAAAATGTCAGCATGTGTCTTAAAATTTACTTCAATGCAAACTAGTGGAAAAAAATTGTAAGATTGAAATTACACTTTCAAGTGACATTGATATAAAAGAATACATTTATGGCTACATTTGTGAATTCTAACTAGAACGTTCCATTTATAGTAGAGTGCTGAAATGCCTACATTGTACATTCACTGGGGTCGCATTCTTGTGCCCTCGTTCCCACGGTTAGGGATGTAAAGGTCAACCAGGGGTCATTCTAAAAAGTGAAACTTGCTTTCTAACCTTGTCTCCATTCAAGACTTGATTGAATATTAATTCCTCTTATATTCTGCTGCTTGCTATGAGACTAGTAGTAAAGATATATGTTGCCCAACCTATTTCATTAGTTACTGGTATCCCTTTTGTCACTCTTTTTAGATGAACAGGTACAGTAAAAGATGGTCAAATATCGAAAGGCAAATGGATAATCATCATGGTGGCACCACTCCCCATTTTAATCTAAACACATCTGCAACGACAATGATTCATGCATAATAATAATCTGATCCTCTCAATATTATCATTTTATGAGCAACCATTGTTTGTTATCTTACCCTCCTCTCTGTATGTTGTTTTGTTTTGTCTCATCTTCTAGTCGTCAACTATCTCATGGTGGAGTCGTCTTTCCCATGCAAAGCCTTTTGTCTTGTACTGTGTGAGACAATTGGGAGCCACTAGGGTTAATGTTCCATAGCCTTGTTTCATTATATTTATAAAATCTTCATTGTGATGTTGGAGTTTACTTGATTGCTTTGACAAAGAAGCATCATTAATTTCTTCTGATTTTCTTTGTAAATCAAAAGCTCTAATAAAGCTTACAGATTATTTTTAACATTATTATTCGTATGCATGATCTTTTATTCTTTGATGATTCAAGTCTTTAAATTGTATAGATTTACTGAAGAGCCTGTAAAGATAATTAAAACTGAACAACAATAACATTTAGAATTGATAATAATGAGTAAAGAGAAAAAGAAGATAGGTTCAATGTACCATATGATTACAAGAAAGATCCATTACACAATAGATTAATAAACTAACCTTGACCTTTTGCAAAGGGTGGCTTCCCCTCTTCGTTTTAATTCAGTTTTTTATGTAATTAATTTTTAATTGACCCCCCCCCCCAATTCTTTAGACCGATTTTGACTGTATGGCCATCTTCCCATGCATGTGTAGAGCCTACATCTCATCTTCGAGCTTCACATCGTCCCTACAGAACCTTACCACCAGAATTTAATTAAGAACGGGTAATACCAATGCAAAATGACCTATAACCTCATTATTTTATTTTAGGGGGCCTTTCTCTCCCTTCTCCTCCCTCTTCATGAGACCAATTTATGGCCACCTTCCCATGCATGTGTACATCAGACTCATTTTTGAGCTTCACACCATCGCTACAAAACCTTTCCACCAGAATTTAATCAAGAACTGCTAACACCAATGCACCTGTGTCTATCAACCCGTCTCTAATTATACCCCTTGCTGATGAGGGCATCATAAACTCTAATGAAATTGGAAGTGAACCAGTTGGACCAGTGCTTGATACATCACACTTCATAGTGTCAGGGTGGTTCACGATCCAGGACAGAAGGGAGGGGTGTCTCAAAGCATCTTGTGTGCCTCGTAATATTATCCCAGCTGAATCTGGATAGTGTATTCTAATTTTATGGCAGATAAGCTTGTGTTTGGTTGGTTGCAGATTGTCTAATAAAAGCATACTACTACATGTTTTACTATAGACAAAAATTCCACATTGTAATTCATATTACATAATAATTACAATATTATTTTAGCTTCAAATTGGTATTTTCTGTGCCATAGGCTTTGTGACAGCCATGGTGATTTTAAAAAAGCCACAATATTAAAAGAGTTTTGAAATTATTCTGCCCAGCAAATTTGTTACTTTTCACCAACAGCCACAGCTTAGGAATGCATTCTTGATACAACCTCAGTTTATTTGACAGTCCATCAAATCATGTTTGCATTAAAAATGTAATGTACATGAACCATGTAGTGGAGAGGAGAATGAATGAATGCAGACCTGCCAACAAAAAATCGTATTCCGTACTTTTTCTATCCTCTTTCGCTTCTTAAGGGGGTACTAAGATCTATAGATGTCTATGAATGCACATCACCATCATGCCATACTACATCGCACCTGTCTTCATAGAAAACATTTAATTGTTCAATGAAATGTCTATGTCCCTCATTTACCAGAACGAATGCCTTTGGTGCAGGGATGACACACTTGTCAAAATGTTTGGCATATTTACCTTGTTTTCTATTGAAAATAATTGAATAATAAAAGGTTTTCAGGTCGACAGGTGGATGGGGATTGACATTTTTATGATCTGAATAATTATTGACATTTAATGAGTTTGGTACCCCTTATCCGAATGAAAAAGACAAAAATACGATTTTAGGTTGGCAGTACTGTGAATGGTAACTGAAATGAATGAATGAATGAATGAGGAATGGTAGGAGCTTGTATGTTTTGTGCTTATTGAGTGAGTAGAGCCCTCTTGAGGGTAGGCCGCCAATTACGGTTTGCACCATTGTTCATTACAATGCTTGATATCTCTTTTCTTCTATCGTTTGTCAATGTCATTCACAATGTATGACTCAGAAATCTGTGAAGACTTCTCTGGAGCATGAAGTTCAGTAATAAAATGAAGGTGAATTTTCATCTTAAGCCTTGCATGCTTGGTAGTTAAAGGTGGAGTTGATGTTTTCTATTAAGAAAGCCTTGAGGTTGACATTGTTGTCTTCAGAACAATTGTAAGGCTTGGCTTCACTCAAACTTCTGTTTGACATGGGAACCTCCAAATTCGTATTTGGTGTCTTTTTTTTTAAATATTATACTCAGATTTTTCAGCTTTATTTCCCAGTTTCTGGTCTTGATTCCCAATGCTCGCAAACTTTTAAACCTGTCAATGTTTCTTAATGCTGATTATCTTTCTAATGACAATTTAATTGACCACAATCTTTCTTGTTTTATCTCTACAGTGGAAGGGGAAGACGGAGAAATTGGGATGGTCAGCTCTGCGATCGACAGCCCATCACCTGAGGAAACCCTCACTCCATTGGCCAGGCTCAGGAAGGACATCAATAGTGACAATGTCTTCAACAGGTATGAAACATAGTAGAAAATTAATGACTATCCTTTTAGATTAGTCAGAGAAAATCTTCTACTTGCTTGAAACAAGCCAAGTTTAAGCAATGACGTGAAATAAATTGCTTTAAATATAAACTGAAATTAGGAGTAGTCTTGAAAGTGAGTTAGACCATTTCCACCTGAAGCACAGCTAGAGAAACAATGTTTGGAATGGGGTTGTCATAATTTTCAAAGAAGTTTGGAATTGTGAAATTGCAGTTATTTTACTTTGTTTTGGTATACAAAATCGGGTGAATTAGACAAGAACAGAAAGATTTATTTTAGATTTTTCTCTCAAAACAACACTCTTTTTGTCAGCACTTCTTTAGTTTGTTAATCGAGGTCAACTGCTCTTGTGATCATTTTAAGTGGTACTATTCAACACTATCGGCATCTGTAATATCTAGTCATTGGTTATGTTTGTAGTCTCTCTTAGGCTTCATGCCTTGATTAGTACCCCAGTTTCTCTTTTCATTTTCTCTCTATCGTCATTTGCTGTTCCATTCATTTCCCATGCGTTCAGTGCCATCTGCGTCCCCAGCAGTAGGCCGATTATTATTAGACCCCTTGTGCACAGCTCTTGTCACAAACTATTAGTATGCCTCACCGGAAATCCAACAGAAGACATAGCATAAGAGGGAATATGTTTGAGAATATATTTTGGCATCTCTATTATCTCTGTGTATTATCTCTTTCTCAGTCAGTCTCTCTCTCTCTCTTTCCTTGTCATCTATTTTCTTGTATCTTATATTTTCTCCATCTCCACCTCTTGATCTAGAGCTCTCCTCTCTCTCTCTCTCTCTCTTCAATCTGCACACCCTTTTCAGAATGTATCCCCTTTTATTCTCTGGCTCCTTTCCTCTCCCTCCCTATCTAGGTCACTTTCATTTCTTTTCGCTAAACTTCTCCAGAAGTACATTTGTATATTTTCAATTCCATATGAAATTGTGATCTTTCATGTACAGCTCTTCCTCAGCCTCTCCCACTTTCTCTAGAGCTCCCATTATTTGTTGCAGCAATAATTTGTGCGCATCCTTTTAAAATTCCAAGTGCTGATGTACCAGAATGCGTCTTGTATCTTTTTGTGATGGAGGTTTTTATCCCACTTGTTTTGACAATCTGAAGGTCAGGCTCATCTTCATATCCATTCCTGCCAAGTTCTCTTTAGCCTCAATCCAGATGTTGCTGTATTTTCTTATAAAATGAACAGAAATACTGAATCTGAATCATTTCTCACACAATCTCTCCCTCCCTCTCGCCCTCCCTCTCTCCCTCTTCCATCTTTTTTGCTCCAACCTTTTTAAAATTCCAATGGCAATGTGCAATGAGGCTTGTATCCCTCATGGTCATTCCTGCCTGCCTCTGTCTCTAGACTTGTTCAAGGCTTTTTCCTTTTCCTATGGACATAAATCATTTGGATAAGAATTTGATAAAATAAGATCAAAATATGGGCCTGAATATTTTGGAAGTTTCTAATCAACTATAAAACTTTCTCTTAGTGATGCATCTTTTCATTTAGAGTTTTTCAAGGAAAATCAATATATTGTGAAATCTCCATGCAACATATAGGGCCTATAATGCTAGGAACGTGATTTAATTTTGCAATCAATGGGGTAAAACACAGCACTCCTCTCCACTGATAATTGGGAATATTTACCGTATAATCAATTTTTTTTAGGTCTACCTTTTTTATTTGCTGTAATCATTGAGCAAATTAAGTAGCATATTGGTAGTAGTCCCACCTAGTTGAGAATAACGTATGCCACAATACAGGTCTGAATAAAAAGTAGGCCTCATTTCAACAGTTCTAAACTCTATTCTCTATTGTTGGACTTTCAATTCCAGTACAAGAAAGCAAAGAAAGGGTAAATTCAACTGTTCCTTTCACATGCCCAGTGTAATTTAATCACTCACTCTTTTCACTACTTGGAGTGGTTATAGAATAGAAATGAATGGGTCTGCCAGCTGCTTAACCTGGCCCAGGTCGTGACCTTAAAAGAGGTCATGCCTGCCTGACCTTTTGTCTCAAGACCACCTTCCCCACTTTTTCATAGAAACCAACTCCAGGGACAATTACTCCGAACATCCAAGATTTCATCATTTCTCCTTCTGTGACTTACTTTGGGATAGGCCTACATACAGCTTGGGAAATAATTATTAGAGCAAACCCTTTGGGAAGCTTAGTTGGAAAGTGGTCTAATAATTATTTCACAATCTGTAGGCCTAACGTAACATGTTGAATTCTATGCAGTCTGCATGATAATAGTATGTTGCATTACAGCAATACTAATCTAAAAAATTAATGTTTATTTTCGTCTGATAAAATCTGCCAGAATTCCAAAAGGGATATTTTAGATTTATTAGGATTTGAAGTTTGGATTAAAAATGTAGGAATGCACAAGGTAATGTTATTATTATTATTATTATTATTATTTTTTTTTTTTTTTTTTTTTTTTTTTTTTTTTTTTTTTTTTTTTTTTTTTTGGGGGGGGGTACCCTCTCAAAGGAAAAAAAGATTGGGACAGAGATAGACATGAGTAATATATTTTTACTCTGTTTAAATTTCTGTCAAACCTCTCTCACTGTTCTGGTGTTTCAGCCCTCCAGTTAGGATTTATGCTGGCAGAATGCTTGCTGTTATTCTAAGGTCATAGGTCAATTCTTTCCCCAAGTATGCACATGCTTACTTTTCCATTTTAAAGGGAAGATTTGTGAAAAATAGCCCCGGAAATGCCTGCCTACATGTATATGCAATATACAAGTGTTGATGTACTGCAGGAGCCATGTTTTTAATTACTCATCACTAGTGCATGATGAATTAATTACTGATTTGGAAGAAGTGGTCAAATACTACTAAAGCTGCTCCGAGATGTATGTCTAGGCTTAATTAATTTATTTATATTTTGTTAAAATTATAGATAATGCGTATTGTTTTGACAAAAAGAATTCCCCTTTTTTCCTCAAACATAACCCTGCGTTGGATGTTTTATGTTAAAATAACTTGTAGTTCAAGCATTATTTATTATTTTTTTAATTATAGGTTACAATGCAATAAAGTGAGTAGGGCCTATCGATATGCAATTTATTTGTTGGAATTATAAAAAAAAAGAAAAAGGAAGAAATTTGTTCAATTGAATGACATACCAGCCAACCAGCGACATACAGATGTCCTCGTTAATAGTCTTGAGTCTACCCAAGCCAAGTGCTCAGCAAATAAAGTGCGCATTAATCTGCATGTATCTGATCTCCGTTTTTACTCCCCTCCATACATTGTACATTGTATCTCCGTAAATTGTGTGCAAATATTTGCGCATGAACTTGTGGGGCCGAGATTGATTCATTATTTCTCACTTTTGTTTCCTCAAATCACAATTGAAGCTATGTAATTGGATTGGGTACTTCAAGATGTCAGTGTGAACTTGTGTGATCAGTGATGTATTAACTAAGAAGATTTAGGAGACTGAAATGGCTATTTAGCACATAATTTGATGATCCACAGCATTTATATTGTGCCATATTTCTGTTGAGAACATTGCCTCCATTATTAAGGATAATGCACACTTTTTTCCTTTTCTTTTTTTCAATGTATTGCTCGGATCGTGTTAAAAAAAAATATACAATGTATGTAAATGAAAAACATTGTTTTTTTTTTGTTTTTTGTTTTTCTTTTTATCCAATGATTTTCCAGGCTTATGTTGCTTGTACTTGTATTATTTACTGTTTTACAAACCAACTTAAATTCTTTGTCAAAAGCAAGTATTTTGGCCAGCGAATCAGGACAATTAGCCCAAGGAAAACTAGCTGTTGGACTATTAGCCCAAGGACAACTACCCCCCAAGAAATAGGGTTAGGGGTAGATTTTTGATGGTTGTCTGGAAGTAATTGTCCTAGAACCATAGCCTTGTTATGCATAGCAACAATCTTATGTTTGCATTCATTAAAATCTTCAATGTTTTATTATTAAAATTCAATATAATTCTGTACATCAAATTTGGAAAGGTTCTTGAAGCAACATCTTGTTAATACCTTCCCTGTTGATGTCTACAATATTTCATGATATGGAGGTTAATTTCTTCAGAAAATTTGATGTGCCTTGAATACAGGTTATATATTAGTTATCTATTTAGTAATTAACATAATCTTTTCTTTGTTTGTTTTTGTAGACAAATGGTGGCTCGTGGCTTATTGGATACCCTAAGGACTGTGTGTGACAGTGAGGAAGATAGAGAAGCAGGACTAGAGGCTATGAGTCATCTATCAGAAGATATAGGTTAGTATACTTAGACTAAATACATGAAGAAAGGATTTGGTGTGTGGACGTTGTCTGAGTAATGAAAATCTTTAATCGGGCAGAAGAATGTTCGATGACTTATTATGGCGTGTTATTCAAAGAGTCACGACAATCATCTTCTGCCCGAGTAAATGTTGCACTATCTATCATAGCGTAAATATTCATATTATGAATGACAGCACCGTAAGAACTGAAGAAAAAACAACGACATTTAAAGTGATTCACAAAATTATCATTCTAAAGAGCTTTGGTCAGCAAAATAGGGCTTCCAACTTGGGAGATAATGAGTGTGTTTCGCTCTTTGTTTATCTCTCTATATTCCAGTGCATTTTAGTGTCTTATGTTGCGGTAAGAGGATGAAATCCCATTGAATTGAAACGTCTTAATATGACGTCCTTCTTGAAGATGTTTTCAGAGCACACTCTGTACATGTACAAAGTAGTAGTGTTTTTTCTCATATACTAAGTGTTACAGTACACATTGAAAAACAGGAAGTATATGCCTACTCCAAGCTCATTATTTTGTTGAACAGTATTTAAAACCCATGCTGAGAGGGATCGAATGTCAGAGGATTGATGCTTTTGAACTGGTAGGCGTGTATAAAAATGCTGGTAGTTCATTCAGTAGTAAAAGACAGCCTGCAGTTGTGCTAGAACTACATGCTTGTAGCTTAACCCTTAATCACCTTTCCATATGATGTGATCTAGAATGCAAAATAGGAAAAAAGAAAAGCAAAAGGCAGATTATCTTCACCAGAAAACAAAAAACAAACATGTACATCTGTAATTAAGGTGATATTTTTTCTTACATGTTGTAGTTTACCATGGTGAAAATTTTGTGTTGTATTCAGTGACATTTTTATGATTTAAAGCTATTAATTTTGTGTCAAAATCTGTTTCATATAGGAAAAACAAACTTTGTTTAAGTGTATATATATTTCGTGTGTTACAAAATCAGACTTAGAAAATGATTAAATTTAACCCCCTCTAATTTATTACAGAAAAGGTACCGTAGTGATATCCTCAATAGAGGACCGCCAATAAGAAATTTTCTCAAAGCCTAAATCCAAGCGGATGTCTGCATACATGTACATGGTATCTCAGATCTCTCTTAACATACAGAAGGGTACAAATTTGTTGTATGTTGATGTTGTTCCGAATGCATTAAACTTATCCACCGCCGCCCCTTCCTCTCCCCTTTCCGCTCATGAATATTCTGCAGAACCGATGGTGCGAGCCGAACTGATGGAGCAGATACCACACATCGCAATGCTCTGTCATGAACACCAACATCTCTTCCCAACCACCATCCAGGACTACATCCTACCGACCGTGGTGCGTTATCTCACTGATACTAACAACCAGGTATGTATCTTATCTATTGTCATTGTGGTAGTGGAGGACCCTGGTGGTAGTGTCGTCATAGAAACCAACGTCTCTTTGTTTGTATCATTTTGCACATTATCATGCACTTCCATCTCAAATACGTTTTATTTTTATTAACATTTTCCCATTTTGTACATGTAGATGATTTATCTCTGTCGACATCGTAGTTCATTTCTATCCAGTTTGTCCATTATTTTTTAATCTTGATTACTATCTGAAACATCTTTCTTTCTTTTTTCTTGAGGCAAAGCTGTGTGTGATACTCATGTTACGTTTCTTGAAGCTCTTGAATTATTTTAATGGATGTGCTTATTAGATAATTTGTGGAAAAGTGCTTAATGCAGTTACCTTTCTGCAAGCCGGATCATCTTCTTTTTTTAAAATAACATTATTATTGGTTTATTGAGAATTTAATGTTCCCATTGCCCCCTGTAAAGACATATGTTATTGTTATGTCTACATGTCACATGCTCACGTGATAAGTGTATGCTTTATGAATGTTAGCCCAAACCTTGTCATGTTGATAAACATGTGAACAAATCACATTGTGTGTAACAGTTAGAGGTATATTGAGCCTTATTGTTTTACATGGTATTAAATTTCCTTTTGGGTTTTTACAAATGGTATTCCTGTTTATCTGAAATTACAGTTATTGATGAGCGCATAATCGAAGGGGAAAACCCTCCTGACTACCTCATGTAATAAGATACATTTTGTGTTTTTCTTATAATCTGCCTGTAACCTGTTTATATTTGATACTTCCTGTGGTACATTAAAAGAAATGAAATAATTTTTTCTGTGTATTTCTGTGAGGGTTTTCATTTGGGTTGTTTTACCTGCACACTACTGTAAACGTTATTTTCGCGCCATTAATTTTTCGCAATAAGCGGCCTCAAAACAAATTCGCTGGTTCTTAAATTTGCGCTGCGAGCGCACCCCACTACCAAAAAATATTATCTTCTTTGTAATCAATGGCTGATTTGAACCAACTTTTTCAAGTAGGGAAATGGTTTTCTGCTCTCATTCTCGTTTTACAATGGCAATATAATATTTGATTCGTTGTAATTCAGCATCGTTTCAACCGACCATGAGCTTCTTTGAAATTCAGCACATTTTCTCTCTGAATTACGGACACGATAGAGGCAGAGCGGAGACCCCATTGCATTGGCCTGGTAGCGGTACAGCATCAGCAGCGGAGGGGGAATTCCCGGGAAAGTTGCGACTAGACTCATGATGTGAGAATCAAAGTAACATTAAGGCATGAGTGATGTCCTCAACTTCAAAACTTAGACTAAATATCATACAAACATCAAATGTGTTAAACAAACCTGTCATTTATTAATCACTACCACTCACGGTCAAACATTTAGAGCTAGCAGCAGCGAGTTTTTTTAATCAACTCGCCATTGCAATTTTAAAGTTGCAGCGTGTGCGTGCATGTCATTGCTAGCGTAAATGTCGCCCTTTTTTGTCGACTCATTACAATTTTTATGTTGCTTATATTTTTGTGTGTTTTTAAATTTGCACCTGCCTGCCAATGTTTGCGGGAAATCCGCGAAAATTAATATACCGCGAATATTAATATACCGGGAATATTTCCACGAATACAGTATTGTACGGAAATAATTCATTGGAAATTGAGAAAGGATAGCTTGAAAAATAACTGACTAAACATGTAGCAAGCTTATTTTAACACTCATTAGAAAGAAAACAGATCTCCATCGGAGCAGTGAAATAGTTCAGTGAAACATTGACATGTAGATATTAAAAAGCAAAATCATCCCCCCCCCCCCACCTAATTTTCTCATTTTCCTTGGTAAGTGTTGCTGCTTCACAGCAAGGCAAGAAAGACTGAGTAGATTTCCATTTTCCTGGATAATTAACATTTCTTTTTTTTTGCCAGACAATACAAGAAATACCGTGATTGACGTCACATTTTAGTTGTTTGCAAGATGCGGTCCTTGATGTTTGTAGCAGATGTGAATAAAGTAAAGCATTGATGTGTATAACATTGTATAAGCTCCTAAGGAAGTGCGTGTTTGAATATTATAAGTGAATAACAAAATCATGCATTAAAAAAAATGTGCAAAAAGAGAGAGTTGCCATTCCCTCTGTTATAATAAGAGTATTGCTGCAGTACCGCATGAAAGTGCGTCACGACATACCACCCTCCATGGAGGTCCTCTTATTGCGCAGCAGCGTAACATAGTGGCTGTCCGCCATGATGGATGTATGTGGGATTTAGATGAAGGAATGATGAAAAAGGATGACTCAAATTTTGCCCGTGGCCAATTTTGGCGGGTGGAGAATGTCTGAGGGGATTAATTTTGCCTCCTCGTGAGGCACTCAATACCCCTTTACCAGCTTGAGATGCATGGAATAAATATGCTTGCTGCGCATCTCATTAGCTTTTTGAACCCTGGTAGAAAATGGCCGCTGTCTGGCTGATGCATCAGGCCTTGAATTAAGATGAATTCTTCTCTTCACTAGGTAGAGACTGCTCCTTACTCGGCGTTGATGCATGTTCGTAGTCTTCCGGAATAAGTCTATCCATGTATGAATATTATTACTCATGCTTGTGATTTACTTCTTTCTTATAATGCATTTGAGCAGAAGGAATTAAATTTTTTCTTTATTTTTTTTTTGTTGCTTTGACAAATTTCTTTTTTCTGCTTATCTTTTCACCCTACCCGTTTTTATTTGTGACCTGTTCTATTTTTTACCTTTCTTTTTTTTTTTTTTTTTTTGGTATAAATTCTCGTTTGACGAAGCTCTTCTACAAAAGTAAGGGTGGTATCTCACGTCGCGGAAACTACTTTGAAACAAATTTGAGACGGATTTGTCAGCATGGCTTTGCCATAGCTCAGTTTCCTAAGTTTCGGAGACTTCTCTAATACGTTTTATACGTGATGGAAACGATTCCGCCGCGTAGATGTCTCCGCGAAGTGAGATACCACTCTAATGGGTTCTTGTCTTTTATTTCTCTTTTGTACTCTTTCTTGACTAAGCTCATTACACCATATTGCTCCTTTTGTTCTTGTAGGTTCGGAAGACGAGTCAGGCAGCGTTACTAGTCTTACTAGAACAGGAGTTAGTAGGAAGACAAGACATGGAAGATCAAGTGTGTCCAGTGATTGTCCAGTTATCCAGTCAAGATAGTTCAGATGACTACAGGACAGAGGCTGTTGCAGTAAGTCTTTTTATCTTACTCTATATCATTTTATAATTATTCCATCTACATGTATGTAATATTCATGATAAAATTTGTAGGCACCTTCAAATTCGATACTTGCCAACTCTTTCGGTCTAGTTGGTAGATTACTGGTTTACATTACAACACCATATCATGCAGTGTATCAAGAGAGTTGGCAGGTATGAAAATCACATGACATTTATTTATGCAATTCACAGTCAAACCTGTCTATTTACGCTACTCAAGGGAGAAAAGTACCACTCTAAAATGGGTGGCAAGTTTTAAAAACACATTTCTTCCAACAGGGAGATATACATGTAGGTAAGCATCCACTGTAGTCTTTATATATAGGTGGCCATTAAAACAGGTTTAACTGCATATATCAATTGTAGAATTATGTTAATTAATTTTTTTCAGGTTAATGCTTCATTCTTTGTTAGTTTAGCTTACCTGCTGTAAGTTTTTTTCAGAAGAGTTGGAGATTAGTAGAGGTATAAATATCCTTGGTTGTGTTTTTAAAAATCATTAAAAAATAGAAAAATACAAACTTTAATGTGTAAAACAGATCATTAAAGGTAGTGTCATCTTTTTTCACAAATTGCGAAAACTAATGCAACTTGGCATAACTTTAGAATGTGATAAACCTACACTGTCTATTCAATCTTACTGTCATATGTTGCCTAGATCAGTAATATGAAACAAAAATCTGACTACCAATCTTGACCAGCTCCCCATCAACATCGTTGATATTACAGCGCGTGCAGCAAGGACCACACACAGCAATATACACACGACGCATCAGCGTGCATTATTCTCTGTGCTAACGGTCTGCGGTTTGCACTGTATGGTATATTTTTCGAGGTTCAAAAAAATAGGAATGAATTTTGATAATCGCAATATAATGACAAACATACACATTTGAGCTTAATCATGCCGTGGGAAGATATAGTCATTGGTATACTACTATATCCTCTCAAAAACTAGAAATTTAATATTTTTGTCTGCAAAAGGATGACACTACCTTTAACTTATAATATTACGAAGCTATACATTTGTTAATCTCAAGGGTTGCCAATTGGAGGGTGTTTATCAAGATTTGAATTATCATTGTGCTCTCTGACCTTGCAGCAAAGTTCAAATCAAATAGTTCATGCACACCACCCCTAAAGCTCTGTGCTAATGATATGCAGCATTGTGTATCGGAGCCTGGTATTGGAATGTTTGAGCAGTGATTACGATATCAAGTGAGGGAGGGCTATAGACTGCTATCAGTTTCTACCAAGTGCAAAGTGCACTCCCATCAATATCAGTGTGTGGGAATGCATGTTGGAGGTGTAAGGTCAGATGCTCAACTTCATGTGCTGTCTGAATGTTTTCCAACATGCTCACAGTCTCAACAAAGTATGTTATTCTTGTAAATGTGACGGGGGAGGGGGCTTGGTTGGCTGGTAAAGAGTTATTGTAGTGTATGTGTATGGCAATGCTCGACACTAAAATTTTTGCTCCAAAATGGTTGCCCTGCAGAAAAAAAAAACCCAACAACAACGCTGAAGTTTTTATTTTTATGTAAAAAATTTTGCATAGAATGTTACAACAAGGTTTTTATAATGTAAACCTAGTTTAAAGGGGCTGAAAAGGATCTGGCAAATACATAATACACATTTAATTCTGTCATGTAGGCCTTTACATTGGTCTAGCAAAAAAACGTGGTTGCCCGAGGGTCAACAGGCAACGGGGCACATGCTAATGCTGAGCGCTGTGTGTGGGAATATTATTTTATGCAAACGTTTGTTGGAAACATGATTTTTAGATCTTTGAAATATTTAGAATCCTGTACAAATATTATATTAGAAGTTTAATCTTTTCTTCTTCTTCTTCTTTTTTTTTTTTTTTTTTTTT
>CALNVZ010003435.1:12262688-12276895 GCA_940671915.1 Paracentrotus lividus | reverse complement strand
GCATTTTGTGAATTGAAGATAGTCCAATGTGTTCCTTATCTTTAGTGTTATATTATTCAGCCGTATACTTTTATTGAATCCCTAAAATTTGAACATCTGTACTGAATGTGTTTTAATCCAGATGAACCAACCTAGAATTTTTTATGTAGGGCTTAGACAAAAAAAAATTAAGGGAATCATGAATAATTATTCTACTCTTTTCTTCTACACATGCGTGGACATATAATATACTTTTATTGCATCTGTGTTATCTTCAATTTATAATTTGTATTGTAGAATATATTTGTCATGAATTAATGATGTTCATAACAAGTTAGTGCCCAAGGGTTTTTTCGATAATGTACTTCCAGAAGATCTTATGAGGCTTCATGCTAATGCGTGCGCATGTGCATACATATCTTTGTTGGAATCTCTGATTGTGGAAGTTGCGTTTCAATAGAACAAAAGATAAGAAAATCTGACATTAAAAAATGAATTATTCACACAACATCTGTGTGTATGGCATGTGTGCACCTAAAAAGTCCCTCTTGCTTTCTCTGCACATGTATGCCTGAAATACACCCCCAATGCTTTCCCGCCAAACAATGCTGCATCTACCGCACACACACTTTCACTTTCCACACACAGAAGCATACTCATCGTGTAGTACCACCATGCATATCACACACACACAGTACACACACAAAGCATCCATGCACTGAGAAGAGACGCATGCACACACAGAGATGTGCTCATTTCTACCACTTTCTCATTTTCACATGGAGGATAAGGGGGAGAAGTGAGCGTTCTCCAGCATTTTTTTGTGGACGAGATAGAGATTTTTGAGGTCAGAAGGAGTGTATGTTTGTGCAAGTGAGATATAGCATTCCGATGCCCTTTACATAAAAAATGAGCCACTGCCTTTGGTGTATATTACTTCGATTGACTACCATGTTAGTTGCAGTGAACATTATTGGAAAACCGCTTTGCAGTCGATTGCGTCAATGGAGTACCCATTCTTGGATCACCTGTGTTTCCGAATAAGTGCGGAGAATGAACATAGTACAGTGGAATTGTAAGCAAGGTGCCTTGGGAATATGCTGAACTTCTGAACAATTGAGTGATTATGTTAGCGTTTTCATTTCATGGCGACTGTATCTTCATTTACGTGCGAATTTCAAAGAAAATAGAATCACCAATCAAGAAGGAATTACGGTTTTGCTCTTCAAAAGCAGCTTGGATCAATCAACACGATCTCTTTTTAAAGCAATTTCTTCATACAGAATGATATCTGAAAGGAATGAGCCACTGCTGCATACACGCCAATATACTACTGTACCATGTTTTCTACATAATGGCTACACCAGCTTTTTTCAACATCGACACACTGTGGGATCTGCAGCGATGTATTCTTCATTCCATGATTACAAATTCACAGATACGGTATTCCCTTGGTGAAAGACATGGGTAGTGAGATTTGACTATCACAAGACAATCTCACTATTCTGTTTTTCCCCTGGTGAATGCTTATTACATCTTGTAGAAGAACGTCATTGAGCTGCAAGCCAGGGAGATTCAATCGTGGAGTTTAATAGAGTTTGCAATGTAAGCACTGTCTAAAATAGTGGGAAACAGTGCTTTAACCCATTGACTCTGGAACCATATGTTCCTGGTTAAACATGTGAATGCAAGAATTCATTAAGTCAACGGGTTTAAAATGTATCTCTCCTTTGCTGCATTCCTATTGGTTTTATTTGGTCATAGATTAACTAAGAATTAATGTAAATCTTTTTATTAATTTAATGTTTATACCTCTGTACTGTCTACAAGAAAAACACTTTCTTCACTTATGTTCATTTTCCCCCTTTGTCATCAATCATTGAGGATCTTCTATCAAGATCAAAGCAAAATGTCCCTATGTCTATCATTCATTCATGTATCCTAGAAAATAGAGTCCATGTAACTGCATTCATTATAAGCAGATATCTAAGCAGGTCTAACGTACCAAGGTGTTTTCCCTGCTAGTAACATCCATAATTAAGGCCTCCCCAAAGACCGACATACAGCACCCATCGATGACAGATGCCTTGAATCGTCCTTCGTCCCATGTGCCCTTTTAGTTTGCCATGCAACCTAATCAATGACTATCCTGCAATGAGAGATTCTTGTTAGGGCTTGAGGAGAGAACTTGTCTTTTCGTATCATAGTTATATTCAAATTACAATTTCAAATAAATTCAAACTTGGTGCTATGAGATGAAGACTTGTGGCCTGATTAATGCAAGACTTCTGTGTAATCTCCTTTTTTCATTGCCATAACTTGATGCAGTTCAAATGGCAAAATATTTTTTACTGATTCAAGATTCTGTTCCCCCAAATTGGCCATTGTTACATTGTTACTTGAAGATAATTAATCATTATTTTCTTGTCTTTCAATCCTATTCCCTTCCTTCTATCGATCTCCCCACCTCTTTTGCTGTTCATTCCTCTCTCTCTCCTTCTCCATCCTCTTTTTTCCCTCCTACCTTTTTTTGTCTTACAGCTGATGAGCAAGGTTGCACCTCTGGTTGGCAAAGATATCACAGAGAACTACTTCCTACCCCAATTTACTGAATTGTGCAAAGATAGTTTATTTCATATACGAAAGGTGAGTTATCAAGACAAGTTGTAACTGTAGTTGTTCCTTTTTTTGTTTAATAAAGGTTTTAATTGGAAGCATATGCATTTCCCATGTGTTATTGAATTGCAAAATATGTGTGATGCTGCCTAGTTAGGGTGTCATTGTCCAAGCATGAATCATATCCATAATTTATATATCAAAAAGTGAAAACTGTTATAAAAATCCTCTTCATTGTGGAAGAATAGGTATGTCCTACTTTTCCTGTATTGAAAGTGAAAAGGGATCGTTTAGCCTTCACTCCTTGTATAGACACATCCGATTCATTCATTTTCATCAATTCATTCTCAGTCACGTGTGCCAAAATCTGAAAAGGATGCGAAACTTATTTAATTGCTCTGCATAATTGGTAACCAACCACACTCACACACTTAAAATACTTATCTAGTTTATACTTCCTTCTTTCTTGTTTTCATTGAGATTATATTATTGAAATAACACCATTTTTTCCGTGAGGAAATGTTTTTGCAAAGTATTATTTGACCATATCCTTATTAAATTTCATGTATTATGATTGTCTGTTGAGGTTTGTTCATATCTGCCTTCACTTTCCAAGATTGTATCGAAAGGCTATAAATTTAAATCTGTACTCCTATTCATGTCCATTCAGCTTAGCATGATGAACAAAGTGATTAATAACTTATAATGATATCAATATTTAAATAAAACTGCAAATATTTAAAGGTGGTATCTCACTTGCCATGAGACGAGGTTGCCACTCAGAGTCTCTGGAGCCACGGAGATGTTGCCACAACGTCTGTGGATGCACGGCAACTTTGATGCGATGTCTCACCTCTGCGACGGAAAATTGATTTTGTTCATAATTGTGAGATTTTTCCAGTTATTTATGAGACTCGGTAACGTCGTCTCATATGAGATGCCACCTTTAGTAATAATATTATGGTGCATTGTTACCCCAGACATTACATTTCATGATTGTGTTTCTCCCTTCATAGGTCTGTGCTGCAAACTTTGGTGACATATGTAGTGTTGTTGGAGAGGAGGCTACTGAGAAAGTGTTGGTAAGTACTGTAATTATTGTAAAACAGAACTAAAGGACTCTAGCCAAAACAGATAGTAGCTTCACAAAATTACTATTATTTCATTCAGGATAATATCCCAGATTCCTTGGTTTGGCACAGAATTAATTTTTGAAGTTCAAGCCCCCGATAATAATATTTGAGATAGTTGAGCAGGAAGAGAAAAAATGTTGGCACTGCCAATGGAATCTCCTTGCATAGGTTAAGTGGCTTTTCCCATTTCATGCTATGGCAATTGACAACAGGAATTTCTGTAACAGTGTCATGCCACCATTTTAATCTTGGCAACATATTCTTGTTTGAAAGAAAGTTTATAACAGGGTTTTTAAAAAATCCTTGTTTTCCCAATTTGTAAAAAAAAAAAAAGCTGCCTTTCACAATTCTACCAATGGAAAACAAATTTCCATATTATTGTGGACAATGAAACTTTGAATCTTGAATAGGTACACCCTGACAAGTCTACCTTCCCTTCATGTCTTGTGGTATCCCATTATTCAGATTTGACCATGGAGTAACCCTAACCCTCTGGTCATTTTACAGCCCTGTCAAAGGCCCTCATGGGAGACTCATTTGCATAAAACAAACATTCCACAGTTTTCATTACTGATTGAAAACTCTAGGTTCCCTTGGGCAAAAGCATGCAAGGTTGGCATTTCAGAAAGCAGATTTTTTTTTGTTCTTCTTTTTTTTCTTGTTTAATTCAATGTAAGGGGTCATTACCCTGTTCATTGGGGGATGAACACTTGTACTATTAAAAGTTTATTGAAAAATGTGTTGCCCTTTTCATACAAGAATATAAAACTTATATATAAGTAACATTTGAACGTTGCAAAAGTTTAAACCTATTATCTATTGGGATGCAAGTTTAGGGCAAAAAATTATGCCATGCTGTTGGAAAATTTGCTGTTCGTATGCTTTTGGAAAGTAATTGTTCTTGTATTTAGGCTATGATATGAATAAAACGGTCAAGTAATGAATTTTAAGAAAAAAATCTTCCTTGTTTGAATTGAACTCGTGGTTAAAGTTATTCTAAGTACTGTTTCTATTCATGACTAAACCTTTTCTCCACATTTTTGTTATATTATAAAACTACAGTCATTTATCCAGTAGCTACATATTTGTCCCCGTTGTTTTCCCCCTGAATTAGTCTGAATACACATGGTTTGAATGAAACTAAAATGAATTACTCATGTCTACTTGTTATTTTAAAAATAAGTCCAGCCTTCATGCAAGGATATGCAAACATTTTATTATGACTCCTGGGGCACCCAAGGTTTAGTTATTGGAATATTTCAACTATTTTATGCCTGTGGTTCAATTGTGCAAACTTCTGCTGGATTCTTATTTGAATTTCTTCCTGTCTGTCAAAGGAACATGAATTTTAAAAAATGTGAAAATATCCGTAATTACAAGTACGTTGTTGTTCACATTCTGGCAGATTCAAATTTATAGATAGCTTTTTTTCCCCCAGCCATGCTTTCCTCCAATCTTGTTGTTTTGAGTTTCTGAATTCTATTTACTTGTTTGTCTCGATGTCCTTAATTAGCCTGTAATCAGTCAGTGTAGGTCTTCCTCATTTAGACAGCCACTAATGAGTTGTATCTTGCTTGTCTCTTGAAGAGAAACTCATTAGTCTTCAGAAAAACAAGAGTGAAGGCCTACTAAGCCATGAACATGGGATGTAGAAATGGATATTTAGTTTCGAGTATTGTAAGACATTACTGCTAGGAATTCCTATGTGAAAGTGACATGCCTCTAACTTAATTGACTATCCAGTGTTAATTACAGGTTCTATTGTAAGCCCTTTGAATACATTCACGTGCACTACACCATCGTTCCACTACTAACATCCCTGAAACGTGTCAGTTTGTAATATATTGATTAGTGGGTCATTAAGGGAGCGGTAATTGAATTTTAAAGCTGCACAGGCCCATTTGGTGTAAACCTTTGACAATAGAATTTGGTAAAAGAGCTAGAGAATGGAGTATCTGAAACGGAATTGTGAGGCTGCACACTTGTGTTCCATGGTCGAGGTCAGGGGAGGTATTAACAGGGGAATGAGAAGTGAAAAAAGGTTGACAAATAAGAATTGGCAATGAGAAAAAATGGAAAGGATCAAGGTTGTTTGGAGCAATTGTACATGTTACAGGCCATGTTTTCATCAAATATGGATTCTCTCACTTCATGTCCAATTTCTAAAAATAGATCTTGAAACAATAACATCTTCTTCACATTTACTCTTTTAAAAAAAGTATAATTTCTTGCATTTCAACTGTATCCAACTTAACAAGAGAGGGGGCTCCATGCCAAAATGAAGTGCTGTCGGGTCATTTTGTGACCTGGGGGGTGTTTCACAAAGTGTTAAGTAGACTTTAAATATCGCACTTATATCGTTATTTTCGTGCGCTATAATATGCTTCACCTCATTGGATTGACCATGCTCGGGGGATGCGTGCCATTGAGAAGTCTATCAATTAAGTTGCGCGTAGAAGTCAAGTGCGACTTTAAGTCTACTTAACTCTTTGTGAAACACCCCCCAAGTGCAAAAGGGTGGATCTTCGTAATGAAAGGGTTGAAATAAATGTCTGTAAGTAAAATTTTTATGAAGATGAAATCCAAGGGACATATGAACTAGAACATCTCTTGTTTTCTTTTGTATGTTTATAGTTACCAAGGTTTGAAGCACTATGTGAGGACGGCGTATGGGGGGTGAGGAAAGCATGTGCAGAGTGTTTTATGACAGTGTCATGGGCTACGTCCAAACCAAAGCGAGAGCGGGAACTCTCAAACCTCTTCGTCCATCTACTGCGGGATCAGTCAAGATGGGTAAGTGAACCTCTAAAAAATATTTTAGTTTTAATGCCTCAGCGACAAAGTCTCGTTGTTTTTTTGTTGTTTATTCCAGGCCTGCCAAATACCTCTGAATTAGCTGTACCCTGAATAATGGAGAAACATAGAAAATCAAATCGTTTTTGTGGTTAAAAATGTCTAATTCCTACATTGATAACCTACATTGCATTGTGCGTAATGGAGAAGATCTACATGATTTCTTTGTAAATTCTCTTCGTAAGTTTTAAGTTGGCAGCTCCAGTTTACTCCTGAATGTATCTGTCAACTGTAGAACCATTTTGAATGCTTGAATGATAAGACAAGATGAGTTAGCAATAGAAAATATTTTAGATATTCCTACCTAGCACTGACCAAGTAGTCACAACAACTTTCTTCCTGATTGCTGAATATGTATATCTAATCTTCATGAAGATGCCCGTAAATCATATCCTCATCACTGGTTCCTCTGCGTGTCCACCTATGCCACTTGTACCATGCAATCACTATTTGAGAGAGACCTAGACCAGAACAAAAATACGGAACTGCATTGTATTGAGAAAGAAAGATTGGCATTCTTGATTTGGAAATGTTTGTCACATATCAATTATTTTTCTTCTCTCATGTAACACTGTAAATTTTAATCTGAAATTTTGCATCATGTGGATTCATTTTTCTTTTATTAGAAGAATGATGGATCTATTGCTATTGATAGTGTAAATATGTACCAAATCGATTATCCATTTTCTTTCCTTTCTTTTTCTTCTGTGAAGGTTCGAATGGCAGCATTTCAAGCATTAGGTCCTTTCATCTCTACATTTGCTGACCCCAGTATATCAGGCATACACCTCTTATACAATGCAGATGGAACGGTCCAAGTCGCCGGTGTAGTGCCTATAGATGATGACATTTATAGCAACAAAGCATCAAATAACTCTCCCAATAATAATACAGATAATAGATTAGCAGAACACACGGTTATAGATGAACGCAGCAACAATAACTCTCTTTCCAACAAAGATGGGGCTAGTAATGAACAAGGTAGTGATAAAAAGACTTTACATGAAGGGGTCGGGCAATTAGAATTCAAGGTTGGTGGTGGTCAGCCACCCGCCAATGATGATAGTCCGGAATATAGTTCTTTCCTCTATTGGCGGCAACCGGTGTCGGTTATCAAACCTGGAGACAAGAAATCGTCAGATACTGACAAGGAAAAGGAAGAAGAACAGTCAACAGAAGAAAGCAAAGGTGATACGATAGAGATGGAATCTGTAGAAGCATCAACAGAAACAAAAGGAGATGAATCAAGGACTAACGATGATAGGTTTACAAGTACTACACAGTTCGCAATAGCAGGCAGTAGCAGCAGTGATACTTCTGAGAAGTCATCGCCAGATTCCGGAATAAGCAGTCCGGAGGCAGTTCACGAGGACAGCGACGAGACAGCCTCCGGAGATGGCACAGAATCAAAAGAACTGAAGAAGGACATCCAGGACCTGGTGCAGACGATATCGCAGATGAACCTTGAAGGCGGTGGGGAAGGATCGGACGATGCGACTTCTCAGAACACCGAAGGGGAAGAGCAGACGGATGGTAGCGTGAAGCTCCACACGGCTGATGTCAGCGAAGCCAATGACATCACTGAGATGGTAATGCACCTTCCAAGCACACAGACCTTAGAGCAGAGGATCGATGACAAGACGCTGTCCTTTGTGAATGGTGTCCTAGAGGAGGAGGAAGATCTCAATGAATGGTCCGATGTTGAACCTACCCTCATGCAAGTTTCACCTATTGTAAGTTCACCTTCTCAAGGCTATACTCTAAATCAAAAACATCCCTAATTCGGAAAAATTGTATTATCACTTAATTTATATTTTTCAAAAAGATAACTCAAGCACCACCTCTGGTGTTGTAAAACTACCGTCTCCAGCTTCCCAACCTTACATGATTCAGCATTAGGGTGTAATCTTGCTAAAGATTAGTAAAATCTGTTTCCCTTGTAACCAGTATTCAATGTGCCAAAAGGCAGTCATGGTAAGAGGCCTGCAATTAGCATGAGCAAGAAAAAAATAACTTGTCTTGCCACAATCTTGTGTTTTACTTTTATACCCTTCACTGCCATTTAAGAATAACATAATTTGTTGGCAAAAATGTTGAAGGGATTCATTACTGTTTAGACTGACGTTGAGACATGTCTTGAGACAAATCATCTGCTTGAATAAAAAACAGAAAACACAGAACTTTTGTATGATATCTCTTTACTATCGTTGTGCTGTGCTTTTTTACCCCAAAAAATAATATCTCAAGGGTGCAATGACAGCGTTATGGTTTCTGTCCTAATGTGTAGCGATTGAACTAAAATTAATCATTTGTAAAAATGTGCAGTTTAATACAACTTTCATATTTTGTCACCCAACAGCAAGATGTGATCCCCAACCTTCTTTTAGAGAACTACCTATCAATGACAGACCCTAGGATAGCCCAGGCAGTGGATACCGAGATTGCCAAGCATTGTGCCTACAGTCTACCTGGTGTGACCCTCACACTTGGACGCAAGAACTGGTCCTGCCTACGAGATATCTATGAAACATTAGCTTCAGACATGCAGGTAAGAAGAACTGGAACATTGATCAGAGTTATCTTTTATGGTTCTTTAAAAATTCCATTGGGAAAGAAGGGGTTTGACCCTTTAAATGCATAAATTTCCAAATTTGGTTATTGCTACACTTTTGTAATGAACAACATGAAACTATAACTAAGAGAGGATTATAGCAAACTTGATTTGTAAACAAGTGAAACAGCTTGAGATAACTTCGGTAACCGTTATTATACAGGATTTGTGTGTTGTCACTATACAGGGGGATGTTTTGAGGTGAGTGTTCTTGGAATACATATTTCTCTACATCCTCCTACATGGAGATAATCTTGATGGAAATCAATCAATATCTCTTTTAAAAAGAATAAATTTGCATTGGAAGTTCTCAGAATGCTAAAGAGTGTTTTATTTGTTTACTTAATCATTACAAAAATTTAAAAAAATGAGTAATGTATTTATAGATCCGATTATCTCAAAGTGACTTTAGATAAACAGAAGGGTTATCAAAGATCAGGTTCCTGAACCTAATGGTTTGTATGGACTTGAGCCTTTATACAGGGCTAATGGGTTCAATGTAATCTGATTCTTATTACCTTTTTAATTTTACAGAGTAGATCGAATGTTCATTTGATAGTGTATGAAGCTTTTCAATTAAAAAAAATATATTATCTCACACACATTACTCCCCCCTGTTTTACCTGCCACAAAAATTTTAAAGAAATTAGCCCCCCCCCCCCCCCCCCCCCCCCAATAAGTGAACAAGAAAAAAAAAAAAGGATGAGTTAATTTCTACCCAAAAGCTGCCCCTCTATTCTAATTGACATTGATTATGATGTATGAAGCATGTCTTTATATTTTACGTGATTGTCTGTGGGAGGTGAGAGGAACCTTATCCTCTCTATCCATTATAGGAAAAATATGGATATTTATTCCAGTTCTAGGAGAAATACCATCACATTTTCAGATCTAGATCTTCAACATGAGTATATTATTTAGTCTGGGCTTATTTTAATAAAAAATCAGCATGTTCTTCCTGTATTTTATAAGAATGTATTTGATCATTTACAGGGAAAGTGAGAAGAACCTTAGATTTTTCATGAAGTGCCATAAAAATCTTCAGATCTGATGCCCAGATCTTCGGTTATTTATTTTACGGGATAATATTTTTATGTTATACAGTGGAAAGTGAGAAGAACCTTAGCATTCTCTATCCATGAGATGGCTCTAATTCTCGGAGATGCAATCACATCGTCAGACCTGGTTCCTATCTTCAATGGCTTTCTACGAGACCTGGATGAGGTCAGGATAGGAGTCCTCAAGCACTTTGCTGATTTTGTCAAGGTGAGTCGATGCCTCGAGATGAGATATACAATCAACTCTCATTTGTAACATCGTCTTATATTAAAGGTAATCTAGTGTTATAGTCATGAGATTGAATTGTGGAAGAGACTGTCTCAAAGTGATGGAAAATGTTGATAATGAATTCACCTAAGAATTATTTCTTGAAGTGTGGTTTTGGAATCAAGAAAATGAAATTTACCATATTCTTCTGAGAGTAACATGCACTGCACACAAAAATGTATGTATGGGACTACATGTACATGTGCTCACATGTTCAGGAGCCGAACATATCAGCTTTTAATGTCATATAAATACTATGAGGGCATTTGAAGAGGGATCCTTTTCAGTGGAACTTTCTGCTATAAAATCCTTCCTAAATAGCCTGAATTTTTTTTTGAAAGCTCACAATTATTTTGTTGACCAATGGTTCACCTTTCCCACTACACTAGATTCTCTTTAAATAAATGCGACCCACTGCCTCAAAACCACCTTCTTCTTCGGCGTTGTGCCTAACTTAAGGACAGGTCCACACACCAGAGCCTCGTTACTTCTGCACTCCTCTCTGTCTTGGGAATTCCACTTCATGACTTCATATGTTTCCACCTCTTTCAGTTCAGACACCATCCCAATCCTTGGTCTACCTCTTCGCCTTTTGCCTTTTCATCTTCCCTTCTAGCACATCTTTAAGCAAAAACCAGGCAATAACTCGCAAATAGAACAACATAGTAAATGGTAGGGGATGCAGGTTTTCTGCATAAGAAAGCAGCTGATTACTTCTAGATGTGACTTAATAACACTATTGTAAATTAATTATCTCTGTCGATGGAGATGTGAGTTAGTTGAGCTTGAAAATGGATTTGTTGCCCTCTCCCAACTCCCCCCCCCCCCCCCCCGCCCCCCAAAAAAAATAAAAATTAAATAAATTAAATAAATTAAAAAATTATAAAATTAAAAAAATAATTCAATAAATGAAAAAATAATGATAATAATAATAATAAAAAATTGAAATAATAGCTATTTCAAACCAGTGCCAATAACGTTAACACTTATGATCAGTAGCAAATTTTTACGCAACATCCTTATTGGTTCACAATTAAACATTCATTCAAGAAGTATGCACAACAAGGATCCAGATTGGTTACTATCGATTTGCAATTGATCATAACTCTTTACAAAACAGATTCGAAACTAAAATATGACCTTAATTCCCCACTGTATCATTGAATTTCTAGCTATTGCAACCTGAGCTGAGGAGACAGTACTTGAGCCGGATGACAGACTTCCTGACCACTGACAATCAGAGGAACTGGAGATTCAGACTAGAACTATCAGAGTAAGTATCTATTTCAAAAGTTCAGACAAAAGGGTTATAACTTACATGTTTATAAGGCAGCAGCAAGAAATTATAATATGTATGCATGAATCACCACCTTTGATAATTTCATTGCTAATTTTGAAGTAGGAGGCAGTTGGCTCTAGATCTTTTACTTTTTTTTTTTTTTAGCAGCTCCTCATTTGATTTTAACTGGATTTGTTAAGCCAAATTATCTTTACATCAGATCAATATCTTCTATATTGCTTCTATAAGTAAAAGGGTGATCTTCTATGGTGATATTTATACTTAATCTTATCTAAAATCTTCCTACTTTTTTGGGTGGAGGGGGGTTGGACATAATACAACTGCATATCACATCATTATAGTTTCTTGTACAGATTCTAGTACAGAATACCTTTTTCTCAGAAGTTACAAATGATAATTGAATCCCTTTTGGATTGAAGCTCTACAAAATACTGATGATGATATTCTGACTGTTAATATTCCTCATTATTCTCCCTTTGCAGACAATTGATCTTGCTGTGTGATCTGTATGATCCCAGTGACGTGTGTGATAATATCTTACCCATTGCTATGACGCTGGCAGGAGACAGAGTGGCTGACGTCAGATTCACTTCTTATAAACTGGTGAGGATATGTGGAGGTTCTTGTTGATGTAGATTTCTGTTACCTTTTTTTTTTAACCCTCTGAATGTGCTCAAATTAAAATGAATCGATACAAAGTACTATCATATGGTGGAAATGGTCCCTGTAACATTTCGAGTGATTGTTTCAAATTTGCAACTAATTATTTGGTACAGGGCACATATTTCAATTACAAAGCAAACTGTTGATAAAAATTTTTAGTCATGCGAGAGGTTTATTATGGGTAACATGCTTCTCAAATCCAGTTCTTGTCATGGGTGACATGACATATGCTCCACAAACTATTGCACTGGCTTTTTTTTGGGTCTAATATGTAAAGTTTTAATTGCAAAATTTGTTTGGTTGGGTATCATGTTAAGTCCAGGGCTGAAGTAAGTCATGTGATTAGTACAAGGAATTAACGGCAGAGTCATTGATGCCTTAGCAAATTTATGCAAAACTTAGCCATGAAATTTTCCTGTTATAGACTTATCTTGTTTTTATCTCTAACCCTCTTAATTTCTCATTCTACCCAACAGTTGAGTGTGATAGCTAAGATCGTCATGGCCTCGAACAGTTCAGAACTGAGATCAAACTTTGTTCATGAGATTGTGACCCACTACGCTCAGAGCACACGTTGGGCCTACAGACAAGCGTAAGTCTTTTAACTCACTGTAATAAAAATCTTGACAATAATGCGATGGTCATAACAGGTTATGAATGTTGGGCAGCTACCAATTCCTGCGATTGCATGTCGTCATGCTTGTAGCTAGAGTATAGTCACCTCACTCTTGTGTGCCTGCATGTCCCTGTGCCAGGCGCAAGGATTTTCTTTGAAATCAGATACAGTCTGTACAGTGCATAACGCTTGTGATCATGACGTTTAATATCTGCGTCATGCAAAAAAAAATTAACCAATAAATTATTTCATTGCACATAGAAATGTTGGAACATATTGTAGGCAACATTCTTTTTTCTTTCGAAGATCAAATTTTAATATGGAACGGACTATATAATACTTTTGCAATAAACCCTCCTTTGAAAAGCCGGGCTAGAAAGTATGAAACGCTCTCATGGCTAGCAACATAAATGTTATGCTCGTTTTCCCCAATCAATACTATTATTTTCAAACTTTATACTCCCTGCTGTTCCCTAAACTGTCTACAGTCCTGTTGTAACAAGCTTTGGTATATTAGAGCTTCCATTTTCAAGAAATAATTGGCCCGTCATAATTTAAAACCAGGGCAGACCTTGTTTCGTATAATAAGATTTTGAGAACTCCATTGCAGCAGGAGTAGATTGTACTCACACTCAGTAATACCTCAAAGCTTTTCTTTATCTTTCTACAGTTTCTGTCATCTGTGCCAGCGACTTCTCCAAGATCAATCAGTGGAGCCTAATGTGTTTGCTGTTGAGTTCCTACCAAGTCTACTACAGTTAGAAGAAGATCCCATTCCTAATGTTAGACTTACACTGGCTAGAACGCTCACTGAATACATTCTTCTTATTAGTAAGTGTGCCCTGCAATTATAATGTATTACTTGACTAGATCCCATTTATAATGTTAGACTTACACTTGCTAGAACGCTCACTGAATACATTCTTATTAGTAAGTGTGCCCTGCAATTATAATGTATTACTTGACTAGATCCCATTCATAATGTTAGACTTACACTGGCTAGAATGCTCACTGAATACATTCTTATTAGTAAGTGTGCCCTGCAATTATAATGTATTACTTGACTAGATCCCATTTATAATGTTAGACTTACACTTGCTAGAACGCTCA
>CALNVZ010003435.1:12251771-12262663 GCA_940671915.1 Paracentrotus lividus | reverse complement strand
CTGAATACATTCTTTTGCTTATTAGTAAAGTTGGCCCCAAAAGTATAACCGTAAAAGCTTAAATTTTTACGACTGTGATTTTCACGGATTTTCGCGAGTCAGTCTCACCAAATATCCACCCTAATATAAACTATTTTTTTTAGCAATGACAAACATCACAATAAATACTTCATTAATCCGCTTAGTCAAAAAATGCAAAAATATTGGCTTATACAGTACTTGCACTGAAGTACAATGGAAACTTATAATTAGGTCCTTGGGACCATGGAAATACCCTTGTTATATCAAGAATTTCAGTATATCACACCCCTTTTATTATGCTTTCTATGCTACTTGGATTTTAAGGAACTATCGATATTCTGGGAGCGGAACAAGACACATATCAACATATTGATTGCCCATCCTACTTGGATAGAAATGTTGCATATTGCGTGATTATAAATGAGGATTGTGACTTTTTCTTAACCCTAATCAGGCCGGGCTTTTTTGGCTCTCCTAGGCCGAGGGGGGGGGCGTTGAATCAAACCCCCCCCTGAAATCTCGGCCGTGAGCGCAAGCTTCGAGCGCCGCAAAATTTTGCCACAATGGTAGTGTACAATGTTATCTATAAGTTAGTACAGTTAATTTTCCTGAAAATATGTTATCTGTTATTTTATATTGATTAATTATGCCTAATTATGCATAACTCATACTTTTTGCCTCTAATTTACTAAATGAAGCTCCTAGAATGCTAAATTGGGTCTAAATATTCTTTGTAGCATTCCTAGCAATTGTACTTGAAAAAATAATTTTGGTATTCAAAATCATTTCTAATGATATTTTTATTGTTTTCGAATTTCTTATGTTGTATTTCTTGTTTTTCAAACCTTTTGTTTTTTCTTTTTTTTTGGTCAAAATTGATTGGCAGAATCCTTTTGAAGTGTAATTATGCTGAAATAAATTAATTTTAAGCCAATGAAAGTGAAAATAATCATATCTTTGTGAAATAGGTGACAAAAACTCTATTTGCATAATGACTTTGCACACAAAATCATGTTTTGAGCGAATTTTGGTTTGACGGAAATTTTTTGAAAATCGTGCAGCGTCGTTAACCATATGACCAATTTTTTGCCGAAAATGATTTCAAAAGATGCGTAAAGACATAAAAGTAAAAAGTCAGAGAGCGGCGCGCGGTCAAAAATTTCGCGCTGTGGCATGGTCGTGAATAAATGTTGAGGGGGGGTTGATTTCAACCCCCCCCCCCCCCCCCCCCCCCCCCCCACCCCCCCCCCCCCCCCCCCCCCCCCCCCCCCCCCCCCCCCCCCCCCCCCCGGCCTGATTAGGGTTAACTCCTCTAGGACCCTTGGAAATGATTTGTTGCAATATCTTTATTTACCTCAATGGACTCATATTATCCATTCAAAATTCAAATCGCAACAAAATTTGACCAAAGGACAAGCTTGGGTTGCTATTGGTTGTTTTTTTTTTCCCGCTCACAGCTATTTATTATCATTATCGTTCTGTTTTCTTGCTTTTATTAGATTACTTTTGAACCATACTGAGAACCCGTACCGGGACCAGATGCTGGCCTCATCTGAGTCGCTATGCGTACAGAACGAAGACCGACGATGTCAGGTACTTATTCCTGCTTGGGGACCATCAAAATGGATACCAAGCGTCTGATACCAAGGTCAATTATGCAGAACGGGTAAGCTGCTCTCTCCCATATACAGTCCACTCTTCTTGTCATGAGCAAGGATGTAAGATTTCATTTTGCTAGCCATTCTCTCAGTTTCCAATTTGAAAAACATGTGCAGCAAACTTGTTTGTGTAGTATGAGAAGACTTTGTATGCTCTATATCAAATACTGACTGTATAGGATCAAAGTGGAAGCAGATACCCTTTAGACACACATTTGTTTTGGTACCTTGGCATATTTTTGAAATACTAGCAGCAGTGCCAGTAGCACACAGGGGGAGGCACAATGATTTATTTTATATGGTTTGTTACATTATGAAATGATCTTGACTCTTTAAAAAAAAAAAACTAAACAAACAAACAAACATAAACTGTTAAGATGTTATCATAATAAGTTAAAACATTATTCGATTCATTGTCAACAGTCCACCATAGATGTTATTAACCTATTCCCTTTCTCCCATACTATCGTTTCCAACGACTATAATTTTCTCCTAATTTGTTTAAAAAAAAAAAAAAAAAATCGGCATTCAGGCTTCTAGAAGAAAGAAGGTCACATATCAGACATATAGGGGTGTTTAATTATTTTTCGCCACCTAGTTTTTATTATTTATTTAATATTTGCTTTCGATCGACCAATTTGGTAGGTCCCATTCAGGTAGTTTACAGCGCCCCGCTAAGGTAAATTTGGTGTCCCCTTAAGCCCCCCCCCCCACCCAAAATATGCGCATGTTAACTTATATGTTCTACTTCTGTTTTTCTTTTTCTTTCGTTATTTTCCCCCCTATAATATTTTTATGTTCTCTATATATCAGTTCATGGAGACATTCCTTTACAGAAATAATAATTAGATATGAATGCTTATCAAAACATTGATCTTCAAGTGTGCCCATCAACCCAAATATCAAAAATCACCGCCCTCCCCCCCCCAAAAAATCTAAAACCCAACCAGTTAGTATCTTGAGAGGTAAGTTAGACAAGATGGATAATATTAAATGTGCATGATATCTGCATGATTAAATCGTGTAAGTGACATGTAAGCTCTTTAATTGCTTCGAATACGTTTTTGCTCTCATTGTTCTCGGTCATTGCAAACATAAATTTTCCCCTATTAAAGATTTGTCTTCTCCCGTATAAGACGTAATTATATTTCAATTTGAAATATCATAATTTTTAGTGTTTGGTTTTAGTCTTTCTATTTCCCGGCTGTCCTAATCCACCCTTGTAATATTTTACGTTTCATCTTCTCTGCTTCTTCCAACCTCTCGTCTCTTCCGTTCTCCTCCACCTCCTCTATAACATGTTTTGTGTTGTTTTTTGCTTTTTTTTTTTTTTATTCTTTTCATTTTAATCAAACTGTATTATTTCCATGACACTAGAATGGGTCGTGGAGTACTTGGAAGCCTAAACTGAACTGTATTAATGGTAAAACAACCTGAGAGGTTCATAGTTCTAATGGGGCTATTGGCTAGAACAATTTTCAATATTATTTTTTATTATTTTCCTCATACTACGAATATTATATTCATTTTGAATATTTATTATTTTTCAATCATTATTATGAAAATATATCTATTTTGAAAATTAATAATTTTTAATATATATTGATGTTCTCTAAATTATATTTATTTGTTGAAATCATCATAATTAATATTTGTTTCTCTTATTAAAATTTTCCCGGTACTTAATTGTTTTTAAGTTTAGTATATCTTCTGCGCATTTCCTTCCACCTCCTCCATAACATGGTTTTTATTATTATTATTTTTATATAAGACTGCACCTTTCTCTCTCACTCGCGTTGGGGGGTAGGTATATTTTTTTATGACGCCTTTTTTTTTTTTATTCATTCGACATTAAAAAAAAAACGCATTCAAACCGACTCATTTTCATTTTTAAAGTGCTGCTGATGTTATAAAATTAATGATTATCAATAAAGAGAGGTAATACCTCGTGTTATTCATATTACATGTTACAATGTTTCGATACACTGCTTGACAACCGTACCACCATATGATTGTTATTATTCTTTCCCCTTACTCTCTCTCTCTCTCTCTTTCTCTCTTCTTTTTTCTCCACATCTTCTTCCCCTCTCGAGAGATTTATTCAAGTTCGTTTCTTTATACATATATTTTATATATACGATTAGACTCTTTTACCTACAGATTTTGCTAACAAATTAGCATTCGGAATTAATATCATATCATAACCCCCCCCCAAAAAAAAAAAAAACTAACACAACAACAAAAAAAAACAAAAAAACAACAACAACAACAAAAAACACAAAAAAAACAAAACCAAAACAAAAGAAAACAAAACATTTCCAGCTCACCTCTGCTTGCATCTCCTAAAAAAAAGGTTAAACATCGCAAGAAAATGAATAAACTCAATGCTTTACTACCCAACGGAGAAACTGATGCTTTACTCCCACGGAGTAAATTTGTTTATACTCTTAGACAGAGTCAAAGGTACATCGACAAGGAAAATGAGTAAACTTAATAGGTTAATGCGTTTCGCTCCTTCAAGCTAAGGATTAGGAGATGATACATAGAGGTGGATTTAAAAGTTATCTTGTCTAGAGTAACATTAGCTCAAATCAGCATGAGATATCTGTTTTAACTCAGTCTAACATCTCAACCGCATGAGTAAATTTTTTTTACTCAATTTCAACGCGAGTTTACCTTTTTGCTACAAGTATTGGGTTAAGAATTTAACTCATTTTTTTTTAGTAGTGTGATCAACGAATTATTCAAATATAAATAACGAGCCACCTTCTTTTTTTTATCCTGTTTTCATCGTTCCATCCTCCTTTCTATACATTGTTTTATATTTCTGTTTTTTTCTTTCCTTCAGGATTGGCCACTATTAAATAATTTTACTCACCTTAATCGGTTTAATTGAAGACGTTCCTTTTCAGGATGTATCTCAGGTATAAAATATTTTTATTAAAACATTATTCTTGAAGCATGCAGCCTTTCCCTGAACGGGAAAATATCAAAAACAAAAACCCAAGAAAATACTTACATTAAAAGACCCCGAATCAAGTTAGACTGAGAGGTATATGAGATAATTAGTTTATCGATTTACTTCGTAACCGAATAACGTAATATGGCCTATAATCATTTTAAAAATTATAATCTTTAAGTGCGTTTGATTTCTATATTCATTTCCGGCTGTCATCCTCCCTTACTATTTTGTTATATGATCTCTCTCTCACTTCTACTAACACGACGTATATTTTTATTATTTTTTTTTTTATTGAGCCCCTTTCTGTTCTGTCTCTGTCTCTGTCTCTCTCTCTTTGTTGTTAGTTGTTGTTTTTTGTTGTTGCGTGTGATTAACTTTGTTTTTAGCTTTCTTAAAGACACCAATGATTTATAGCGATCGATCGCGAAATTCCGTGTGCAGTTTTTTTTTCATCGAAAATGGCGAGATTGCATCAAAACGCGTCCTATTTTCATGACGTCTGATGTGACGTTGCCCACTGCGTTTTTTTGTTAGTGATTTAGTTAGCAAAGTGTTGACACTAAAAACAACGACGGCGACAAACCATTCGCACGAAACCTCGATACACCAAAAACATATGAGGGGGAAAGCCGTTAGATTTCACCGGTTATTGAGTTAGGATACGATGGGATAAGGCCGTGTAGGTTCGCTAGCCGCACGACCCCGCACAACGACGCGAAACGGGTTATACCCGTATTTTCCGGGCCAGCTGGCAGCTCTCCGTTTTCTTGTCCTATCTTCGGCTTCGCTTTTTATTATATAGATTGGATAAAAACATATATTTAATTTTGTGTTGTAATTTTCATACACCTACTCCATAGTTAACACCAATCAAAGTGAGAATCTGAAATTGCTCCATTTAAATTTTGAGCCCATATTTGAGTTTTTATAATGAAAGAGAATAATATTCATTAACATATACTCTTTTAATTTTTTTATTAATTCATATTATTTTTGTTAGTTTTTATTTGGTGAGGAACTTCCAGTACTAACAGACAGTATGCGCTTTCTTTCGCCCCACAATTTGATGGACTTTTGATCGTAACTGTTACTTCCTTACTTCCACTAGATGTCTTGCCATAATACAACTTCTAATCAGGGGGCATTTCATGAAAGAGTGTCAGATGTTTTTATTCGACAACTGTTATAAGCTACTAAATGCTCTTGCATCTGATTGGCTGAGAGCAATTTTGTCGGATAAAAGTGTCTGACAAGTCTCTTTGATTGAAATGCCTCTCCCAAGAACAACACATCGTGCCTTCTATGTCCACAACTCTTACGTAAGACTGATTGATACATTTAGAATGGGGTTTCACTCTAAAGCCCTGTTCCAACATGATGAGTTTTACCTCCCTCAAAAACACACCCCCAGTGCGTTTTAAAGGTTAACATTTAGCTATTGGCAGGCACGCAATATGTATGGTCTTATTGTTACTATTATATAGTTTACAGCAAAAGAGCACGTTTTGAGAACAGTAAACGTGGTCGTGTGAGAACGGGCTGAAAATCATACAGCCTAAGGATTTGGACGAGGCTACATATGCACCTGATCACCATATGAAATTCATTTCAATTTAGTGAAATCATGAACATTTTTTAAAGATTAAACAGTAAACTTACAACCTATGATACAATGAATTGGAGGTAATGCAATACAAAGGAATAATTGTGGTTTTAGGGATGCCATTACTTCATGGTATAAAACACCAAACCATACTGTTTGTGTATCGTTTTTTCACAATGTTGTCTTATAAGTTCTTATTTATTTACATTATGTTTTTCTTCATGTACACATTACCTCACATGCACATTCTAGCTGGAAATTGAAGTGGGTCAAAGCATGGGATTTTATTCTCTAGACTTGAATAAAATCTATGATTCCTGTATCTAAATGAATATGCAATTTCACATCAAAAGTGCTATTACGTATTGAAGTTTGTTGCCTTTTATTTATGAATTTACTTTTATCTTATTTAGTATGATGATAAAATGGTAAATGCGGAATGTGCATTATAGCCTATTATTGCAGAGCAGGATTCAGTTTTTTGCGTTTGTTTTCTACAAATTCACATAACTGGTTTCTTACACTTTAGAAATGGAAGAGTATAAAGAAGACACATCACTCATCATTTGTCTATTTATTGCAGTAGGATTCATTTTTTATACCGTTTGGAGTTATGTGCCCTTTATTCAAGTGAAAATTGTGAATATAATTCAGAGGATTTGGTTAGTGTTTTTTTTAATTAAAATGTTTCTTCTTTCAAGCCATAAACCATCTCTTTATTTCAGAATTTGTAGGCTGTCATTTTTACAAGTTATCCCCTCCAATATTATATAATAATATATTTTAGTTCTAAGCTGGGGTATTCCTACGCAATTGACCATCTGTAACTTTTTATATTTTTCACTTAAATACTTGATCTGACTTACCCATATTAGTACTGAACTGACAATGAAACTAGTCTTGTATCATGACAGAAATTCTGGACAGGTTAACTTTAGTTACTCATGTTACAGACGTTTCGAAAAATTTACATCCCCCACCCAAAAAACGGAAACTTTTAGATTTCCGCATACCTAAACAGCATATGAATAACCTGGAACCTTGACCCTTTTTTGTTAACCATGGAATTACAGAACCATGGAATTACCTTATTTTCATTGTAATGCTTTTATACTAAATGTGTACAGTGAAAAACTGGGAAGAGAGTAATATGGTTGTAATCATAGTGGAATTGTCCTTTCCTGTTAAATGATTTTTTTTTTTTATATTTATTGTCTATTATTAGAGTATAACGATCTATTTTATATTCTTTCTATTTTGTAACGTTTCTCTTATGGGATTATTTTTCATTCTACCGAAGTGTATGTATATAATTACTATTTTTATTCCGGAGCAAGTTCATGTATTTCGCTTTTGAAATGTACATGGCCATCCAGTGCAAATTTGTTCTAGAATTTTATAGGTACATGTCGGTGCTAAGTCCACCCAATCATGTAATATTAAACAAACCATCAATATGCTTGCTTAAGTATTTTAGAATATTTCTATTTGTTTTGAAGATGTGTTTCATATATTTCAACATTGAATCTTGGAATTATAATTTTAATTCTGCTTTCATCTTCAAGTATGTATTAATCAGTTCTTAATTTTTTAATTTTTTATTAATTTTTGATTAATCGTAATATATAATAAAGTCAATTCCTCCATAGGAATGCTGATTATTCTAGCCAAATGAATTTAGCAACTAATTTATGTAACTTTACATTGTCCTTAATGATAATCATTTCACACTTACCCATAAAAAAATATTCTAGTAACGCTTGCCATATATTCTTTCTGTGCTGCTGTACCAATTTCTTTTTCTTTTCTTTTTTTTGGTAATGTGCATTGTATGATTTTTATTTTTTTATGCTGCCATTTTACATGTATTTATGAAATGAATACACTCAAATCATGTATCCAATGTTTTATAGCTTTCATATCATCATCTACGCCATGTGTAGGGTAAGATGATTAAAAAAAGTGAGATTGTAAAGAGCTTATTTTCATTTGAATTCCTACCTTCCTCCTGTACATCTTTGTAATAACATTCAGATAGAATACTATTCAGAATATGGTTATGCCTTGGTTCATAACTAACCGTGGGTGTCTTGCAGTATTCATCTGTATCTCTTGCGATTCCTGTTCGCTCATGCTTAGCAAGAGTTAACGGTTCACCTTGCTTCTGTGCTGCCTAAAAAAAACATTAGCCACTCCCTGCCAGGGCTCGTTTCTCAAAATCAGTTCATAAGTCTAAGTTTGTTGACATCCCATTGAAACGTGTGTTATACTACAACATGTGGCCCTATGGGTTGTTCCAAGACTTAGACTCAATGACAGATTTGAGAAACGAGCATCCAACACAAGGATATTCTGTGAAAGACCAGATGCAGAGAGCATGCATACAGTTATTGACCAGGCTTAATTAGCCCAAGTGTTAACGAGCCTACTACCCCTCTCTCTCTTCATATTTTACTTTCATTAAGGAATTACCCAAGTATCACTTTCAGCCATGGCTTTAATTAGCAGTGTAAGGGATCCTCTTATCCCTTCTCTCTCTTTCATTACTTTACTTTCATAAGGAATTACCTAATAAATCACTTTCAGCATAGCTTTAATTAGCAGTGTTAACGAGCCTACTACCCCTTCTCTCTCTCTTCATACTTACTTTCATAAGAATTACCTAATAAATCACTTTCCAGCATAGCTTTAATTAGCCAGTGTTAGCGATCCTACTTACCCCATCTTTCTTCAGTACTTTACTTCGCAGGGATTACCTAATGAATCACTTTTAGCCCATATGTAATATTCCTTTGAGAGGACTATTCAACACATGTACACCAACTTGTACCACATAATCATGATCAGAATTAAATTGGCTCTGTCTAGAATTGTACTATGAAACTCATCAGTTACTCTTAGTTTTACTTGTGCCTTTAATGGTTAAGTGTGTGTTATATTATCGTAGGTTGTATTTAAATGGTTTACTACTGCTGATGAGTTGACGACGAATGATTTTATTGGGATTTTCATGATGAATTCATTGGATTCTATGCATGAGTGTTAATGCATGGTTTATGCCCCCATCAGATTTTTATTTTTTTATTTGATGAAAAAAATGTATTGTAAAGAAGAGGAATTTTTTTCTAGGAACTGCTTTCCATTATAATGGATTGACTAAGTGAAGTTAACTTAATAGCTACTTTGTATAGTAGCAATGTGCTATTTGGGATTTTAGTGTTAATGTATTGCAATTAGCAAACTCGTTTTTATCGATTAGGGGTTCATTAAAAGAAGTAAGGGTACGTAATGTATGAATATCAGAGAAGACAGAAAAGGATAATATATATGCATACTATTATAACACATGTTAACTGTACTAACACCAGAGCACTGTATAGGTGTATGAAAATTGTTTGTTGCCCTATAAACTTTATAGTCTGAAGAAAATGCTGCCAAAGACGATGAAAAAAATGAGATTTATCATGTTGTGTATGTCCAAATTAAAAATTCTGGCAATTGTATGAAAATGGAGAAGTGTAGGAGTTAAGATTTTTCAGCGTTGCTTAGCTTTATGAGAATATTGTGATGTTGTGACCTGAGGCGTGCTTAGCATTTGTATGTTAATGAAGAGAGAGAGGAGAGATGTATGACTTATTGAATATTTCCATTTTTGGTTGAGATAATGCCTTTGGTTATGATCTTAATTGTGCTATCATGGTTAATTGTAGTGATCTAATTTAGAATGAGTTTTTTTGTACATGTGAGATAGTGGTTGTGATTGTGTTTGTATCAGGTTAAAGGAAGTCCGAACCCAAAAAGTTTGGTTTTTTATTTCAAAGCAGAAAAAATTAGACAAACAGGATTTAATAAAGTTTGAAGAAAATCAGACTACTAAATAAAGAAAGTTATCAATTCTTTACGCATGCAAAAAAAAAAATTCTGATCACTATACCAAAATTGGCAACAGCTGTGATGTCATAGCGGCACTACTTGCTATATATGTTTCTATAGTCGTTTTATCATTATTTTCACTTTATTTGTCCAATAATAAATTTATTCCCTCGTAATTTCCCTGAGTTGAATTGATGAAATGCTGTTACTGCGTGCCACGTAATATACGTCTGCATACTATTTGTCTGAGCTTTGTCTGCTCAGCACCACGGCTGGTCATTACCCGTTACTGCGCAATTAGCACCATTGCAGCAGTCAAGTGGTTAAATAGTTGAAAAGAACGATAGTGTGACGATTATGATAAGTCTGGGAAAATTATGCCTAACAGAGATTATATAAATCAAGACAGGTGAGAATGATGATGGTGGTATGGTGATAATGACAAGAGGATGGGATGGCATGTGGTGATGTAAATGCTATTTTGAGGATTGAGATTGGGCGTGGGTGTGATATTAAATATTATCTCTCTCCTAGACTTACACTGGCTAGAACGCTCACTGAATACATTCTTCTTATTAGTAAGTGGCCCCAAAAGTATAACCGTAAAAGCTTAAATTTTTACGACTGTGATTTTCACGAATTTTCGGAGTCAGTCCTCACCAAAATATCCACCCTAATATAAACTATTTTTTTAGCAATGACAACATCACAATAAATACTTCATTAATCCGCTTAGTCAAAAAATGCAAAAATATTGGCTTATACAGTACTTGAC
>CALNVZ010003435.1:12240589-12251746 GCA_940671915.1 Paracentrotus lividus | reverse complement strand
TACTTGACTGAGTACAATGGAACTTAAATTAGGTCCTTGGCGACCATGAAATACCCTTGTTATATCAAAGAATTTCAGTATATCACAACCCCTTTATTATGCGCGTTTCTATGTCTACTTGGATTTTAAGGAAATGGATATTCTGGGAGCGGAACAAGACACATATCAACATATTGGATTGCCCATCAATCGACTTGATAGAAATGTTGCATAATTGGTGATATAAAATGAGGATTGGCTGACTTTTCATTTTTAACCCTAATCAGGCCGGGCTTATTTTGCTCTCGCCTAGGCCAGGGGGGGGCGGGTTGGAATCAACCCCCCCTGATCCGGCCTGAGCGATAGCGTGCGAGCGGCGGCAAAATTTTGCACAATGGTAGTGTACGAATGTTATCTATAAGTTAGCTAGACAAGTTAATTTTCCTGAATATGTTAATTTATTTTATATTGATTAATTATGCTAATTTAATCAACTCATACTTTTTGGCTCTAATTTTAGCTAAATGAAACGCTCCTAGAATGCTAATTTGGCTCTAAATATTACTCTTGTTAGCATTCCTGAGGCAATTGTACTTTGAAAAAATAATTTTGGTATTCAAAATCATTTCTAATGATATTTTATTGTTTTCGAATTTACTTATGTATTTCTTTGTTTCAAACCTTTTGTTTTCTCTTTTTTTTTTGGTCAAATTGATTAGGCAGAATCCTTTTGGAGTGTAATTAATGCTGAAATAAATTTAATTTTAAGCCAATGAAAGTGAAATAATCATTTCTTTGTGAAATAGGTGCAAAAACTCTATTTCATGGAATGTACTTTGCACACAAAATCTGTTTTGAGCGATTGTTTGGTTTGAACTGGAAATTTTTGAAATCGTTGCAGACGATTCGTTAACCATATGACCATCATTTTTGCGAAAATGATTTCAAAAGATGCGATAAGACTTAAAAGTAAAGAGTCAGAAGAGCGGCCGCGGATCCAAAAATTTCGCGCTGATGCATGGTCGTGAAAAATGTATGAGGGGGGGTTGATTTTCAACCCCCCCCCCCCCCCACCCCCCCCCCCCCCCCCCCCCCCCCCTCCCCCCCCCCCCGGTCCTGATCTAGGGTAACTCCTCTAGGGACCTCTTGAAATGATTTGTTGCATATCTTTATTTACCTCAATGGACTCATATTATCCATTCAAAATTCCAAATCGGCTAACAAATTTGACCAAAGACAAGCTTGGGTTGCTAATTGGGATTGTTTATTTTTTTCCGCTCACAGTCTATTTTTGTTCATTATCGTTCTGTTTTCTTTGCTTTTATTAGATTACTTTGACCATACTGAGAACAGACCGATACCGGGACCAGATGCTAGGCCTTCAGAATCTGATCGCATGCGTACAGAACGAAGTACCGAGATGTCGAGGTACTATTGCTGCTTGGGACCATCAATGGATATCAAGCGTCGATACCAAGGCAATTATGACAGAAGGGGTAAGGCTCTCTCCCATATACAGTCCACTCTTCGTTGTCATGAGCAAGATTGTAAGATTTCATTTGCTACCATTCTCTACAGTTTCAATTTGAAAAACATGTGCAGCAAACTTGTTGTGTAGTATGAGAAGACTTTAGTATGCTCTTATTTCAAATACTGACTGATTATAGATAAGTGGAAAGATACACCTTTAGACACACATTTGTTTTTGCTACTTGGCATATTTTGAAATACTAGCAGCAGTGCCAGTAGCACACAGGGGAGGCACAATGATTTTATTTATATTGTTTGTTAAAGTTATGAAATTGATTCTTGACTCTTTAAAAAAAAAAAACTAAACAAACAAACAAAACAAACCTGTTGAAATGTTATCATAATAATTAAACATAATTCGTTCATTGTCAACAGTCACCATAGATGTATTAACCTATTCCGCTTTCTCCCATCTATCGTTTCCACGACTACCTAATCTTTCATCCTAATTATGTTTAAAAAAAAAAAAAAAAATCGGCATTCAAGGCTCTAGAAGAAAAGAGGTCACATATCAGACATATAAGGGGGTGTTTAATTATTTTTGCGCCACGCTAGTTTTTATTATTATTTTAATTTGCTTTCATGACCAATTTGTGTCCCTTCAGGTCAGTTTCAGCGCCCCGCTAAGGTAAATTTGGTGTCCCCTTAAGCCCCCCCCCCCCACCCAAAAATATGCGCATGTTAACTTATAATGTTCTACTTCTGTTTTTCTTTTCCTTTCCGTATTTTTCCCCCCTATAATATTTGTTAGTTCTCTATATATCAGTTATGGAGACATTCGCTTTACAGAAATATAATTAAGATATGAATGACTTTATCAAACATTATCTTCAAGTGTGCCCATTCAACCCAAATATCAAAAATCACCGCCCCTCCCCCCCCCACAAAAATCAAAACGCCAACCAGTTAGACCTTGAGAGGTAAGTTTAGACTAAGAGTGGTATATATTACAATGTGCATGATATCTGCATAGGATTAAATCGTGTAAGTGACATGTAAGCTCTTTAATTGCTTCGAATACGTTTTTGCTCTCTTTTGTTCTCGGTCATTTCGCAAACATAAATTTTCCCCTAGTTAAATTTGTTCTTTCTCCCGTAAAACGTTAATTATATTCATTTGAAATATCATAATTTTTAGTGGTTTGTTTAGATCTTTCTATTTCCCCGTGCTGTCCTAATCCACTCCTGTAAATTTTACTTTCATCTTCTCTGCTTCTTCCAACCTCTCTCTCTTCCGTTCCTCCTCTCAACCCTCCTCGTATAACATGTTGTTGTTTGTTTTTGTTTTTGTTCTTTTTTTATATCTTTTTCATTTTAATCAAACTCGTATTATTTCCATGACACTGAATAGGGTCGACTGGAGTACTTGGAGCCTAAATCTGAACTGTATTAATGGTAAACAACCTCTGAGTAGGTTCAAGTTCTATGGGGCTATTGGCTAGAACAATTTTCAATATTTTTTTTATTATTTCCCTCATACTACGAATATTATATTCATTTTTGAAATTTTATTGATTTTCCAATCATTATTATGAAAATATATCTATTTTGAAATATTCAATAATTTTTAATATATTTGAATTTCTCTTAAATTATATTTATTTTAGTTGAAATATCATAATTAATATTTGTTTCTCTTATTTAATTTTCCCGGTATCTTATTGTTTTTAAGTTTATATAATCTTCTGCGCATCCTTTCCACCTCCTCCATAACATGGTTTTTATTATTATTATTTTTATATAAGCACTGCCCTTTCTCTCTCACTCGGTTGGGGGGTGTAATATTTTTTATGGAGCCTTTTTTTTTTTTATTTCATTCACGCATTAAAAAAAAAACGCATTCAAACCGACTCATTGCATTTTTAATTGCTGCTGATGTTATAAAATTAAAATGATTATCAATGAAAAGAGGAATACCTACTGTGTTATTATATTACATGTACAAATGATTTCGATACACGCTTGACAACCGTAGCCACCATATGATTGTTTATTATTCCTTTCGCCCCTTACTCTCTCTCTCTCTCTCTCTTCTCTCTTCTTTTTTCTCCATCTTCTCTCCCCTCCAGAGAGATTTATTCAAGTTCGTTTCTTATACATATATTTTAATATTACGATTAGACTCTTTATTCCTACAGATTTTGCTACATTAGCATTCGGAATTAATATCAAATTCATAACCCCCCCACCAAAAAAAAAAAAAACTAACACAACAACAACAAAAAAACAAAAAAACAACAACAACAGAAAAAAACACAAAACAAAAACAAAACCAAAAACAAAAGAAAACAAAACATTTCCAGCTCACCTCTGCTTGCATCCCTAAAAAAAAGGTTAAACTCGCCCAAGAAAATGAATAAAACTACAATGCTTTACTACCCACGGAGAAACTAGATGCTTTATCTCCCACGAGTAAAATTTGTTTATACTCTTAAACAGAGTCAAAGGTAACATCGCGAAAGAAATGAGTAACTTAATAGGTTAATGCGTTTACCGCTCCTTTCAACTAAGGATTAGGAGATGATACAAATAATGATTAAAAGTTATCTTGTCTGAGTAACATTAGCTCAATCGCATGAGTATCTTTTTAACTCAGTATAACATCTCAACCGCATGAGTAAATTATTTTTTTACTCAATTTCAACGCGAGTTACCTTTTTGCTACAATATTTGGGTTAAGATTTACTCATTTTTTTAGTAGTGTGATCAACGAATTATCAAATATAATATAAGAGCCACCTTCTATTTTTTTTTATCCTTTTTTCTCGTTTCCATCCTCTTTCTTATACAATTTGTTTTATTTTCTGTTTTTCTTCTTTCCTTTCAGGATTGGCCCACTATTAAATAATTTTACTCACCTTAATCGGTTAATGAAGACGTTCCTTTTCAGGATGTATCTCAGGTATAAAATATTTTTATTAAAACATTATTCTTGAAGCATGTCAGGCCTTTCCCTGAACGGAAAATATCAAAAACAAAAACCCAAGAAAATACTTAACAGTTAAAAGACCCCCGAATCAAGTTAGACTGAGAGGTATGATGAGATAATTTAGTGTTATGATTTACTTCGTAACCGAATAACGTAATATGGCCTATAATCAATTTTAAAAATTATAATCTTTAAGTGCGTTTGATTTCTATATTCATTTCCGGCTGTCCATCCTCCCTTACTATTTTGTTATATGATCTCTCTCTCACTTCTATATACGGAGACGTATATTTTTATTATTTTTTTTTTTATATGACGCCCCTTTCTGTTCTGTCTTCTGTCTCTGTCTCTCTCTCTTTGTGTTAGTTGTTGGTTTTTTGTTGTTGCGTGTGATTAACTTTGTTTTTAGCTTTTCTTAAAAGACACCATATGATTATAGCGATGATGCAGAAATTCGCTGTGCATTTTTTTTTCATCGAAAATGGCGAGATTGCATCAAAACGGTCCATTTCATGACGTCTGATGGTGACGTTGCCACTGCGTTTTTTTGTTAGTGATTTAGTTGAGCAATAGTGTTGACACTAAAAAACAACGACGGCGACAAACCATTCGCACGAACCTCGATACCCAAAGAGACAATAGAAGGGGGAAAGCCGTTAGATTTCACGCGCGTTCTTATTAGGATAACGATGGAAATAAGCCGTGTAGGTCTCGCTAGCGCACGACCCCGCACAACGCGGGAACGGTTACTTACCCGTTTTTTCCGGGCAGTCTGGCAGCTCTCGTTTCTTGTCCTTCACGGCTTCGCTTCTTATTATATAGATTGATAAAAACATATATTTAATTTTGTGTTGTATTATTCAACACCTTACTTCCATAGTAACACCAATCAAAGTGAGATCTGAATTGCTTCCATTTAAAATTTATGAGCCCCTATTTGATTTTTATAAATGAAAGAGAATATATTCATTAAATATCACTCTTTTAATTTTTTTATTAATTCTATTTATTTTTGTCTATGTTTTTATTTCGTAGGAACTTCCAGTACTAACAAGAAGTGGCTTCTCTTTCGGCCCCACAATTTGATGGACCTTATTGATCGTAATGTTACTTCCTTCTTCCACTAGTGTCTTGCATAATAACAACTTCTAATCGAGGGGGCATTTCATAAAGAGTTGTCAATGTTTTTATTGCCGACAAACTGTTATAAGCTACTGAAATCCTTGCATCTGATTGGCTGAGAGCAAATTTATGTCGGATAAAATGTCTGACAAGTCTCTTTGATTAAATGCCTCTCCCAGCAGAACAACACATCTGCCTTCATGTCACAACTCTTACGTGAAGACTGACTTGATACATTTAGAATGGGGTTTCACTCTAAAGCCCTGTTCCAACATGATGAGTTTTACCTCCCTCAAAAACACACCCCCAGTGCGTTTTAAAGGTTAACATTTAGCTATTGGCAGGCACGCAATATGTATGGTCTTATTGTTACTATTATATAGTTTACAGCAAAAGAGCACGTTTTGAGAACAGTAAACGTGGTCGTGTGAGAACGGGCTGAAAATCATACAGCCTAAGGATTTGGACGAGGCTACATATGCACCTGATCACCATATGAAATTCATTTCAATTTAGTGAAATCATGAACATTTTTTAAAGATTAAACAGTAAACTTACAACCTATGATACAATGAATTGGAGGTAATGCAATACAAAGGAATAATTGTGGTTTTAGGGATGCCATTACTTCATGGTATAAAACACCAAACCATACTGTTTGTGTATCGTTTTTTCACAATGTTGTCTTATAAGTTCTTATTTATTTACATTATGTTTTTCTTCATGTACACATTACCTCACATGCACATTCTAGCTGGAAATTGAAGTGGGTCAAAGCATGGGATTTTATTCTCTAGACTTGAATAAAATCTATGATTCCTGTATCTAAATGAATATGCAATTTCACATCAAAAGTGCTATTACGTATTGAAGTTTGTTGCCTTTTATTTATGAATTTACTTTTATCTTATTTAGTATGATGATAAAATGGTAAATGCGGAATGTGCATTATAGCCTATTATTGCAGAGCAGGATTCAGTTTTTTGCGTTTGTTTTCTACAAATTCACATAACTGGTTTCTTACACTTTAGAAATGGAAGAGTATAAAGAAGACACATCACTCATCATTTGTCTATTTATTGCAGTAGGATTCATTTTTTATACCGTTTGGAGTTATGTGCCCTTTATTCAAGTGAAAATTGTGAATATAATTCAGAGGATTTGGTTAGTGTTTTTTTTAATTAAAATGTTTCTTCTTTCAAGCCATAAACCATCTCTTTATTTCAGAATTTGTAGGCTGTCATTTTTACAAGTTATCCCCTCCAATATTATATAATAATATATTTTAGTTCTAAGCTGGGGTATTCCTACGCAATTGACCATCTGTAACTTTTTATATTTTTCACTTAAATACTTGATCTGACTTACCCATATTAGTACTGAACTGACAATGAAACTAGTCTTGTATCATGACAGAAATTCTGGACAGGTTAACTTTAGTTACTCATGTTACAGACGTTTCGAAAAATTTACATCCCCCACCCAAAAAACGGAAACTTTTAGATTTCCGCATACCTAAACAGCATATGAATAACCTGGAACCTTGACCCTTTTTTGTTAACCATGGAATTACAGAACCATGGAATTACCTTATTTTCATTGTAATGCTTTTATACTAAATGTGTACAGTGAAAAACTGGGAAGAGAGTAATATGGTTGTAATCATAGTGGAATTGTCCTTTCCTGTTAAATGATTTTTTTTTTTTATATTTATTGTCTATTATTAGAGTATAACGATCTATTTTATATTCTTTCTATTTTGTAACGTTTCTCTTATGGGATTATTTTTCATTCTACCGAAGTGTATGTATATAATTACTATTTTTATTCCGGAGCAAGTTCATGTATTTCGCTTTTGAAATGTACATGGCCATCCAGTGCAAATTTGTTCTAGAATTTTATAGGTACATGTCGGTGCTAAGTCCACCCAATCATGTAATATTAAACAAACCATCAATATGCTTGCTTAAGTATTTTAGAATATTTCTATTTGTTTTGAAGATGTGTTTCATATATTTCAACATTGAATCTTGGAATTATAATTTTAATTCTGCTTTCATCTTCAAGTATGTATTAATCAGTTCTTAATTTTTTAATTTTTTATTAATTTTTGATTAATCGTAATATATAATAAAGTCAATTCCTCCATAGGAATGCTGATTATTCTAGCCAAATGAATTTAGCAACTAATTTATGTAACTTTACATTGTCCTTAATGATAATCATTTCACACTTACCCATAAAAAAATATTCTAGTAACGCTTGCCATATATTCTTTCTGTGCTGCTGTACCAATTTCTTTTTCTTTTCTTTTTTTTGGTAATGTGCATTGTATGATTTTTATTTTTTTATGCTGCCATTTTACATGTATTTATGAAATGAATACACTCAAATCATGTATCCAATGTTTTATAGCTTTCATATCATCATCTACGCCATGTGTAGGGTAAGATGATTAAAAAAAGTGAGATTGTAAAGAGCTTATTTTCATTTGAATTCCTACCTTCCTCCTGTACATCTTTGTAATAACATTCAGATAGAATACTATTCAGAATATGGTTATGCCTTGGTTCATAACTAACCGTGGGTGTCTTGCAGTATTCATCTGTATCTCTTGCGATTCCTGTTCGCTCATGCTTAGCAAGAGTTAACGGTTCACCTTGCTTCTGTGCTGCCTAAAAAAAACATTAGCCACTCCCTGCCAGGGCTCGTTTCTCAAAATCAGTTCATAAGTCTAAGTTTGTTGACATCCCATTGAAACGTGTGTTATACTACAACATGTGGCCCTATGGGTTGTTCCAAGACTTAGACTCAATGACAGATTTGAGAAACGAGCATCCAACACAAGGATATTCTGTGAAAGACCAGATGCAGAGAGCATGCATACAGTTATTGACCAGGCTTAATTAGCCCAAGTGTTAACGAGCCTACTACCCCTCTCTCTCTTCATATTTTACTTTCATTAAGGAATTACCCAAGTATCACTTTCAGCCATGGCTTTAATTAGCAGTGTAAGGGATCCTCTTATCCCTTCTCTCTCTTTCATTACTTTACTTTCATAAGGAATTACCTAATAAATCACTTTCAGCATAGCTTTAATTAGCAGTGTTAACGAGCCTACTACCCCTTCTCTCTCTCTTCATACTTACTTTCATAAGAATTACCTAATAAATCACTTTCCAGCATAGCTTTAATTAGCCAGTGTTAGCGATCCTACTTACCCCATCTTTCTTCAGTACTTTACTTCGCAGGGATTACCTAATGAATCACTTTTAGCCCATATGTAATATTCCTTTGAGAGGACTATTCAACACATGTACACCAACTTGTACCACATAATCATGATCAGAATTAAATTGGCTCTGTCTAGAATTGTACTATGAAACTCATCAGTTACTCTTAGTTTTACTTGTGCCTTTAATGGTTAAGTGTGTGTTATATTATCGTAGGTTGTATTTAAATGGTTTACTACTGCTGATGAGTTGACGACGAATGATTTTATTGGGATTTTCATGATGAATTCATTGGATTCTATGCATGAGTGTTAATGCATGGTTTATGCCCCCATCAGATTTTTATTTTTTTATTTGATGAAAAAAATGTATTGTAAAGAAGAGGAATTTTTTTCTAGGAACTGCTTTCCATTATAATGGATTGACTAAGTGAAGTTAACTTAATAGCTACTTTGTATAGTAGCAATGTGCTATTTGGGATTTTAGTGTTAATGTATTGCAATTAGCAAACTCGTTTTTATCGATTAGGGGTTCATTAAAAGAAGTAAGGGTACGTAATGTATGAATATCAGAGAAGACAGAAAAGGATAATATATATGCATACTATTATAACACATGTTAACTGTACTAACACCAGAGCACTGTATAGGTGTATGAAAATTGTTTGTTGCCCTATAAACTTTATAGTCTGAAGAAAATGCTGCCAAAGACGATGAAAAAAATGAGATTTATCATGTTGTGTATGTCCAAATTAAAAATTCTGGCAATTGTATGAAAATGGAGAAGTGTAGGAGTTAAGATTTTTCAGCGTTGCTTAGCTTTATGAGAATATTGTGATGTTGTGACCTGAGGCGTGCTTAGCATTTGTATGTTAATGAAGAGAGAGAGGAGAGATGTATGACTTATTGAATATTTCCATTTTTGGTTGAGATAATGCCTTTGGTTATGATCTTAATTGTGCTATCATGGTTAATTGTAGTGATCTAATTTAGAATGAGTTTTTTTGTACATGTGAGATAGTGGTTGTGATTGTGTTTGTATCAGGTTAAAGGAAGTCCGAACCCAAAAAGTTTGGTTTTTTATTTCAAAGCAGAAAAAATTAGACAAACAGGATTTAATAAAGTTTGAAGAAAATCAGACTACTAAATAAAGAAAGTTATCAATTCTTTACGCATGCAAAAAAAAAAATTCTGATCACTATACCAAAATTGGCAACAGCTGTGATGTCATAGCGGCACTACTTGCTATATATGTTTCTATAGTCGTTTTATCATTATTTTCACTTTATTTGTCCAATAATAAATTTATTCCCTCGTAATTTCCCTGAGTTGAATTGATGAAATGCTGTTACTGCGTGCCACGTAATATACGTCTGCATACTATTTGTCTGAGCTTTGTCTGCTCAGCACCACGGCTGGTCATTACCCGTTACTGCGCAATTAGCACCATTGCAGCAGTCAAGTGGTTAAATAGTTGAAAAGAACGATAGTGTGACGATTATGATAAGTCTGGGAAAATTATGCCTAACAGAGATTATATAAATCAAGACAGGTGAGAATGATGATGGTGGTATGGTGATAATGACAAGAGGATGGGATGGCATGTGGTGATGTAAATGCTATTTTGAGGATTGAGATTGGGCGTGGGTGTGATATTAAATATTATCTCTCTCCTGGGGGGGGGGGTTGAATCAACCCCCCCCCTGAGATCTCGGCCGCTGATCGCGCGAGCGCCGCAAAATTTTGCACAATGGTAGTGTACAATGTTATCTATAAGTTAGTACAGTTAATTTTCCTGAAATAATGTTATTTTATTTTATATTGATTAATTATGCTAATTTATGCATAACTCATACTTTTTGCTCTAATTTACTAAATGAAGCTCCTAGAATGCTAAATTTTGGTCTAAATATTCTTTGTAGCATTCCTAGCAATTGTACTTGAAAAAAAATTTGGTATCAAAATCATTTTCTAATGTATTTTATTGTTTTTCGAATTTCTTATGTATTTCTTTGTTTTTCAACCTTTTGTTTTTCTTTGTTTTTTTGGTCAAAATTGATTGCAGAATCCTTTTGAAGTGTAATTATGCTGAAATAAATTAATTTTAGCCAATGAAAGTGAAAATAATCATATCTTTGTGAAATAGGTGACAAAACTCTATTTGCATTGACTTTGCACACAAAATCATGTTTTTGAGCGATTTTTGGTTTGACGGAAATTTTTGAAAATCGTGCAGCGTCGTAACCATATGACCGATTTTTGCGAAAATGATTTCAAAAGATGCGTAAGACTTAAAAGTAAAAAGTCAGAGAGCGGCGCGGTCAAAAAATTTCGCGCTGTGGCATGGTCGTGAAAAATGTTGAGGG
>CALNVZ010003435.1:12185662-12240564 GCA_940671915.1 Paracentrotus lividus | reverse complement strand
ACAGAACTAAAGGACTCTAGCCAAAACAGATAGTAGCTTCACAAAATTACTATTATTTCATTCAGGATAATATCCCAGATTCCTTGGTTTGGCCACAGAATTAATTTGAAGTTCAAGGCCCCCGATATAATATTTGAGATAGTTGAGCCCAGGAAGAGAAAAAAGTTGGCAACTGCCAATGGAATCTCCTCTGCATAGGTTAAGTGGCTTTTCGCCTTTCATGCTATGGGCAATTGACAACAGGATTCTCTGTAAAGTGCTCAGCCACCAATTTTTAATCTTGGCAACATATTCTTGTTTGAAAGAAAGTTTATAACAGGGTTTTTAAAAATCCTTGTTTCCCAATTTGTAAAAAAAAAAAAAGCTGCTTTCACACATTCTACCATGCGAAAACAAATTTCCCATATTATGTGGACAATGAAAACTTTGAATCTTGATAGGTAGCACCCTGACAAGTCTACCTTCCCTTCATGTCTTTTGTATCCATTATTCCCAAGATTTGACCATGTTAGTAACCCTAACCCTCTGGTCATTTTACAAGCCCTTTCAAAGGCCCTCATGGAGACTCATTTTGCAATAAAACAAACATTCCGACCAGTTTCATTACTGATTGAAAACTCTAGGTTCCCTTGGGCAAAAGCATTGCAAGGGTTGGCATTCAGAAAGGCAGATTTTTTTTTTGTTCTTTTTTTTTCTTGTTTAATTCAATGTAAGGGTCATTACCCTGTTCATGGGGAGATGAACACTTGTACTATTAAAGTTTATTGAAAATGGTGTTGCCCTCTTCTATACAAGAATATAAAAAACTTATATATAAGTAACATTTGAACGTTGCAAAAGTTTAAACCTATTATCTATTTGGCGATGCAAGTTTAGGCAAAATTATGCCATGCTGTTGGAAATTTGCTGTTCGTATGCTTTTGGAAAGTTAATGTGTTCTTGTATTTAGGCTATGATATGAATAGAAACGGTAAAGTAATGAATTTTAAAGAAAAAAATCTTTCCTGCTTTGAAATGAATCTGTGCGTTAAGTTATTCTAAGTACTGTTTCTATTCATGACTAACCTTTCTCCATCAATTTTTTTATATTATAAAAACTTACAGGTCATTTATCCAGAGCTACATTTTGTCCCCGTGTTTTCTCCCCTGAATTAGTCTGAAACACGATGGTTTGAATGAAACTAAAATGAATTACTCATGTCTACTTGTTATTTTAAAATAAGTCCAGCTTCATGCAAGGAATATGCAAACATTTTTTATGACTCCTGGGCTCCCATAGGTTTAGTTATTGGAATTATTTCAAACTATTTTTAATGCCTGTGGTTCAATTGTGCAACTTCTGCTGGATTCTATTTGAATTCTTCCTGTCTGTCAAAGCGAAATTGATTTTAAAAAAATGTGAAAAAATATCCGTAATTACCAAGTACGTTGTTGTTCACATTCTGGCAGATTCAAATTTATAGATACCCGCTTTTTTTTCCCGCAGCCTAGCTTTCCTACAATCTGTTGTTTTTGAGTTTGCTGAATTCTATTTACTTGTTGTCTCATTGTCTTATTAGCCTTATCAGTCAGTGTTAGGTCTTCCTCATTTAGAACGCCACTAATGTGTTGTATCTGCTGTGTCTCTTGAAGAGAAAAATTCATTAGTCTTTCAGAAAAACAATGAGTGAAGGCTACTAAGCATGAAACATGGGATGTAGAAATGGATATTTAGTTTCGAGTACCGTGTTAAGACTATACTGCTAGGAATTCTATGTGAAAGTGACATGCTCTAACTTAATTACATATCCATGTTATTACAGGTTCTATTGTAAGCCCTTTGAATACATCACTGTGCACTACCATGTTCCACTACTAAACATCCCTGAAACGTGTCAGTTTGTATATATATGATTAGTGGCGTCATTAAGGAGCGGTAATTGAAATTTTAAAGCTGCAACAGCGCCCATTTGTGTAAACTTTGACAATAAGAATTGCGTAAAGAGCTAGAGAGATGGAGTTTCTGAAAGGAATTGTTGAGGCTAGCACACTTGTGTTCCATGGGTCCGAGGTAGGGGAAGAGAAGGTATTAACAGGGGAATGAGAAGTGAAAAAAGGTTGACAAATAAAGAATTGGCAATGAGAAAATGGAAAGCGATCAAGTTGTTTTGGAGCAATTGTACAATGTTACAGGCCATGTTTTCATCAAATATGGATTCTCGTTCAACTTCATGTCAATATTTCTAAAAATAGATCTTGAGATACAATGAATCATCTTCTTCACATTACTCTTTTAAAAAAAGTATTAATTCTTGCATTTCAAACTGTATCCAACTTAACAAGAGGGGGGCTTCCATTGCCAAATGAAGTTGCTGTCGGGCTCATTTTGTGACCCATGGGGGTGTTCACAAAGTGTTAAGTAGAACTTTAATATCGCACTTATACGTTATTGATCTCGTGCGCATAATATGCTCACCTCATTGGATTGACCATGCTCAGGAGGGATGCAGTGCCATTGAGAAAGTCTATCAATTAAGTTGCGCGTAGAAAGTAACAAGGTGCGAACTTCTTTAAGTCTACTTAACTCTTTGTGAAACACCCCCAAGTGCAAAAGGGTGGATCTTCGTAATGAAAGGGTTGAAATAAATGTCATGTAAGTAAAATTTTTATGAAGATGGAAATCCAGGGACATATGAACTAGAACTCTCTTGTTTCTTTTGTATGTTTATAGTTATACGCAAAGGTTTGAAGCACTAGTGGTGGAGAACGGCGTATGGGGGTGATGAGGAAAGCATGTGCAGAGTGTTTTATGACAGTTTCATGGGCTACTCCAAACAAAGCGAAGAGCCGGCGAACTCTCAAACCTCTTGTCTCATCTACTGCGGGATCCGAGTCAAGATGGGTAAGTAAACCCCCTCTAAAAAATATTTTAGTTTTAATGGCTTCAGCGACAAAGTCTCGTGTTTTTTTGGTTTATTCCAGGCCTGCCAAATACCCCTCTGAATTAGCCTGTAACCCACTGAATAATGGAGAACATAGAAATACAAATCGTTTTTGTGGTTAATAAATGTCTAATTCCTAACATTGATAACTACATTGCATTGTGGGCGTTAATGGAGAAGCATCTACATATCTAATTCTTTGTAAATTCTCCTTCGTAAGTTTTAAGTGGCGCTACGTTTTACTCCATGAATGTATCTGTCAACTGCAGAACATTTTGTAATGTTGAATGATAAGACAAGATGAGTTGCCAATAGAAAATATTTTTAGATATTCCTACATAGCAGCTGACAAGTAGTCACAACTAACTTTCTTCCTGATTGCTGAATTATGTATTATTAATCTTCATGAAGCATGCCCGTTAAAATATATCTCATTCACACTGGTTCTCTCTGCGTGCCAACCTTATGCCACTTGTCCATGCAATCACTATTTGAGCAGAGACCTAAGAACAGAACAACAAATAACGAAACTGCATTGTATTGGCAAAAAAGATTGGATTACTTGATTTGAAATGTTGTCACATATCAATATTTTTCTTCTCCTCATGTACAGACTGTAAATTTTAATCTGACAATTTTGCATCATGGGATTCAATCTTTTCTTTTATTAGAAGAATGATGGATCTATTGCTATTCGGATAGTGTATAAATATGTATCGCAAATCGATTATCCATTTTCTTCTCTTTCTTGTTTCTCTGTGAAGGTTTCGAATGCAGCAATTTCCAAGCATTAGCCTTATCTATCTCTACAACTTGCTGACAGTATACAAGGCATACTACCGTACTTATACAATGCAGAATGGAACGCGTCCAAGTCGCCGGTGGAGCGCCTATAATGATTGACATTTATAGCAACAAAGCATCAAATATAACTCTCCCCAATCAATAATACAGATACTAGATTTAGTCAGAACACACGTTTAGATGAACCAAGCAACAATGACTCTCTTTCCAAAAAAAGATGGGGCTAGTAATGAAACAAGGTAGTGATAAAAGACTTTCATTGAAGGGGGTCGGGCAATTGAGAACTTCACAAGTAGTTGGTGGCTGGTCAGCCACCGTCGCCAATGATGATATCCGGAATATAGTTCTTTCCTCTATTATGGCGGCAACCGGTGTCGGTTATCAACACTGGAGCAAGAAAATCGTTCAGATACTGACAAGGAAGGAAGAAGAAAGTCAACAAGAAGAAAAGCAACAGGTGCGATACGATAAGATGGAATCTGTAGCAAAGCATCAACAGAAACAAAAGGAGATGAATCAAGGGACTACGATGATAGGTTTAGAAGTACTTACACAGGTTCGCAATAGACGGCAGTAGCAGCTAGTGATTACTTCTATGAGGAAGTCATCGCCAGATTCGGAATAAGCAGTCGGAGGGCAGTTCACCGAAGGACAGCGACGAGACAAGCCTCCGAGATGGCACAGAATCAAAAAAACTGAAGAAGGACATCAGGACCTGGTGCAGAGAATATCGCAGATGAAACCGCTTGAAGGCGGTGGGAAAGATGGCGATGCGCTTCCAGAACAGACAGCGAAGGGGAAGAGCACGACGGATGTAGCGTGAAGCTCCACCACGGCTGATGTCAGCGAGCCACATGCATCATTGAGATTGTAATGCACCCTTCCAAAGCACACGAGACCTTTAGAGCAGAGGATCATGACAAGACGTACTGTCCTTGTGGAATGGTGTCCCTAGAGAGGAGGGAAGGATCTCAATGAATGGTCCGTGTTGAAACCTAACCGCTCATGCAAGTTTCACCTAGTTGTAATTTCACGCTTCTCAAGGACTATACTCTAAATCAAACATTCACTAAATATCGGAAAAATTTATTATCACTAATTTATATTTTTAAAAAGGATACTCAAGCACCACCTCTGGTGTTGTATAAACTACCGGTCTCTCAGCTTTCCAACTTACATGAATTCAGGACATTGGGTGTAATCTATGCTAAAGATTAGTAAAAATCTTGTTTCCCTTGTAACAGTATTGCAATGTGCCAAAGGGCAGTCTTATGGTAAGGCCTGCATTAGCATGAGCCAAGAAAAAAAATAACTTGTCTTGCCACAATCTTGTGTTTTAACTTTATTACAGCCTTCACTTGCCATTTCAACGCTAATAACATTAATTTAATGTTTGTGGCAAAAATGTGAAGGATTCCATTACTGCTTAGACTGATCCGTTGAGACAATGTCTTGAGACAAATCATCTGCTTAATATAAAAACAGAAAACACAGAAACTTTATGTATGATATCCTTTACTATCGTCTGTGCTGTGCTTCTTTTACCAGACCACAAAAATAATATCTCAAGGGTGCAATGACCAGCGTTATGCGTTTTGTCCTAATGTGTAGCGATTGGAACAAAAATTAATCATTTGTAAAAAATGTGCAGTTTAATACAACTTTACATATTGTTTGTACCAACAGCAAGATGTGAATCCCCAACATTCTTTTTAGGAGAACTAACCATACAATAGACAGAACCCTAGGATTAGCCAGGCAGTGGATAACAGAGATTGCCAAGCAATTGTGGCCTACAGTCTACTGGTGTGACCCTCACAACTGTGGACGCAAGAACTGGTCCTGCCTACGAGAATAATCTATGAACATTGCCTTCAAGACATGCAGGTAAGAAGAAATGGAACATTGATCAGATTATCTTTTATGGTTTCTTTAAAAAATCCGATGGGAAAAGAAGGGGTTTGACCGCTTTAATGCATAAATTTCAAATTTGGTTATTGCTCACTTTTTGTAGATGAACAACATGAAACTAGTAACTAAAAGAGGATTATAGCAAACTCTGATTTGTAAACAGTGAAACAGCTTGAGTATACTTCGGTAACAGCGTTATATTAATCACAGGTTTGTGTGTTGTCACTATACACGGGGATGTTTTGAGGTGAGTGGTTCTTTCGGTACAATATTCTCCTACAATCCTCCTACGATGGAGATAATCTTGATGGATGAATAAATCAATATATCTTTTTAACAAATAGAATTAAATTTGCATTGGAAGTTTCAGAATGCTATAAAGAGTGTTTTATTTGTTTACTTAATTATTACAAAAATTTAAAAAAATGATAATGTATTTATAAGATCCGATATTATCTGCAAAGTGACTTTAGATAAAACAAAGGGTTATCAAAGATCAGGTTCCTGAACCTCAATGGTTTGTATAGATCCTTGAGCCTATATACAGGGCTTAATGGGTTTCAATGTAATTGATTCTTTACCCTTTCTTAATTTTTACGAGTAGATCGAATGATTCATATTGATCAGTGGTATTGAAGCTTATTCAATTAAAAAAAAATATATTATACTCACAGCACATTACAATCCCCTGTTTTACTGCACAAAAAATTTTAAGAAATTAGCCCCCCCCCCGCTCCCCCCAATTGAAGTGAACAAGAAAAATAAAAAGGATGAGGTTAATTCCCTACCCAAAAGCTTGCCTCTATTCTAATCTGACATTGGATTATGATGTATTGAAGCATAGATCTTTTATATTTTACGGTATTGTCTGTGGGAGGGAGAGGACCTACTCTGCTATCATTATAGAAAATATGGATATTTATTCAGTTCTAGGACAAATACCATTCACATTTCGAATACAGATCTTTTCAACATGAGTATATTTATTTAGTTGCGGCTTATTTTAATAAAAAATCAGCATTGTTCTTACCTGTATTTATAAGAATGTAATTTGATCATTTACAGGGAAGAGTGAGAAGAACCTTAGATTTTTTCATGAAGTGCCATAAAAATCTTCAAGACTGATGCCAGATCTTCGGTTATTTATTTTACGGGGATTAAATATTTTATGTATATACAGTGGAAAGTGAGAAGAACCTTAGGCATTCTCTATCCATGAGATGGCTCTAATTACTGGAGATGCAATCACATCGTCAGAACCTGGTTCTGATCTTCAATGGCTTTCTACGAGCACCTGATGAGGTCAGGATAGAGTCCTCTAAGCACTTTTGCTGATTTGTCTAAGGTGAGTCGATGCTTCGAGAATGACGATATACAATCAACTACTCATTTTGTAACATCGTCTTATATTTTAAAGGTAATCTAGTGTTATAGTCATAGAGATTGAATTTGTGGAAGAGACTGTCTCCAAAGTGATGGAAAATGTTGATAATGAAATTCAGCCTAAGAATTATTTCTTGAAGTGTGGTTTTGTAAATCAAAAAAATGAATTATTTTTTTTTTTTTTATTTTTTTATTTTTTTTTTTTTACCATATTCTTCTGAGATAACATGCACTGCACAACAAAATGTATGTAAATGGACTACATGTACTATGTGTCTCACATGATTTCGTAATGGAGGCGAACATATCAGCTTTAATGTCATATATAAATTACTATGAAGGCAATTTGAAGAGGATCCTTTTCAGTGGAAACTTTCTGCCTATCCAAAATCCTTCCTAATAGCTCTTGAATTTTTTTTTGAAAGCTCAACAATTATTTTGTTGACCATTGGTTCACTTCCCACTACACAGATTCTCTTTAAATAAATGCGACCCACTGCCGTCAAAACTATCCTTCTTCTCGGCGTTGTGCCTACTTTAAGGACAGGTCCACACACCAGAGCCTCGTTTACTTCTGCACCTCTCCTGTTCTTTGGGAATTCCACTTATGACTCATATGTTTCCACCTCTTTCAGTTCAGACACCATCCCATCCTTGGTCTACCTCTTCGCCTTTTGCCTTTTCATCACTTCCCTTCTAGCAATCTTTAAGCAAAAACAGCAATACTCTGCAAATAGAAAACAACATAGTAACATGGAGGGGATGCAGGTTTTCTGCCATAAGGAAGCAGCTGATTACTTCTAGATGTGACTTAATAACACTATTGTTAAAATTAATTTATCTCTGTCTGTGAGAGATGTGCAGTTTTAGTTGAGCTTGAAAATGGATTTGTTGCCCTCTCCAACATCCTAATTCCCCCCCCCCCCCTCCGCACCCCAAAAAAATAAAAATTAAATAAATTAAATATTAAAAAAATTTAATACATTAAAAAATAATTCATAAAATGAAAAAAATAATGATAATAATAATAAAATAAAAAATTGAAATTAAAGTTATTTCAAAACCAGTGGCCATAACGTTAACACTTATAGATCAGTAGCAAATTTTTACGCAACATCTTATTGGATTCCAATTAAACATCATTCAAGAAGTAATGCCAACAATGGATCACAGATTGGTTTACTATTCGATTTTGCATTGATCATAACTCTTTACAAACAAGATTCGAAACTAAAAATATGACCTTAATTCGCCCATGTATTCATTGATTTTCAGCTATTGCCAAACCTGCAGCTGAGGAGAACAGTACTTGAGAGCCCAGGATGACAACTTCACTGACCACTGACAATCAGAGGAACTCGGAGATTCAGACTAGAACTATCAGCAGTAAGTTCTATTTCAAAAGTTCAGACTAAAGGGTTATAACTTACATGTTTATAAGGCAGCAGCAAGAATTATATATATGTATGCACATGAATCACCACTTTTGATAATTTCTGCTAATTTTTGAAGTAGGAGGGCGTTGGCTCTAGATCTTTTACTATTTTTTTTTTTTTAGCAAGCTCCTCATTTGATATTTAACTGGATTTATATAGTCCAATTATCTTTACAATCAGATAATCCTTTATATTGCTTATATAAAGTAAAAGGGTGATTCTTCTATGGTGAGTATTATACTTAATCTTATCTAAAATCTTACCTACTTTTTTGGGGTGGGAAGGAGGGTTGGACATAATACAACTGCATATCACATCATTTATGTTCTTGATTACAGATTCTAGTTACAAATATCCTTTTCTTCAGAAGTTACAAAATGATAATGTGAAATCCCTTTTGGATGCAAGCTCTACAAAATACTGATGATTGATATTTTGACTGTTATATTCCTCATTTATTCTCCCTTTGCAGACAATTGATCTTGCTGTGTGATCTTGTATGATCCCAGTGACGGTGTGATAATATCTTACCCAATTCCGACTATGACAGCTGGCAGGGAGACAGAGTGGCTGACGTCAAGATTCCACTTCTTATAAACGTGGTGAGGATATGTGGCGTTCTGTGTGATGTAGAAATTTTTGTTACAACTTTTTTTTTAACCCTCTGAAATGTGCTCATAATTAAAATGAATCGATACAAAAGTACATATATGGTGGAAAAGGTCCCTGTAACAGTTTCGAGTGATTGTTTCAAATTTTGCAACTAATTATTTGGTACAGGGCACCATATTTCAATTACAAAGGCAACTCTTGATAAAAATTTTGTTTTAGTCATGGCGAGAGCTTATTATGAGGTAACATTGCTTCTTCAATCCAGTCCTTGTCATGGGTGACATGACTATGCTCCACAAAACTATTGCACTGGCTTTTTTTGGTGTCTAATATGTTAAAGTTTTAATTGTGCAAAATTGTTTTTGGATTGGGTATCATGTTAAGTCCCAGGGCTGCAGTAAGTCATCGTGATTAGTACAAGGAATTAACAGAGGGACAGAGTCATTGATGCCTTAGCAAGTTTTATGCAAAACTTAGCCTGGAAATTTTCCTGTTTAGACTTATCTTGTTTTATCTACTACGCCTCTTAATTTCTCATTCTAACCAAAGATAGAGTGTGATAGCTAGATCGTCAATCCTCGAACAGTTCAAACTGAGATAAACTTTGTTCATGCGAATTGTGACCCCATCTACGCTCAGAGCACACGTTGGGCCTACAGACAAGCGTAAGTCTTTTAACCTAACTGAAATATAAAATCTTGACAATAAGCGATGGTCATAAACAGGTTTAATTGGAAATGTTGGATCAAGACTACCAATTCCTGCGATTGCATGTCGTGCATGCTTGTTAGCTAGAGTATAGTCACCTACACTCTGATGTGCCTGCATTGTCCCTGTGGCCAGGCGCAAGGATATTTCTTTGATAGATACAGTCTGTACAGTGCATAACGCTTGTGATATGACGTTTAATTCTGCGTCATGCAAAAAAAAATTAACCATATAAAGTTATTCATAGACACATAGAATGTTGGAAATAATTGTAGGCAACATTTTTTTATCTTTCGTAAGATTCAATTTACATATGAAGCGACTATATAATACTTTGCCAAAAACCCTCCTTTGAAAAAAGCCGGCGCTAGAAAAGTATGTAGAATCGCTCTCATGGCTAGCAAGCATAAATGTTTATTCTCGTTTTTCCCCCATCAAATTACTATTTATTTTCAAATCTTTATACTCCTGCGTATCCCTAACTGTCTCTAACAGTCTGCTTTGCATAACAAGCTTTTGGTATATTTGAGCTTCCATTTCAAGAAATAATTGGCCCGTCATAATTTAAAAACCAGGGCCAGACCTGTTCGTTATAATTAAGATTTTGAAGAACTCCATAGCAGCAGGAGTAGATTGTACATCACACTCAGTTATACCTCAAAGCTTTTCCTTATCTTTTACAGTTTCTGTCATTCTGTGCCAGCGAACTTCCAAGATCAATCAGTGGAGCGCCTAATGTGTTTGCTGTTGAGTTCCTACAAGTCTACTACAGTTAGAACAGTATGAATCCCATCTCTAATAGATAGACTCACACTGGCTAAGAACGCTCACTGAATACATTCTTCTTATTAGATAGTGTGCCCTGCAATTATTAATGTTATACTTGACTAGATCTCCATTCCAAATGTTAGACTTACACTGGCTAGAACCGCTCACATGAATACATTCTTCTTTATAGTAAGTGTGTGCCCTGCCAATATAATTTATTTACTTGACTAGATCCCATTTATCAATGTTTAGACTTACACGCTGAGAGAAGCTCACTGATGATACATTCTTTATTAGTAAAGTAGCTGCCCTGCAATATATAATGTATTACTTGAACTAGAATTCCCATTTCATATGTTTGACTTACAACTGAGCTAGAAATGCTCAACTGAATACATTCTTGATTAGTAAGTGTGCCCTGCAATTATATGTATTACTTGACTAGATCCAATTTATAATGTTGACTTACACTTGCTAGACGCTCTAAACACTGAATACATTCTTCTTATAGTAAGTTGTGCACCTGCCAATTTGAAGGATATGTACTTGATCTAGATCCCATTCATAGATCTAGATAGTACACTTGATATGACACGCTCACCTCGAAATACATTCTTCTTATTAGTAAGTGCACTGCACATTATACATGTATATCTTGTAGAGTCCCATTTATATAATGTTAGACTTACACTTGGACTAGGAACGCTCACTGAAACATATTCTTCTTATTAGTAAGTGGCCCAAAAGTTATAACCGTAAAAGCTTAAATTTTTACGACTATGTGATTTTCACGATTTTGGAGTCAGTCTCACCAAATATCCACCCTAATATAAACATTTTTTAGCAAATGACAAACATCACAATAAATAACTCATTAATTCCGCTTAGTCAAAAAATGCAAAAATAATTGGCTTATACAGTACTTGACTTTGAAGTACAAATGGAAACTTATAATTAGGAATCTTGGCGACCATGGAAATAACACTTGTTAATATCAAGAATTTCAGTATATCACAACCTTTTATTATGACGTTTCTATGTCTACTTGGATTTTAAGGAATATGATATTCTGGGGAGGGAAAAGACACATATCAACATATTGATTGCCCATCATGACTTGGATAGAAATGTTGCATAATTGCGTGGATATAAATGAGGATTTGGTGACTTTTCATTTTTAACCCTAATCAGGCCGGGCTTATTTGCTCTCGCCTAGGCCGAGGGCGGGGGGCGGTTGAATCAAACCCCCCTGACATCCTGGGCCTAGCTGAAGCCGAGCGGCGGCAAAATTTTGCACAATGGTAAGTGCTACAATGTTATCTATAAGTTAGTAACTAAGTTAAATTTTCCTGAATATGTAATGTTATTTTATATGATTAATTATGCTATTAATGCAAACTGCATACTTTTTTTGACTCTAATTTACTAAATGAACGCTCCTAGAATGCAAATTGGCTCATAAATATCTCTTGTTAGATTCCTGAGCAATTGTAGCTTTGAAAAAATAATTTTGGTATTCAAAATCATTTCTAATGTATTTTATGTTTTTCGAATTTCTTAGTTGTATTTCTATGTTTCAAACCTTTTGTTTTTCTCTATTTTTTTTGGTCAAAATTTGATTGCAAGAATCCTTTTTGGAATGTGTAATTAATGCTGAAATAAATTTAATTTTTAAGACCAATGAAAGTGAAATAATCATATTCTTTGTGAAATAGGTGAAAAACTCTATTTGCATACATGACTTTGCACACAAAATCTGTTTTTGAGCGAATTGTTGGTTTGAACGGAATTTTTTGAAATCGTTGCAGACGATCGTTAACATATGACGATCATTTTTGCGAAAATGAATTTCAAAAGATGCGTAAGACTAAAAGTAAAAGAGTCAGAAGAGCGGCGCGGATCAAAAATTTCGCGCTGTGCATGGTCGTGAATAAATGTTGAGGGGGGTTGATTTTCAACCCCCCCCCCCCCCCCCCCCCCCCCCCACCCCCCCCCCCCCCCCCCCCCCCCCCCCCCCCCCCCCCCCCCCCCCCCCCGGCCTGATTAGGCGTTAACTCCTCTAGGGACCCTTGAAATGATTTGTTGCATATCTTTATTTACCTCAATGGATCATATTATCCATTCAAATTCAAATCGCAACAAATTTGACAAAGGACAAGCTTGGGTTGCTATTGGTTTGTTTTTTTTTCCCGCTCACAGTATTTATTTCATTATCGTTCTTGTTTTCTTTGCTTTTATAGATTACTTTGACCATACTGAGAACCCGTACCGGGACCAGATGCTGGCCTCTCTGAGTCGCATGCGTACAGACGAAGACCGAGATGTCAGGTACTATTCCTGCTTGGGACCATCAATGGATACCAAGGTCGATACCAAGGTCAATTATGCAGAAGGGGTAAGTGCTCTCTCCCATATACAGTCCACTCTTCTTGTCATGAGCAAGGATGTAAGATTTCATTTTGCTAGCCATTCTCTCAGTTCCAATTTGAAAAACATGTGCAGCAAACTTGTTTGTGTAGTATGAGAAGACTTTGTATGCTCTATCAAATACTGACTGTATAGGATCAAAGTGGAAGTAACCCTTTAGACACATTTGTTTTGTACCTTGGCTATTTTTGAAATACTAGCAGCAGTGCCCGTAGCAGCACAGGGGGGAGGCACATGATTTTATTTTATATGGTTTGTTACATTATAGAAATTTGATTCTGACGTTAAAAAAAAAAAACAAACAAACAAACAAAAACAAAACGTTGAAATGTTATCATAATAATAACATTATTTCGATATCATGTCAACAGTCCACCATAGATGTTATTACCCTTTCCCTTTCTCCCATCTATCGTTCCCCTATAATTTCTCCTAATTTGTTAAAAAAAAAAAAAAAAAAAAATCGGCATTCAGGCTCTAAGAAAAGAAGGTCACATATCAGACATATAGGGGGTTTTAATTTTTTTTCCCCCTATTTTTATTTTATTTATATTGTCTTTCTTTTCTGACCAATTTGGTGTCCCCCTTCAGGTCAGTTTACGCGCCCCCGCTAAGGTAAATTTGGTGTCCCCTTAAGCCCCCCCCCCCACCCAAAAATATGCGCATGTTACTTAATAGTTCTACTTCTGTTTTTCTTTCCTTTCCGTATTTTCCCCCTATAATATTTTTTGTTATCTTATATCAGTTTAATTGGAGACATTCCTTTACAGAAATAATAATTAGATATGAATGCTTTATCAAAACATTATCTTCAAGTGTGCCCATTCAACCCAAATATCAAAATCACCCGCCCCTCCCCCCCCCCAAAAAAAAAACCAATCCAGTTAGACTGAGAGGTAAGTTAGACTAAGAGTATATATTACAATGTGCATGATATCTGCATGGATTAAATCGTGTAAGTGACATGTAAGCTCTTTAATTGCTTCGAATACGTTTTTGCTCTCTTGTTCTGGTCCATTGGCAGAACAATAAATTTTCCCCTTAGTTATTTGCTTTTCCCGTATTAACGTAATATATATTCAATTTGAAATATCATAATTTTAGTGGTTTGGTTTAGTCTTTCTATTCCCGGCTGTCTATACTCCCTTAAATATTTACTTTATCTCTCTCTCTCTCTCCCTCTCTCTCTCTCCGTTCCTCCTCTCCACCCCTCTATAACATGTTTGTTGTTTTTGTTTTTTGTTTTTTTCATTTTTTTTTCTTCATTTTAATCAAACTGTATTATTTCATGACACCTGAATGGGTCGATGGAGTACTTGGAGCCCTAACTGAACTGTTAATGGTAAAACAACTCTGAGAGGTTCATGTTCTTTGGGGCTATTGGTAGAACAATTTTCCAATATTTTTTTTTTATTTTCCCTCATATAACGAATATTATATTCATTTGAAATATTATTTGATTTTCAATCATTATTATGAAAATTATATCTATTTTGAAATATCATAATTTTTAATATTTTGATTTCTCTTAAATTATATTTTTTTGAAATATCATAATTTAATAATTTCGTTTCTCTTTTAATTTTCCGGCTATCTTATTGTTTTAGTTTATATATCTCTCTGCGCATCCTCTCCACCTCCTCCATAACATGGATTTTTATTATTATTATTTTTATAAGACGCCCCTTTCTCTCTCACTCTGGTGGGGTGTATATTTTTTTTATGACGCCTTTTTTTTTTTTAATTTCATTCCGACATTAAAAAAAAAAAACGCATTCAACCGACTCATTTTCATTTTTTAATTGCTGCTGATGTTTAAAATAATGATTATCAATAAAAGAGGAATACCGTGTTATTATAATTACATGTACAAATGTTTCGATACCTTGACAACCGTCCACCATAGATTGTTTATTATTCTTTCCCCTTCTCTCTCTCTCTCTCTCTCTTCTCTCTTCTTTTTTTCTCCATTCTTCCCTCCGAAGATTTATTTCAAGTTCGTTCTTATACATATTTTATATATACGATTAGACTTCTTTTCCTACCAGATTTTGCTAAACATTGCATTCGGAATTAATATCAATCATAACCCCCCCAAAAAAAAAACAACACAACAACAAACAAAAAAACAAAAAAACAACAACAACAACAAAAAAACAACAAACAAAAACAAACAAAACAAAAGAAAACAAAAACATTCCAGCTCACCTCTGCGCCTCTAAAAAAAAAGTAACTCGCAAGAAAAAATGAATAAACTAATGCTTTTACTCCCAACGGAGTAAACTAATGCTTTACTCCCAACGGAGTAAATTTTGTTTACTCTTAACAGAGTCAAAAGGTAACTCGCAAGAAAATGAGTAAACTAATGGTTAATGGTTTACTCCTTCGAAGCTAGGATTAGGAATGATACATAGATGATTAAAAGTTACTCTTTTTCTGAGTAACATTTAGCTCAATCGCATGAGTAATATTTTTTACTCAGTAACATCTCAACCGCATGAGTAATATTTTTTTACTCAATTTCACGCGAGTTACCTTTTTGCTCAATATTGGGTAAAGATTTTACTCATTTTTTTTAGAGTGTGTATCAACGAATTATTCAAAATATAATATAGAGCACTTCTTTTTTTTTTATCCTTTTTCTCGTTCCACCTCTTTCTATACATTTGTTTTATTTTCGTTTTTCTTTTCCTTTCCGGATTTGGCCACTATATATTTTACTCACCTTATATCGGTTAATTGAAGACGTTCCTTTTCAGGATGTATCTCAGGTATAAAATATTTTTATTAAAACATTATTCTTGAAGCATGCAGCCTTTCCCTGAACGGAAATATCAAAAACAAAACCCAAGAAAATACTTAACAATTAAAAGACCCGAATCAAGTTAGACTGAGAGGTATATGAGATAATTTAGTTTATGATTTACTTCGTAACCGATAACGTAATATGGCCTATAAATCATTTTAAAAATTATAATTTTAGTGGTTTGATTTCTATATCAATTTCCCGGCTGTCCATCCTCCCTTACTATTTTGTTATATGTATCTCTCTCTCACTTCTATATAACACGTATATTTTTTATTTTTTTTTTATGACGCCCTTTCTGTCTGTCTCTGTCTCTGTCTCTCTTCTCTTGTTGTTGTTGTTTGTTTTTTTGTGTTGCTTGATTAACTTTGTTTTTGCTTTCTTAAAGACACCATAGATTATAGCGATCGATCGGCAGAAATTCCGTGTGCAGTTTTTCATCGAAAATGGCGAGATTGCATCAAAACGGTCCTATTTCATGACGTCTGAATGTGACGTTGCACTGCTTTTTTGTTAAGTGATTTGTTGAGCAAAGTGTTGACACTAAAAAACAACGACGGCGACAAACTTCGCACCGAACCTCGATACCCAAAGAACATAGAGGGGGAAAGCGTTAGATTTCACGCGTTCATGCAGTACGGATACGATGGAAGCCGTGTAGGGTCTCGCTGCGCACGACCCGCACCAACACGTAAGAGACGGTACTACCCGTTTTCGGGCAGTGGCAGCTCTCCGTTTTCTTGTCCTTCGGCTTCGGCTTTTATTATATAGATTGATAAAAACATATATTTAATTTTGTGTTGTAATTATTCACACCTACTCCATAGTAACACCAATCAAAGTGAGATCTGAATTGTCATTTTAAATTTTGAGCCCCTATTTGATTTTATAAATGAAAGAAATATATGTCATTAAATATCACCTTTTATTTATTTTATTAATTCATTTATTTTTGTTATGTTTTTATTTGCAGGAACTTCCAGTATAACAAGAAGTGCGCTTTCTTCCGCCCCAATTTGATGGACTTTTGATCGTATGTACTTCCTTCTTCCACTAGTGTGCTGCATAATACAACTTCAATCAGGGGGGCATTTCATGAAAGAGTTGTCAGATGTTTTATCCGACAAACTGTTATAAGCTACTGAAATGCTTGCATCTGATTGGCTGAGAGCAAATTTGTCGGATAAAATGTCTGACAAGTCCTTTGATGAAATGCCCCCCAGAACAACACATCTGCCTTCATGTCCACAACTCTTACGTAACGACTGTTGATCATTTAGAATGGGGTTTCACTCTAAAGCCCTGTTCCAACATGATGAGTTTTACCTCCTCAAAAACACACCCCCGTGGTTAAAAGGTTAACATTTGCTATTGAGGCACGCAATATGTATGGTCTTATTGTTACTATTATATAGTTTACAGAAGAGGCACGTTTTGAGACAGTAAACGTGGTCGTGTGAGAACGGGCTGAAATCATACAGCTAAGGGATGGTTGGACGAGGCTACAATGCACCTGATCACCATATGAAATTCATTTCAATTTGTGAAATCATGAAACATTTTTTAAAGATTAAACAGTAAACTTACAACCTATGATACAATGAATATGGTAATGCAATACAAGAATAATTGTGGTTTAGGATGCCATTACTTCTGGATAAACACCAAACCTACTGTTTGTGTATCGTTTTTCACAATGTTGTCTTTATAAGTTCTTATTTATTTACATTATGTTTTTCTTCATGTACACATTACCTCACATGCACATCCTAGCTGGAAATTGAAGTGGTCAAAAGCATTGATTTTATTCTCTAGACTTGAATAAATATCTATGATTCCTGTATTAAAGTGAATATGCAATTCACATTCAAAAGTGCTATTACGTATTGAAGTTTGTTGCTTTTATTATGAATTTACTTTTATCTTATGTTAGTATGATGAGAAATGGTAAATGCGGATGTGCATATAGCCTATTATTGCAGAGCAGGATTCAGTTTTGGTTTTGTTTTCTACAAATTCACATAACTGGTTTTACACTTAGAAATGGAAGAGTATAAGAAGACACATCACTCATCATTTGTCTATTTTATTGCAGTAGGATTTCATTTTTTATACCGTTTGGAGTTATGTGCCCTTTATTCAAGTGAAAATTGTTGATATAATTCAGGGAGGATTTGGTTGTGTTTTTTTTAATTAAAAATGTTTTCTTCTTTTCAGCCATAACCATCTCTTTATTTCAGAATTTGTAGGCTTTCATTTACAAGTTTATCCCCTCCCAATATATATATATATATTTTAGTCTAAGTGGGTATTCCTAGGCAATTGACCATCTGTACTTTTATATTTTTCACTTAAATACTTGATCTGATTACCCATATTAGTACTGAAACTGCAATTGAAACTAGTCTTGTATCATGACAGAAATTCTGGACATAACTTTAGTTACATGGTACAGACGTTTCGAAATTTACATCCCCCCACCCAAAAAAGGTAACTTTTAGATTTCCGATACCTAAACAGCATATGAATAACCTGGAACCTTGACCCTTTTTTTTTAACCATGGAATTACAGAACCATGGAATTACTTATTTTCATTGTAATGCTTTTATACTAAATGTGTACATGAAAACTGGGAAGAGGAGTAAATGGTTGTAATTCATATTGAATTGTCCTTTCCTGTTAAATGGATTTTTTTTTTTTTTATTATTGTCTATTATAGAGTATAACGTCTATTTTTATATTCTTTCTATTGTACGTTTCTCTTATGGCATATTTTTCATTCTACCGAAGTGTATGTATATAATTACTATTTTTATTCCTAGGCAAGTCATGTATTTCGCTTTTGAAATGTACATGGGCCATCAGTGAAATTGATCTAAGAATTTTATAGGTACATGTCGGTGTAAGTCACCAATCATGTAATATTAAACAAACCATCAATATGCTTGCTTAAGTATTTTAGAATATTTCTTTATTTGTTTTGAAGATGTGTTCATATATTTTCAACATTGAATCTTGGAATATAATTTAATTCTGCTTTCATCTTCAAGTATGTATTAATCAGTCTTAATTTTTTAATTTTTTATTAATTTTGATTAATCGTAATTATAATAAAGTCAATCCTCATAGAATGCTGATTATTTCTAGCAAATTGAATAGCAACTAATTTATGTTAACTTTACATTGTCCTTAATGATAATCATTTCACACTTACCCATAAAAAAATATTCTAGTAACGTTCCATATATTCTTCTGTGCTGCTGTACCAATTTCTTTTTCTTTCTTTTTTTTGGTTAATGTGCATTGTATTGATTTTATTTTTATGCTGCATTTTACATGTGATTTATGAAATGAATACACTCATAATCATGTATCCAATGTTTATAGCTTCATATCATATCTACGCCATGTAGGGTTAAGATGATAAAAAAAGTGAGATTGTAAAGAGCTATTTTCATTTGAATTCCCTACCTTCCTTCCTTGTACATCTTTGTAATAACATTCAGATAGAATTACTATTCAGAATTATGGTTATGCCTTGGTCATAACTAACCGTGGGTGTCTTGCAGTATTCATCTGTAGCTCTTGCGATTCCTGTGTCGTCATGTCTGTAGCAAGAGTACGGTCACCTTGCTTCTGTGTGCCTAAAAAAAACATAGGCCTCTCCCTGCCAGGGCTCGTTTCTCAAAATCATCATAAGTCTAAGTTTGTTGACATCCCATTGAAACGTGTGTTAATACTACAACATGTGTCCCTATGGGTTGTCCAAGAACTTAGACTCCAATGACAGTTTTGAGAAACGAGCATCCAACACAAGGATATTCTGTGAAAGACCAGATGCAGAGAGATGCACTACCAGTTTTGACCATGGCTTTAATTAGCAGTGTTAACGAGCCTACTTACCCCTTCTCTCTCTTCATATTTTACTTTCATAAGGAATTACCCAAGGTATCACTTTCACCATGGCTTTAATTAGCAGTGTTAAGGATCCTACTTATCCCTTCTCTCTCTTCATACTTTACTTTCATAAGGAATTACCTAATAAATCACTTTCAGCATAGCTTTAATTAGCAGTGTTAACGAGCCTACTTACCCCTTCTCTCTCTCTTCATACTTTACTTTCATAAGGAATTACCTAATAAATCACTTTCAGCATAGCTTTAATTAGCAGTGTTAACGATCCTACTTACCCCATCTTTCTTCATACTTTACTTTCGCAAGGGATTACCTAATGAATCACTTTTAGCATATGTAATATTTCCTTTTGAGAAGACTATTCAACACATGTCCCAACTTGTACCACATAATCATGATCAGAATGTAAATTGGCTCTGTCTAGATTGTACTATTGAAACTCATCAGTTACTCTTAGTTTACTTGTGCCTTTAATGGTTAAGTGTGTGTATATTAATCGTAAGGTTGTATTTAAATGGTTTTTACTACTGTGATAGTGACGACGATGATTTTATTGGGATTTTCATGATGAATTCATTGGGATTCTATGATGAGTGTTAATGCATGGTTTATGCCCCCATCAGGATTTTATTTTTTTATTTGATGAAAAAAAAAATTGTATTGTAAAGAAGAGAATTTTTTTCTAGAACTGTCTTTCATTATAATGGATTGACTAAGTGAAGTTACTTAATAGTACTTTGTATAGTAGCAATGTGCTATTTGGGATTTTAGTGTAATGTATTGCAAAAGTAGCAACTCGTTTTTATCGATAGGGTTTCATTAAAGAAGTAAGGGTACGTATGTATGATATCAGAGAAGACAGAAAAGGATTAATATATATGCATACTATTATAACACATGTTAACTGTACTAACACCAGAGCACTGTATAGGTGTATGAAAATTGTTTGTTGCTATTAACTTTTATAGTCTGAAGAAAATGTGCAAAGACGATTGAAAAAATGAGATTTATCATGTTGTGTATAGTCCAAATTAAATTCTGAATTGTATGAAAATGAGAAGTGTGGAGTAAGATTTTTCAGCGTTGTTAGCTTTATGCAGAATATTGTGATGTTGTGACCTGAGGCGATGCTTAGCATTGTATGTTAATGAAGAGAGAGAGAGAGATGTATGTACTTATTGAATATTTCCATTTTGGTGAGATAATGCCTTTGGTTATGATCTTAATTGTGTATCATGGTTAATTGTAGTGATCTATTTAGAATGAGTTTTTTTGTACATGTGAGTAGTGGGTTGTGATTGTGTTTGTATCAGGTTAAAGGGGAAGTCCGAACCCCCAAAAAGTTGGGTTTTTTTATCAAAAGCAGAAAAATTAGACAAACAGATTTAATAAAGTTTGAAGAAAATCAGACTACTAATAAGAAAGTTATCAATTTCTTTACGATGCAAAAAAAAAATCTGATCACTATACCAAATTGGCAACAGCTGTGATGTCATAGCGGCACTACTTGCTATATATGTTCTATAGTGTTTTATCATTATTTTCACTTTATTTGTCAATATAAAGTTTTCCTCGTAATTTCCCTGAGTTGAATTGATGGAAATGTGTTACTGCGTGCCACGTAATATTACGTCTCATACTATTGTCTGAGCTTTGTCTGCTCAGCACCACGCTGGTCATACCCGTACTGTGCAATTAGCACCATGCAGCAGTCAAGTGGTTAAATTAGTTGAAAAGAACGATAGTGGTGACGATTATGATAAGTCTGGGAAAATTATGCTAACAGTGATTATATAAATCAAGACAGGTGAGAATGATGATGGTGGTGATGGTGATAAAGTGACAAGGAGGATGGGATGGTGTGGTGATGTAAATGCTATTTTGAGGATGAGATGGGGGTGGGTGGTGATGATATATTATGGATGAAAGAATTGTCTAATAATTATGTCGAGGAGGATGTGTTAGAAATAGAGTACATGTATACTCACTAAACAAAAGGGAATAATAATTCTTATATGGGTGATGATGAGAGTGGTGATCATGATTACAATACAGATGATGATGAATTCAATGATGGCGGATGCCGTTGTTGTTGATGATAATGATGATGATGAAGATGATGATGAAGTTGAAAATGATGATGATAATGAAGATGATGATGAAGATGATGATGATGATGATGAAGATGATGATTATGAAGATGATGATGATGATGATGTTGATGAGGATGATGATGTTGATGAAGATGATGATGATGATGAAGATGAGGATGATGATGATGATGATGATGGTGATGATGATGATGAAGATGAGGATGATGATGATGATGACGATGATGATGATAATGAAGAAGATGATGATAATGATGAAGATGATGATGAAGAAGAAGAAGATGATGATGATGATGATGATGATGATGATAGTGATGTTGGTCGTAGTAGGCCTAATAGCGATATTGATAAATGTTATTACTGGATATGGATGATGATGATGATGATGATGATTATGGCGATATAAATAATGACTTGGACCATAATGGGAATGGACAAAGGTGATTTCTTTAGTAATCTGTAATAGCAATCATTTGAATATAGGTTTGAATTATTCAATCGTACACATTTTCCTTATCTGTCAAAATGACATTCATAATTCAACATCAATATTTATATACATGATATTTTTGTTCAGTGGGTACTTTTTCCAACCTGCATATCTGCAATCACGCTGGCCAATGTTGGTTTATGTTTTTTAAAGGTCTCTAAAAGTAGGCCTAGTTCACGTAAAGTCCACAATATAATAATATAATTTTTCATCATTTTCAGTGTGTTTGTGTGTCCATTATCGATTATATTGCATTTTCCCCCGCTGTCAAGTGTGTTCCCACTGTCCATGCAAGTTTTGGCTGAAATAGTAGCAGAATAATCAACATCGTCGAAGTACTGTATACAGAGTGAGTCAATAAAAATGTCACATCACTATGAAGCTGTCTTGTGAAAAGTATGAATATTTGATCATGGGTTTTATGGTATGTCCTGGTAGAGTCATCCTCCTAGCCTATGTTGGTACAATTTTTATTTGGATCTCTGCACGCATGACTAAATAACAGACAATCTTCAGAAGACGGTAAGATCTCACTTTCACCAAGTGGCTGGGTGAAGAATAAACAAATTGAGAATGTATTACTTATGTGCACGCACAAAGACACACATCCACACGTACCCTCATTTACACATACACAAAGCACATACACACCCACACCCTCACCACACACCCACACACACCTTCCACACTCGCATACACATGCACATACCCTATCACATCCATACCAACACACATACACACCCACACCCTCAACAAACACAACTACACACATACACAGACACCCTCACTCACACCCTCACTATACAGTGCGTATCAATAAAAACGGGACAGTTTTGAAAAGTCTGTCAAAATTTCATTTCAAATTATGATGTCTATATTTTGATTTTAATAGGTGCTCTGAAGTCTTATCTTTCAAATGCCATTAAAAGAAATAAGTTTCATTCATGCTTGAGCGCACACAGAACGTTTCTGTCAGGGGCCCCAAAAAAGGCTTGCGCACAAAATGGAAGAAAATGAGAAATATGATCATCAGACTTCTTGCTAATCAGCAGACTTCCTCTTAACCTTTTCATCATCTTTGCCATTATTTTCGAATTATGCTTTCAAATTCATTTACAAAGCTATTCATTTACTTGAATTGTTTTTTGTTTTGTTTTGATTTATTTATTTCTTTTTCTTTCATGTTAACATGTTAGCTTTTAGCATTGAATATTCCTTAAAACTAAAAATAAATAAAAAAATATTGTCAACCCAAGTAAGGGGACTTGGCTGGCTGGTTGATTGGTTGATTGATTGATTGATTGATTGCTTTGTTTGTTCGTTTGTTTGATTGATTCATTGTTTGATTAATGGATTGATTTATTAATTGATTGAATGAATGATTGATAGATTGATCTTTTGAATGATTGATCGTTTGATTAATTCATTTTTTGTTTGAATGATTGATTGATTGATTGATTGATTACTTTTTTGATTGATTGTTCAAATGATTGATTAAATCATTTTTAAGAATCATAGGAAATCGACTTAAAAGACTAACGTAATCATTGATCAGTGTAAAGCAACAATCAATCCGAATGGGAGTACCTGATTCAGAATAATAATGATTCAGAATAAATAATACCCTTTGAATTTAACGAAAGCTTTTTTTTTTCTTTTCTTTTGTTTTTTGAACCTCTGACAAAAACTTTCCGTGTTCGCTCAAGCATGAACGAAACAAACAAAGTAATCAATCAATCAACCAATCAATCAATCAATCAGTCGATCAATTAACCGACCAACCAAATCCCCTTTCTTGGGTTGACAATTTATTTTTTTTTTTTATTTATTTTTTTTTAAGGAATATTTATTGCAAAAAGATAACATATTAAAATGAAAACAAAAACAAAAACAAAACAATAAAAGTAAATAAATAGTTTTGTACATGAATTTTGACAGCATAATTCGAAAATAATGGCAAAGATAACAACAAAGTTTAAAGGAAGACTGCTGATTAGCAAAGAAGTCTGATGATCATATTTCTCATTTTCTCCAATTTGTGCGCAAGCCCTTTTTTGAGCCCCCGACAAAAATGTTCTGTGTGTGCTCAAGCATGAACGAAACTTATTCCTTTAAATGGGATTTGAAAGATAAGACCTCAGAGCATTTCTTATCGTCATAATATAGACATCATGATTTGAAATGAAATTTTAACAGACTTTTCAAAACTGTCCCGTTTTTATTGATACGCACTGTATATAATATATAATAAATCGGGCGTTCGCCCCTTGAATCCGACACTGATCACCAACACTCTATACTCATGATGATGATGATGATGATGATGATGATGGTGGTGGTGGTTTTGGTGTTGGTGGTGGTGGTGATAGTGGTGTTGGTGGTAGTGGTGATTGTGGAAGTGATGGTGGTGATGATGACTGGAGTAGATGGTGGAAGTGGTGGTAATGGTGAAATTGAAAAAAAAAAATCCATTTCATTTTTCAACGAACGACAAATAATAGGAAGTGGGGACGACCCCCTCGGGCTGACGAATCACAAGGCAGGTGTTTTGTTCATTGTGTTAAATAACCAATGTTGCTTTATTAATCGCTCTTCAATTGTCCCACCTCAATCAATATGACAAAGTTAGGGATATTTTGAACAAAATATTTGACAAAAATTACTGTGATAATTGTGGGATTCTTTAAAATAAGAATGCCATGAAAACAATAATTTGTATACGTATGATTTCAATGGAGAAATTTATATGTATAGAATGTGATCAAGTTTACAGCGAACTTTAGGTATCGTTTTGTTTTGTTTCCGTTTGTTCCTTTTTTTTTTAATACAAAGCTATAGCTAAGATCTAAGAAAAGCATTTCTCCATTTAATAAATATAAGATTTTTAAAAAACTGTACCTTTTTTTTTAGAGGAGAGAAGAATAGATGATAAGGAAGAAAAGGGTAGAATGAGAGAAGGGAAGGGAGGAGGAAGATCATGGTATATAATGATGAGGCATGCGAAGCAGATGAGAGAAAGAGAGGCATGCAGATTTTTTAATCTTTGTTTACTGGTAAATAATTATATAAAAGTGAGAATAATAAAAAATAATTTATTTAAGATTCAAGATTCAAGATTACTTTATTGATTTTTCTTTCATGTTTTCAAAAGTTAACAACACAATAATCAAATTTACAACATCAGTATGTAACATAAAACATTTTGTTCAAAAGTAACAGAGAAAACAATTATAAAGAAAATTCAGGAACCAGCAAGAAGCAAGCTTGTAAGGCGCTTGTCCCTTTAATATAAAATAGAATACAAAAGTAAGCATTTTTTTTTTAACTGAACATAATCATAATGGAATAATTCATTAATTGAAATAAATCTTAATTGAATAAATTCATAATTCTTGCCCCATCCCAACACGGACAAAACTGACTAACACGCACGCACTGTCAACCAGTCACTATTCATGATATTGCCGGCGATGAGGCAAGAAATTATAATTACAATTATTATACAAAAGAAGGAAAAAACAACAAACTTAGAGAGACAAAAAAAAAAAAAAAAAAAGTTTGTGTTTTAATAAAAATGGCTTCTTATCTCACGCATGTCTCTGGGTAGAGAATTCCAAAATTTAGGGGCAGTAAATATAAAAGTGTTTTGTGTGAGCACTGTAAGCGTTCTTGGTAAGTGGTAATGGTTAATTTGCCTGGTAGGATACTGGTGTATTTCATTATTTAGAATAAACATGTTGCCAAGCGCTGGGGGCAATTCCTGATTTTGTTTCTGGAACATGAGAACTGCAAGGTTAAGTTTATATAAGTCATGATCTTTTAAAACATTATTAGAATAAAACAGTGTATCAGTATGGTGACGGGAATGGACGTTACTGATAACTCGCATAGCTTTTTTTCTGTAGCAATAAAATTCTTTCTAAAAAGTATGAAGCACTGTTTCCCCAGGATAAAATCCCGTAATTAAGGTATGGTAATACCAAGGTAGAGTAAAGTGATAAAAGAACCTTTGAGGGAAATGCATATTTTCGCTTATTCATCATACCTATATTTCTTGAGATTATCTTACAAATATTTTCAATGTGATATTTCCATGTTAATTTATCATCTATTATAGTACCTAAAAATTTAGTTTTCGATACTTTTTGTATTTGTACATTATCCATAATAATCAAATAAAAGGAACTTAGGGATGGTGCGATAAGGGAAAAAGAGGGGGGGGGGGTTGAACATCCCTAATAGATGGACATTTTAACGTTTTAACACGCATATTGAAAAATGTGGGGGCTGAACCCCCCCCCCCTTCCCCAGCCCCCGGCTCCGTGGCACCTGTGTTATTCCTTTTGGATAAAAGGACAAGGCTGAAACAAATAAAGTTCTCTAGATGAGTGGGAATTACAGTTCATTTCATTCATTTTTTATCTCTTACAAATGAAAGAATTGCATACAGAAAACACAATTAAAATGATAATTTAAAGATATTGAAAATTGTGATTCCGAATCATAAGAATGTTGATGTTATTGAAAAGAAATATATAAGGAGTTGAGCTAAAATTGTTGAATTTTTGTTGAGGCTCTAATGTAATTATAATATTAAAAAGATAATAGTAGTCGTTTAAAGTTGTCTAGAGTGTTAAAAGGAATTTTATGGTTGTAGATTAATTGTGAAAAATACCAGAATATATATTTTAAAAAATAAGAAAATAAATAAAAACTGAGCACGATTTCATGTTTTGTTATAAATGACAATAATTACTTTTTATTTCGTTCTTCTCTTTTTCTTCTTCTTCCGTTCTTCTGCTTCTTCTTCTTTTTTTAAAAGGACAACATTTTTTCTTGGGAGGCTGACATTAGGCTTGCGTTCTCATTCTCTGACCCCTTTTTTCTACTTCAAGAAATTCACCCAGTTCTTCGTTTCTAATTCTTGTTACCCAGCGCCGTCAATCGATATTTGGTGTAACTGTAGGCACCGCACGTGTGAGGTTGCACTGTTTTGCTATTTATTTCATTACCCAAACTGGCCGATGTTTTTTATTTCAGAGAAAAACACAATTGATGAATCACCTGACAGAATAATTCATTTATATTATTAGAGTTCATTCTCATCTTGATAAACTGCATTTAATCTGGGTCGCCAAATAATTTGACCGCCCCTGCTTGCGATCGAGCCCCAAGCGGTTATGAGAATTAGCGCCCTCGGCTAGAAAATGTCGTCTGCTAATACATACGGAATACTACTATCAAGGGAAAAGGCGTTCAAAATATGACATGGAAAGAGGGAAGTTTGTTGTTTTTATTTTTGATTAACTTCAATCACATGATGTCTATCGAAATTTGCAGACAGAGTCCATTATGATACAATATCTTGAGATAGTTTGAAAGCAGTGTAATTTTGATATTATTATTATGCTCAGCAGCAGGCCTGACCAGACGCACCCATTCGAGGCAAGGCGCCCATGATCCACGGCCACGGCGCGGGTCGAGTCGTACACAAAAACGTACGACGACGAATAATTTGCTCGCAGGTACAGAGAATCTAAACAAGCGCTATCGGCTGCCGTGGAAACCGGATGGTTGTCAAAATCTGAGGATACCTTTGACTGAACAGATTATTTTAAAGATATTATTTTGACGATTCCAGAAGCCAGATTAACATCAAAATGGGGACAAGTTGTTCATCAACGCGGAGTGTCAACGGAGATTCCACTGCAAAGTGAGTTTACAAGTGGAGGGGTGTGATTTTAAATATGACGTTAATGTGCGAATGAATGAGAACCAGTCCCATATATTTGTTTTGCAGTTTGTGGTCACTTCATATTTTATTTTAATTTTTTTAATTTTTATTGGTGATCATGAATGTTGTTTTACGTGAATATAATTTAATAACTACAATTGGACCTAATTTATGTGTGGTATCTCATTACTTCATGGTGAGGAGCGTAGGGGGCATGAGTTCTCACAACTTTTTTGTCTTTCCTGTGGGGCTGTGCCTAGTTTTGGCTGTATAAATTGATGGTAGGCCCCCTAAAGGCCCTAATGAAAATGTATACAATCTACCCAGTTATTGGTTGTCCAGACATGTCAGGTATCCAGACAGTCTATTTTTATTGGCCATTTGAAAAGATTTACAAGCAATTTTTTTGGTAGGATTTTAGCACAAAATGGTAGAAAATATTGTGGAGAACAAAATATTGATGATAAGCATTATTTAAATGATATTTTTGGCTTGAATAATCCAAGGGCGAAAAACATGGCTTCAATTTTTTTAAGTGTCCGGACACCCAACCCCCATTCTACTGTTAGGCATCAAGTTGAAGTATCATGTCATATCACAAACATTTGTATACCCAGTCAGGAGTCCAGTGTTAAGTGTCTGGAGAGGATGGCAGTTTCCACTTATGTATTGATAGGTACCCCCACAAACGCTAGCTGGCGCTCTCGCACACACATGCAAATTGGTACACAAAAATCGGTAACTCGAGAACAAAAGACACTTCCGATATCGCCTGGGAAATGCAAATGCAGCGCGAAGGTTTTGGTGATTTTTTTAAAGATTTTGTAATTACTTCAGAATTATTGATAATGTATAGTCATGTTTACGAGTGTAACGAACGGAAAAAAGTCATTATCAACCTTCTAAACCCAGAAATTTTCCCCTGAAAATGTTACGAAGTTCTAGTACTCATTTTGAGGCATTGTTATCGAAACTTACCTTGTTTTGTCCCCTATATTTTGAGTGATGAAAAGTGTGTTTACATCAGAGTCTTTGGCATTTTATGGCTGTTTAGTTATGTGTCTATCCGTATGTCCTTGATAATTCGTCACACAATGAACAAACAATTAGATTTTAGAGGTATAGAAATATTTTGTCAAAGTAACAGTCAAACGGTCCTCCTTCGATTTTTCCGGTAATTTCTTTCGTTTTCCGTGCGTGCGGGGGCATGTCCCGTGCCTGCTGTACAGAAGCCCGATCGTAACAGAGCTCACTATGTTGCGTGCGCACATGATGATCGTTTGACTATCGATAGCTCATGCAGAGACAGCTTTCTCATTGAAATTTTCAACACGGCAAGTGAGCTGTTTTAGCTGGTTTTTTGCGCTTTCCGAGATTTAAAAGTGAGTTTTAAGTCATGTACATGCTAAATGAAACATTGAACTATTTTTTAATGTATGATTTGTGACTGTCAGAGCATTTTTGCTTTTTATCTGGGAGTACCTAGTATTGACATTCTCCTATGAGTATGAGTGCCCATCCTACAATTGACAATTATGCAATGTAAAGATTGAAATATTTATGAAAAAAATGGAAGTAAGATGCAAACTGACAGTCACAATTTGACTGATGTTAAAGATTTTTTTTTAATGAATTGAAGTTCCTTTTTGCAAATTAAAAAAAAACTAAAACATTCTGCAATAGGGCCTATATGCACAATAAAGATGCCCTGCCTACAAGCATCTACAATAATTATTGCAATAGTACATGTAGCTAAAATTGATGTTGCGGCTCATTCGATAATTTGAAATAGGAAAAGTTTGTATACTCTTATGAAGAAACATGCTGGTGAGGAGCATTGGTGTAACTTCTCCATGGTAATATCCCCTTTCCCAATCTGAATATTTGCTGTCGTACTGACATAGATGGTTGTCTTTAAACGCAATAGATTGCTTTTTAACAGGTTTCAATGAGGATAGTAATGATAATAATTTGTGACCTATTCAGCGCCGAATATGAAACACATTACTCCTGTTATCATAAGCATACGTATCTACATGTAAGTTTTTGTCACACCTATCCCAATTCAAATGAAACATCCTTTAGCATTATGACAGCTCGTAAGGGCTGTACACCCCAATGTCCAAGAAAAGAATTGTACATGTACTACATGTAGTGTTTATTGCAGATGAGATTCTCACACTTGAAGAATGCATGCTGATTTTTGACAATGGTGAATACCCGTTAAAACTGGTCATTTTTCGTTGCTGTTAAAGATAAATTTGAGTTGTAGTAATGATAAAAAAAAAAATTCCAACAGAATTAAACAAGTTTACACTAGAATTAGAGGAATTGAAAATAAATTATAATTGCCAAATGATTTTGAGTAAAATGTAAAATAGCTGAGTAATGAGCAAATAAAGGAAAAATTGTTGGGCCGTCACCACGTGGTCACCTCTCACAGCCACGCGGCGACCACGTGCAAAGTGTATTGAACAGTTGCATGCCTGCAGTTCGCACTGTATCTGTGCGATATCTTGTGTGGGGAGTTCTGGCGAGATAGTGGAGTTTGGAGCTGCATCAATTTAACCGTCCTGACCACTATTTGCTCTAAATTTCACCTGAAATCGTGCATGGAAGATAAACATATCTCGTGTAGGTATATTCATATAAATGGAACAATGTGAAGACATACATGTATTTAATATACGATTCCTTCCAATTTGCTTTTGGCCGCAGCAACTCAAGTTAAGCTTTAATATTGGATTGACATTCAATTTTCATCCTTCTATGTGACCCAAATATGCTGTGTGCATGAACAAAGTTTTCTGGTTGTTTTGGCGAATATCAACGTTCAATACATAAATGTGAGAGCCGCATAATTAGTAAACTATATAGAACCATCCATTTCATGTCCGGCCATGCATGACAGTTGCTTTACACATACCCATCAACAATTGGGTGTGGAGAAGCACAGTAGACCTACAATATGCCTTGCTCAAGGGTCGGTCGTATTGAGGTTTGAATCCATTACCTTCTCCATGATTCAAGTGACTAGACCACTTGACTATAACACTTCTGTCACTGATCAATCGGAAACAAATTAGCTACACAGGGAGAGGTCAAGGGGAGATTCAACGACTTTTGATACACGTATTGAAAAGATAATTCATCCAGTATTGAGTACACTGCTTAAAATTGCACTGGATTTTTTGATGCAGAAAGATTGGCTCAGCAGATTATATAATATGCAAATGATCTTTATAAAATATGGTTTGAAAAATATAAAAGTTTAAGACTAAAAGAAATTGATAAAAACAAGTAATAGCAATTAGAGGGTAGTACTTGTACTTTAATGCTTGCAAAATAATTAGCCCATTTAGCCGTTATCATACTACATTTTCCCCAAAAGTTGGAGGGTCTGTTGATAAATTGTGATTTGATTGAGATCAAATTTGAAGTCAGGCTAACTCTTCCCTTCAGTGTCAGTACTTAATTTACTTTGCACATAAAAACATGTACACACACATGAAGGATATTTTTTTTGAGACCATGTAGGCGTATCATCAAATGCATGATACATTAAAATAATTTATGTCCCCTCTTGGAATTGCATATGGGCTGACATAAAAACCATTGCATGAACATAAAATATATGATACAAACATATAGTGATGAATCATCAGGTATGCTACCAGCATTTTACTGCATTATGTCATTCATGTACTACTACCCACACTCACTGTGAAGCAATGTGATAATTACTGAACATATATACTGTATTCGCTGTTATTTTCGCGCGATTAATTTTTCGCGTGGAGCCCCCTGAAAGAATGTTCACAGGTTCTTGAATTCGCGCTGCATTTTAGTAAGCAGGCAATTGAATGCACCCAATAGATGCATAAAAAAGCATGCTCATAATTCGCGCGTTTTTAAATTCGCGCCAGCCGATCTTCGCGCGAAATCCGCGAAAAATTAATGTACCGCGAATATTTCCACGTTTACAGTAGTTTGCTGAACCTTTGAATTTCTGCTGTATAAATATCAATGTTTATTGTTTTTTCTCTGTCTTTACATTTAGTTCTTTTGCTAGATTTTTTCATGACATGTGTTTATTTATTTTTTTTTTTATTCTAATCTTTCCAAACTATGCATTTTCATTTTATTTATTTAAAAGTTTTATTGTTTCAAAGTTTCGTATTAAATCCATTTTCTATCCTGTCATTATTATTTATTTTAGGGCTGAAACAAAAACAATGAATTAAAATTAAAAGTTCTTTTTTTTTTCATCCTTCCCTTTTTGTTTCATCTGATTTGTTCTTTAAAATGATAACACATAATGTGAACATTATGTTTGATAAAATCCTTGTTGAAGATGTTTAGAATGAATAGATTGAATAGAAATTTGAGGTTTAATATGACGCAGACATGATGTCATGACCTTACATTGTACCTGTGTGCACCTGATCTAGCAGACTTGAAGGTTCACTTGAGGTCTATCCCTTCATGAGACAAGAGCTATGATTGATTCATTGGAACGTCAGCATATTACGTGCATGTACTGCACATCTACTTAGGCATTTTATTGTTTTGTAGAAGAAGGGTTGTGTAAAAGATATTTATAGCAGAACTTTCCCTGCAGGTCTTGGTCACACCTGTATAGTAGGCCTATAAAAAAAGAGAGAAAAAAAAAATAGGAAAAGAAAATGCCTGATAATGGGAATTTGAAAAGCCATATGATTAGATTGGGTTACTCAGTCATTGTAAAGTATTTGAATTACAGTGCAGTGCTTTTATGCCTTCGTTCCAATGAAAAAAACCGGGTACCATGAGCTAACATTGTTTGAGTCTCCATGGAAACTGTGGTGTCAGCACAAGCAAAGTATGCTTAAACATATTGTTCAATCAAAGGGGTTTAAAAGAGAAATTCAAATTAAGAGAGAGCGTAAGGCTACTGATTTTCAAAGAATTGAGTTCTTTTCATTTTTCAAGTGCACATATAAATGGTTCAACAGACCTTTTCTCAGTTCTACTTTACATGTGAAGTACTATGTCCTTGTGATAGTATTGTAACTACTGTACTTTGCTGTACAGTAGACCTAATATTCAATTCTAGCTGAATATTCTTGCTGAAAAAAAAAATTCCTAATGGTCAACAAAATGTTACAGAATAAAAAAGGTTAAATGAATGTGTGGGATACTGTATTTTCTTGAGTGATTTACGTACTGATCTGTGACATAATGCCTCTTATAACAAGGTCAATAGCTTCACAACATTAGCCTTGGAGCATACTTAAAGCTTGTTACACAATTTGAAAAGAATAGTTGAATTTTTACTGTTAGACTTCTAACTCATCATAGAATTAATTACATCTGTTTCCTGTATAATTATGGCTCTTAAAATTGAATAATAAGAATGACTTGAGTTTGTCATAGATCAGGGGGGTGTTTCACAAAGAGTTAAGTAGACTTAAAAATCGCACTTAAATCCCGAGTTGTGCGCAGTATATTACGCTTCACTTCATTGGTCAGATCATCCCCATGGGATGCGCGCCATTGAGAGATCTATCAATTGGATTACGCGTTATGAAACAGGATGCGCTTAGAAGTTAACTGCGACTTTAAGTCTACTTAACTCTTTGTGAAACACCCCCCTGGTAAAATTCTTTGTTCTACATACAATGTTTTGATAGGTCCCTTGATGTTAAATTTTTGTGTTTCAAAGAGGTACACCTACATGTAAAATGGGACAAACAGTGTTTCAAACATTGCTACTGCTTGAGCATATGATACTCGAGAAATACAGTGATTGTGATCAATAATTTCTTTATGTTTGTAATCAATAACCTCTTCAAATACCTAATTACTTATCTTATTTTCATTTATGCTTGGTATCTACTTATTCCATCCTGATTAGATCAGAAGAAGGAAATAATCAACACTTTTTTTGTGACCAAATAACATTGTAGAATAGTTTATTTGTTACAAGTTAGTAATTTCTTGTACACTGTATTTCCTGCGCTGGCAAATGCAACAGTCCACCTGAAGCCTTTGCGTCAAAACTTGATGCCAAATTGTATCGACGGGTGCACCCACAGACCCCAATTACACGCCTCTTTTGATGCCCTTATGTACCCCTTTTATAAAAGAGGAATCAATATGACTAACAGTTTCCCCCACAAATCAATAACGTTAAAGCCAGGTACTTTTAGTTCTATTTGTCAGTGTTGCTCTGGTTGCCAGAGACATGCCACTACATTCTCTCTTTTTTTTCTTTTTTTTTTGATATCAGAACAAAAGAGTTTGGTATTTAGCGTACTCACCTGCAATTAGCGTAATGGATGTTTTTTTAATTTGTGATCTCCACATAGGGTGCATTAGTCATAATCAAACATTCTTAATGGATTAATATAGTGATGGCTGGTACATAATAATTCAAATGCATTTAAGATAAATTACATTTTTAAAATGTTTGTTCAGAAAGAAAGAACATATATGTAGAAATTAAAAGCGGGGTTCCAAAAGCATAATTAGCTAAAACATTGATAGGGCAGCAATTTTAGGAAACTTCAAGATTATCTAGGATATGGCTCATTGAGGGAAAATGTACTTCTTAAAAATGTTGTACCTCTAGACTATGGTCTAGAAAAAGTTTTCAAACTTGTTCCTTTACATAGGTTTGAACTTGAAATGGCTCCTTTAATTTACCAATCTTAAACCTGGTGTATAGTTTTGGTAACAAAAAAGGAATCGATACAAAACCGATCAAATGTAGTCTTATGTTGTCCACACTGCACTAAAAGATATGTGTGGGATATCTTGTGATATTCCTTTCATGATTTCCGGTGAATTTCAGTGAAAATGTTTGAATGAAGCGTTATTTAACTGCCGTTTAGACCTCTGCTGGGAGGTTTGCACACCGGAGGTCACGGCGTGAATAATGTGAACGATCTGTGTGTAATACCCACACAAGAGAATCCCCATTGGTTTTCCACGTGATTATGAAATAAAGACACTAAAACGAGATTTCAAGTACTATAATTTGCCTTATTATAGTTATTGGATTAAATCTTTCATATTATCTAACTGTGAATCCAAATTAATTTTTTTCATTCTCCCGAAACTATACACCAGCTTTAATAGAGGTAAAGGATACAGCATCTAAACATGATAAATCTTTACAAAATGATTGCCTCATCTAAATATCCCAAAGAACCCTTCTTTAATGTTGGTCCAGTGGTATCTGAATGAGTATGATTAGTCCCACACCCTACATGTTATCAAATTAGCACCTTGAATCGATGGAAATTATGGTATATACCCAATATGATTGTTATTATCATTGTCATGTGTGCATGACCAAGCAGACATAAGTCACGAAGCGGGGTATCGATTACAGGGTTGACCCATATAACCATGGCAACCAGAACTGAGCTCTGAAATCCACCAAATTAATGCTGAATAATGCAATCAATGTAAACTAATTAATCAAGGGGTGATCATGTTTTACAATGTAGGTATTCAGTTGTCATAGAGAAAATGCGGCCTGTTTAGAGGGACTTTCCCACTGCACTCATTTAAAATTATTCATTTTTTTTAAGTTTTGAACATTATAAACCAATTAATCAAGAGGTAATGGTGTTATATACAACATAATGGTTTGTGTATTTTGTTGTCATAGAGAAAATCAGGCCTGTTGTTAAGGACAATCCCACTTCACTCAATTAAAATTATTCATTTTTTTTAAATTCTGAACATTATAAACCAATAAATCAAGAGGTACATTTGTAGTTGTAAATACAATGGTTTGTGTATTTTGTTGTCATAGAGCAAATCCAGCCTGTTTAGAGGGACTTTCCCACTGCCCTCATTTGAAATTATAAATTTATTTTAAATTTTGAACATTATATAGAATACACCGTACATGCAATACTTTCAGTGGAAATATACACGCAGTGTCCTATTTTCATGGTTATGTTGATGTACTAATCTGTTTAATATATATATACATGTATATACTAAGCCAATATATTTGCGTACAGACATTTTTGCAAATTTTTACGAGTTTGGGAAATTTGGGTGGATAATTTCCCGATTTTTGTGATGCTTTGATTACAATTCGTGAAGATGGACCTGCGAAATTCGCGAAAATAAAACCACCACAATAAAAACCACTTGTAGTATAAGCTCACTTTGAACTCGGTAGCATCTTAATTGATAAATTTCATAATTCATTTTCTTGTGCAATATTGGATTATTATCCAATTGATCTACAAGTATGTAGTCTAAATGTTAAATTGCCACAATTAGCATCATAATGTCACAAATATGATTCATAATGAGGATTCTGCAGCAATCTGTAATTATTTCATACACAGAATGAGGAGTGAGGGGAAAACCCCTGTAATTTATTGTTATTATGAAACTACTGAACTAGCCGACTCATAATCTCTCGTAACAATCTCGTTAATTGTTAGCCATTATTATTATTAGCTATTGACGTGATTACAATTACAGTTCACTTGTGGATCCTAAACAAAGAGGATGTACATTATCATGTATATAATATTGTATAAAAATTCATTTCAGAATTTTCATTAAATGCTTCAAAGAGTGTGAAAATGGAATTGGAAATTAATTAAAAAAAGTAAATTATGGAAATTAATCAGATGTCAATTAGGGTGATATGTCCCCAAAATGACTGGGAAATCTCAAAAGACTATAGACCAAATTAATACTTATTCATTTCAGTATAAATTGTTTATTCTCTCTCTCTACAAAATATGAATGTTCAATGCCGTTTGTATGGAAGTTAAGACTTAATTCTGGTTTGTCTAGAGCCATTTGGAAATTAAATTCTGGGTGATGTGCCCTTAAAATACTCAAAAGATGCATGGAAAAGTACAAGAAGCCTCTAATAGTTATTGAACGCCATGTATTGGTGATTCTCTCAAATTGACAAAATATTATGTTTCAGAGTGTGCTGGTGAAAATGAAAACTAAATTCTAGTTTGTCAGGAGTCATTTTTAAATTAATATCTCATCTGATGCTTTCTCAACTCCAAGGTTATAGGCCAATGCTCAGTCTTTTCATGATTGGTATTCTCATAATGAATTCACAATTATTGCGCAACCTTGGATCTATAGGAGAGTACTGCTCAATAAAGCTCCATTAGGCGGTGATGCACTAGCTTTAAATATTTCAAATAGCATGCTATTTGTAATCCAATGAATTAGCTCGATCAGAGCAGATCCGACTTTGTGGTCAAATAGCGCACTAATTAGGAGAAAATCCAAGCCCGGGTCCATCTTACGATTTTTGAAAAAATTCGAGCTGGTTTGCAGTTTTAGCACGAAATAGCGCGCTAACTCGAGCTAAATCCGAAATCATGCACCTGCGCGTGTATATGCTAGCAGTAGTTACCAGTTACGCAATACACATCAGGTTTTTTGTTCAAGGTCAGGTAAGATCGTTAATGCGAAAATTTAAAATAGTTTGAGCTAGTTCAGGACCGGTTTTTTTTTTTTTTTTTTTCCACGAAGCACCAATTAGCGCGCTATTTTATAGCTCGAGCTAGTGCAGTGCTCAGTGCCTATTCACACATTGTCAAAAGAACATTTCTACAAGAATTCCGGCAATAGTATAAATTTTTTTTATTTTGTTTTATTTTTATTTTTTTTTTTTGTTTTGTTTTTTTTTTTTTGGGGGGGGTTAAGAAATGTAGAATATAAATATACTCGATTAACAAACTTTGAATAATCAAAGCAACAATATTGCCAAAATATTAAAGCATCTTTTCATTGATAATCGTAACTCTCTTTTACATGTATTTAGGTCCAAAATTCAGCATGATATTGATGTTTAAAAAAATGTCTGAATGGATCTTAATGTAGTATACATGGTAGCCTCAAATCCAATGACTGGTGTAATACATTGTAAAACACTTTCATCAATTACATACACTTTATTAACTTGGAAGGCACTCTATGAAAAAATTATTATTATGAATTATAAAAAAAATATTTTTTGTTGCAATATTTTTTGTTGCTGGGCTAAATTGTAGTCTTGGTATATATATCATTGTTTTTTTTTTCTTTCATAGAGGAGATACAACATGACATCCTATTGTCTTCTGTTTAGGTCAAAGGTTATGTACAAGTTGAAGTCAAAAGGTCATGCACATGAAGTTCATATCCTTGTACAATGTATATTATTATTATCAAGAAAAAGAGATTATGTTTAGAACTTTTTATAAGTTCTATTTGACTTCTCGATGATCCTTCAACTATTCTTATAAATCTTCTCACGTATATGTAATATTATACTTTGTATGAAATATTTTATATTTCTTGATTTGTATGTTTTTATGAATGTTTTTTTATGAAAGTGGTGAATAAAGTTCAATTTAAAAAAGTTCAATGTTGCAAATATCGCACTTGCTCTCAGCAGAGTCACAGATGATTTTTAATGCTTAATAAAGTTACCAGTGTATACAAAAATATCGCAGGCCAAATGATTAATTTTATGACCGCTAAGCAATGCAGAAAAATTTTCATCCAATATTTCTAAACGATAATTCCATTAGCACGACCAGGAATTAACTTTGCTATAATTTATCGCATCAATTGGCATAACTTGTTATTTTAATTGATTTATTTACATGTAACCAATATTAAAATTTTCCTTGAATGCGAACCCCATAGAGCTGATAAATGTGTTAGAAACGCTGAAATGAATCGATTGGAAAAAGCAATATTTATCCAGCTGAAGAATTCATTTTGAAATTGTGGCACTGGATTGTGTCATGTGCAGAGCCATGCCTGTTTATACAGGGGCTGTCTGTAAAGTGTAAGCTTAAAAGGAAAATCTTAAATTCATGAGTGATATTTCATAAATAATTAAGAGCCGTATTCTCTGACTACATACAATGTAAGCCACCCTATGATATGCAATATTATTTTCAGTAATTCAAGACAAACATATTCAATGTTCTATGCATTCAACATTGAAAATCTATGGATAGAAATTAAAGCCAAAGAGAACATTAAGTTATTTTGTTAAAATACATGTACATGCACGTTGTATTTACATTTCTTTCTTTTAAATTAAAAAGATGAATTTTGGTGGCAAAAAGCATCAATCTCATATGATTTGCTCTTTGTTGTGCAGGACTTTTCCTCCCAGAGGACTTTATGTACTCACTTGATCTCAATTTTTTTTAATAGCTATTTTAGATCAAATTAAAACAAGTGAAAATGTGAAATTTCTTTTATAAAATTTCTTTAAAAAATTAATGTGAAAGCAAAGCACAACAAGTGGACATTGATGCATTGCAACTTGTAAAAAATGCATGATATTGCCTGCAGGCGCAAGCCTGACTTTTAACTATATTCATATATTCTTTAATAATGCAAACACTTTTTTTTTAGTGATAACGGATGAAAGTGATTTTGTGAGGTATTCATAGTGATGGGAGTCTGAATTAATGTCTGTATGGATGGATATAAGTGACTCAGAGAAAAAGAAAATGGATACTTTTCCATCATTCATGGAATTGGTTGTTTGTCGAAATGTGACAGTCCTATCCGAACAAATTGCAAACATTTGCTGCACTAATATGCTTTAGTTCCATTGTTGTTGCCTTTTTGGAGGGGAGATGGGAAATGGGGCGGGATGAGAAATAATAGTGCATCATGTCCCATTCCTGTAGTGGGAAATCATTTTGGATATGAAGTTTACATTCACAAAATTGTGGGGTACCAAATAGTAGAAATTTATGGTAGTGGTTGTTGGATAAATAAGTAAGTAAACAAGATAATGATCTTCCTCCTTTAAATACTTGACTAAATCAGATAAATTATTATATGTTTATTGAAACGATTAACCTACTGTGCAATCTTAAGTTGAGTTATGAAGAACACAACAGGTTGTTGAAAATTTGAATGAAATTGGACAAATAATAAGAAACTTGGTGACCCTTCAAAAGAAGGAATATATTACAACGAATGATGTATAGAGGATCTCAAATTGGCAATTTGGTAAACATGCTCGTAATGACACCGTCTAATGGCGTCCAACCAATCTATCTTCCATTTACATGTTGTTGCTATGGCAGCTAGCATGGGCAAGCTTTTAAATTGTCAACAGCAACTGTGCATTGACTAGCATTTCTCATGATCGGTTTCAAATTGCCTCCAATTAATTAATAAATGACACATGTATACTTTACATTTTGTGATGGGTTTGGGATGCATACCTTGACAAAAGATTCAAAATAAATAAATTGTTTTGGTGGTAACTGCGGATGCTTGCCTGGTAAATCTATTTATAGGGAGATAGTTAGCACATCACCGCCATCCCCTTGCTACCAATATTTTGTTGGTGTCTCCATCCCGACCACTTTCGTTTAAAGTTCTATCCATTGTGATACTATATTGTGTCTCATGTGTGCATAGTTTGAAGGCTTCCCCCCCCCCTCCTTTCATTGTTGCCATGTACTTATCTTTTATTCTTATATGTAAAGTAGCTGAGCCAATAAAGTGTTTGCTTACAGTAATTCACAATTCAGATGGTATATAATATATTTCTGTCTCTTTTATGATGGTCAGGATTTTTCTGGAGGGGTGTGGGGGAGTGGGGGGGGGGGGGCGCCAACCCAAAATTACTCCCCTTCCCTTTTTATAAAAATATTGCTTGATCATCTGTAAGTAAATTTTTACTGTTGAATTTTTTTTTTAATGCTTTTTATTTTATTTTTTTTTAAAGCCAGAAAACCCTAATTAATACAAAATTACAAAGCACATATCGTCTGTTGGGAGCCATAAGGGCGTTATTGCATCTTATAGATGTTCCGTTGAGAGCCATAAGGGCGCTATTACTGTACAAAGTCAATGGTAATAGTGCCCTTCTGGCTCCAAACGGAACATCCTTGATCTGCAATAGCGCCCTTCTGGCTCCAAGCCGACGATATATTTTTGTTTAATTTTTGTTAATTGGGGTTGCATAGGGTTGCACAGGATTAATGGCGCACGCTAGGCGAGAGCTTAAGAAGTTAAGATCTTATGGTTTCAGGCTGCTCAGTGTGAGAATATTAATCATGCAAAAATAATAGAGTTTATCATATCTGACTTGCTGAACTGATACTGTCTGCACTAAAAGCCTGAATAATAATATTCCCCCTAGAACTATGCAACATACTCTTACTTAAAACTTCCCTATGTGTTTTGAGCAGACAATATTTAGTTTTGTGAACGATCTAATTAAAAGCTCTTAGTCTGTTGACTATGTCTAGTAACGGTGCCAGTATGTTGTTAAAACATGGAGATGCTTGTTCTGTAAGTAATCAAGGTACAATTATCTCCCATCTGAAGTGCACTCCTTCTTTGCATAATTAATGAAGATGTTTAACAATGACGTCAAAGAACCATTCAGTTTCCTCCAGGTTGTTTAAAACACAATGCCTTTGTCACAACTGTTTGGACATGTAAATGTGTGTCCTGCAGCTGGTGTTGGGCAGCTACCATTTCTACTATTTCTAATGTACATGCCTGATGCAAGAGGGTACAACCAGTCCCCTCCTGTGTGCTTGAATTTCAAGCTCATCTGTTCTGGCTATTCTTGTGTAACCTGTAATTGAAGATGAAATCCTCACCTTCACAATTTATCAAATATTTTTTTAATTCATAAATGCAACACATAAGAGAGTAAATCGAAAATAAAGGTGACAGGTACTCTACAGAATCCATTTTTTGCAAGTTTTTGTTAAAATATGAAAGGCTGACTGAAAGCTTTCACTGGTATCACATATTTTATGCAGTCCTACTCAATTCTTTATGGGACAGCAGGGACATCATTCACTCAGTCTTGTTTCATCTTCTCAAAACTGGCAAAAAATGGATTCTGTACATGTCGCCTTTTCTTGCATGTTACTCGTTCATACATTTCATTTATGGTTCAAGAAAGGTATTGTTACAAAGGTAAAGAGCTTGTATTTAATCATAATGTCACATTATAATAGTAAAAATGGATGAGTTTGGAGTATGATTCTTTCCGTGAGTTTAATGCAAGGATTTTGTGTGAAATTCCTATTCAGACCAGACGCAGAAAGCACCAGTCTGATAGGTGTGACCACAGCATAAGATTTCATGCTAGGCATTGTCCTGGTGTTAAGGCTGAATGTTAGAGAGAGAGGAGGGACAAAATCAAATATTGACTGGATATTTTGTTTCCCCCTCTAGCTCAAATAATCCTGATTAATGGAAATGTTTAAGCTCTTAGCTGTTGCTGTGTGGAGCCCAAGTGTTTTGTCTAATTTTTTGCTAAGGTTAGCATTCCTGTCACGAGGAAATAATCTCTACCGATGGTCAGTGGTCAATGGTCAAAATATATGTTGATAGCATACTAGCAACTTATCTCAGCAGCCTGGATAGAAGACTACCTCATTATAGAAATATAGTATTTAAAGACAACATTTTCGTGGTTTGCCTGTAGAATAAGCATGTCGTCAAAATGTAACCATAAGAATATGTTTCTTAAATATCACTCTCAGGCCAATTTTGAAAAATGCTATTAAGTGCTTTGATGTTGATAAGTATGAATTTTGATTATTGACCAATGATACTCAATACAATTTCTAGTATTTTTTAAATCTTTTTCTTTTTTTCTCCACAATTTATAGTGTCTGACTCCTATGATTCCTATCATGGAATCTCAGATTTCCCAACTAAAAAGAGTCGAATAGCATCTATAGAAGTCTTTTATGATAAAACGCATGTCTAGCTAGCGGATCCAGGTAGGCTCCCTCCCCCCATAGTTAGCAAACCCCTCATTGACTGTTCATGATGAAATGGGCACATCCTGGATCTGCCACTGATGGCGTATATCTGTCTTGACTACCATCAAATATCAATGACCCCTTTTTATTCTCCTTCAAATCACACAAAACACAGGCTTTTTGGTCGATAGAGTTAATGAGGTTGAAATATACCCTTTTCAGACTGCTATTTCCTAACCCCGTACTATCCTTAACCCCATACTATCCTTAACCCCGTACTATCTTTTTTTGCTTTCAGACTGTGTTTCTTAACCCCATACTATTTGCTTAGCCGGGGTTAAGAAATTCAATGCTTTTCACACTGCGTATTCCTTAACCCCATACTATTTGCTGGATCATGAATATCAATGATTTCACTCTCTTTCTTTATGTTCTTCATTGTTTTTATCTCTTTCCTTATGTTATTCTATGCGTTCTATCTTTCCTTTTGTTATTCTTTGTTTTTCTCTTTTTCCTTATGATATTCCTTGTTTTTTTTGTTTTTTTTCCTTATGTTATTCATTATTTTATCCCTATTTCCTCATGTTATTCATTGTTTTTCTATCTTTCCTTATGTAATTCATTATTTTATCTCTCTTTCATTATGTTATTCATTGTTTTCTCTTTTTCCTTATGTTATTCATTGTTTTTCTCTCTTTCCTTATGTTTTAGATTGTTTTCTCTTTTCCTTATGTTGTTCATTGTTTTAATTCATTGCTCTCCTCTTTTCCCTTATGTTATTCTTTGTTTTTCTTTCTTTCCTCATGTTATTCATTGCTTTTATCTTTTTCTTATGTTATTCATTGTTTTTCTCTTTTTCCTTATTAAGTTATTCATGTTTTTTTCTTTTTCTTTGTGTTATTCATTGTTTTTCTCTTTTTCCTTAAGTTATTCATTGTTTTTCCATTTTTCCTTATGTTATTCATTGTTTTCTCTTTTTCCTTATGTTATTCATTGTTTTTCTCTATATTTGTGTTATCAAGTTTACGAATAATTATGCATATTCATGACCACATTTTCATTGATTGACTAATGCTTAGCCCCGCTTTTCCTTAGCACCGTTTGGTTTCAGACTGCAACTCTTAGCACCGCAATTGCCCGGCTAACTCCGCAATTACCCGGCTAACCATGCTTTTTAGCAGGGCCAAATAGTACCGTACTATTTACCATGCTAGCCTACTTTGGTAAAACGCAGTCTGAAACCGAAGCGTGCTAAGCTTAACCCCAGGAAATAGGTGGTACTAAGGCCCCCCCTTAGCCCTACCTATTTCCTGGGGTTAAGGGTTTTAACTGCAGTCTGAAAAGCATATTAGAGTGCTTGTTTCATGAGGTTGTCCCAATTTATTCCTCTGATGTGATCAAATGAATCATGCCTTCTTTACATTATGAGTACTTTTACTTGCCGAAGTTGTAAATTTGAAAGTGATCAGGGACTTTTATTTTATTGAGCTGTGGGAATTTGAACCAGATTTACGTGACTTCAGACATCATTTCAATGAAGGGGCTGCGTATTATATGATCATGGTCTCATGATATAGTGTTATGTGTTTTATTTGCATGTTTCTGAAGGCTGGAGAGGTCTTGAAAGGTCTAAAAGAATCTAAATGAGACTGCATGTATTTTCTCTTTGTGTAGTAGGCAATTGTTCATGTCAGGCAATTAAGATTGTGTAATCAAGGAGGGAAAGTTGTATTTTATTTGCATTTGTTTTGTCTGCAGTTACTATGCAGAATACCAAATTGAAGCCTTGTACACAACATTTTAATGACAATCAGAGGATAACAATAAGTCGACTAAGGACAATTCAATTGTTTTTTAATTTGATTTCAGTTGCCTGGGTAATGATTCAATAATTTTTGCTCTCACAAGCACATGTCTGGTAATAATACTCAAATTACATTTCATTTCCTTCCTTTCCTTGCCTTTGTTTTTGGTCACAAATACATATAAATTAACCCATATATATCTGACAGACAGCCTTCAAAATCTCATCTCTTCATGATTAACCAGCCCTTGTTTAAAGTGGCATAAAAAAAACAAAATAAAAAACCTCCAAATACCACATGATGAAGTGCATATTGTATCTCCACAAGGTGTGCCTAACCATGTGGTCCTTGGTATTCTTTTCCTCATTCAACGATGATCGGCAACCGGGCTGGCATCCTGAATGGAGGATGGTTGTCTTGTTGCTATGATGCTATTCCTTAGCAACAGTGTTACTATTGCACATCCAACCAAGGTTAATGGGAGTTTATATCAATAACGAAATGAACTGCAAGTGGAAGATGGGGGCGGGGGGGGGGGGCGGAGGAGAGATGATGAGGGAACAAATGGGAAATGGTGGGCGAAGAACTGGCAGTCGTACTAATTGGGAAAGCTGATTATCGATCATGATTTTAAGTCTAGAAGAATGATACATGTAGGAAAGGGAATTAGGATAATATACTTAAGGAACTCCATCGCATTTGGACATGCAATTAATTATCTCAGTTCAATTTGAAAAGTGTTTAAGCGATTAAGTTGATCATGAATAGTAGGTACACTGTAGGGGGGGAGGGGAGCTGGTGAGGGTAAAAATAGCAATTGCAAAGGGAAAGTGATGCAAGAATCCCTAATTATATAGGAAGGTTGTAAAGTGGTCATGTACATGTAGGTCTAACCAGATGTATAGATGTAGTTGGGGTTGTGGATTAAATTTAAAAAATCATTTGCATATTGAAAATCAATTAATTGATTAATTAATCTTCACTGTATGCATCCCCATTCAAAGTTCTCTGCTTTCTGTGGCCAACCTCAATTTCTCTTTATTTGCAAAACAAAAGGACTTTAGATATGTTTGATCAGTTTTCTTTTGCTTTATTTCCAGAACATAAACCATGCATTTTAACAAATGTGTCGACATTATCATGATACTCATGCTTAATTTAGTGCAAATGATATATAAAAGAACTTATTAATCACTCATAACAGCAGTTTGATCAATTACTGGTAATGTTCATTAATGCAAGCCTCAGTATGATTATTGTCTGTTAACGGGCATCATTTTCATATACTCAGACATTGTGTCTGTAATGAGCAGACAATGTTAGCAGAAAAGAATGTTTAAAAAAATTGGAACTGTGTAGAAAATGATTTAAGTGACAGTAATATTAAATGTAATTACGGTATATATTATTCTGATATGGTTTCTTTATGAAAACTACAAAATGCATCAGAAAATTTGAATAATTATATTTCCATTGTATTCAAACTACAGTATAAGCCAATATTTTTGTATACAGGCATTTGGTGAGGAAATTTGAGAGCTTTATTTTGCGAATTTTACTGTAAATAGCCATAATTTGAATTGGGAATGTTAGCAAGGAGTGACTTGCAAAATTTGCACAAAGAATCCACCGCAAAAATAAATGACTTAAATACAATATTTTATCCTAATTCAAGTATCATTATATTTTAATACTCTATCAGAAATGAATTCACATTTGTCAGTGATATTTGCTCTCTCTGCTGATGTGTTGTAATTCTAGTTTCAAATAAAGTGCCAAATCAATACTAAAAGGAGACATTTACTTCTACATGGCTTTTATACAAAAGATGTTGCGATTTTACTCCCTTACACATGTATAGGCTCTTTAGGACTAAGCTCTTATAATAGAGATGTCCACTAAAATTTTAAGTTATTTTTAAGTTGTTTTTGCTAGGCTTATTTGATAGAGCATTTTAAAAGAAACATTTTGGTACTTGAATTATCACAATTAGATGTTCCGTTTCAAAGATATGACCCAAAGAGTGTCTCAGATTACCAATGAGCTGCTAGAACACTTTTACAAGTTTCAGACAAAGCCAGAAAATGTAATAAAAGCTCAAGTTTATGGTTCTTTTGTCTTTGATTTATTAAACCAAATCATACCAAACATTTTTCTATGTGTGTATCAACATGAAATGAGATTACAGTAACACAATTGAGTAGATTATACAAAGATACACTTTATGGCAGTATTAAACTGATGGTTTGACATGTATGTTACCGTACTGATCCAATATGACCACCGTGGAAAAATACTCCATAGGGCATGTTTCAATAGGAACACCCTAGACAATGGGCTATTTCATGGTGGTGTGGCTCAGAGCTGAGTGTTAGACAGGGTAGAGTAATTTAAAAACTTAAATGGCCAGTGGTAAACATTCTTCTTTTTTTTTCACCCCAATACATTTTTTGTTCAAAAATAGTTACATTTTATAAATATCTACTTTTCCTTATCTGAATCTATTCCAATCATGAGAAATTCCTGTCATAACACACATCACACAGAAGCATTACTTTGAACACGCTGTAGTTTTTTTTATATCGATTTTTCCAACAGGAGAAGTTGATCTTCTGCTGAGGTATTTTCTAAGGAAGAAACTGACCAATTAGGAATAAAAATGATTGATATTTACCACTGGCCAAAAGACAATTTTGAAAGCTGTTTTTTATTGAAAATTTTGCTGTTTCTCTGCCTGTGTATTATTGAGTAGGCAGAGCATGGGTTATTGTTTGCATTGTAAATGCATGGGTGACTACATCCATACAGTGATGTGGAAACCGTTCTAGTGGCCTTTTGCTTTTGTTTGGCCATCCCTACTTATAATATATGTTTCAAGCTAATCAACAGTCCTTGTAAATAGTGCTCCTTTTTGAAAAGGAATAAATTACTACAAATCATTTTGAGTTGTATATCATGCTCTTGCAAATTATAAACAAACCTCTTGAAACGACTTGCAGGAAATAATATGCGCCGAACAGGGCAATTCAAGATGATGATACTGCACATTACGTTATGCGAGCGTTCAACCCGTTATTATTTAACACGTAAATGTAGCTCAGTTTTGCTATATTCTGTAGTCATCACTGGGTTTTTATACATTTGTTTTCAAACTAATTATGTATGACTTACAATGTACAGTGCTTATCATTCATAATGTCTGTAATGTCTGACATAGTTTAATTTATTTTTATGAAAAAAAAAAGAAAAAAAAAGAAGTTTTATTTTCTTGTCTTGTAGAGCAATTTAAGTGAATGATTTTTGCTGAACTGTACTCTAACGTAATTTTTGGAAAATGCAACAGGCTTTTGAATGCACAATTCAGCTGCATGTTAAGGGCATGTAAAGAGTTCCTACGGGACGTCCATGCAGCACTTACTACCCCCCCCCCCCCCCCCCCCCCCCCAAAAAAAAAAGAAAAAAAGAAAAAAAAAAAGTGGATGAGTCACAGCCTGAAGATCAAATCTCCTTAAGGTTTCAGATGTTTAGTAGAACTTCATGCATTTTCAAATTAATTTGACACCATCCCGCCTGAAGCTCTAACCCGTGGAGTATTAAAGGGTTAGTGCACCCCAACACATATCAAGCGGTTTTACAGATTATTGATTTTGGGAGCAGTTTCCAATTTAGGATAAGAGACTGACAATTTGATTGAACACAAAATGGCAAGCAGTTTGCCTATTCGTGAACCAAGATTTGCAGAGATTCCTCTTCTTTAGTAGTTGTCAATATAAAAGATGTGAAAAAAAAGAATAAACTACAGAAGTTTTAGTTAAAAAAATACTGTAAATTTAATCTATTATAACTTGCATGTCAAACAACTGAGTTCCAGGGTGCAATGACTTTCCCTTTAAGGTATCCTATTGGTTGTTCTTTCTGACAGTTTTAACATTTGGTTAACTTGCAGCATTTTTTCACAGCTTCAAATTGAAACCTTCCTTACAGTGACAACATTTTAGGGGTGGATTTCGAGGAAGGGGGGGGGGGGAGGGTATAGAAAAGTTCATTTTCTCTACCTATTTCACCCCCCCCCTCTCTCTCTCTCTTTCTACCTGCCTGTCTGTCTTTCTGTCCACCAATCTTTTTTCTCGCACTTTTTCTCTCATTCTCTCTGTAAATGAACTGCTTGAACCATTGTATACTATCTACTGATGATGAATCACTCTAACAAGTCAGTTGATTTGCAGGATTTTCATTTAATAAGGAATCATCTCGTGTAGTGACCCTGTCTAGGGTTGGAGGTGGGTGGGGGGGGGGGTTGGGTTGCATTGCATGTGTGCAGTGTATTTGAAATGCAGAAATATACTTTTGATGGCACAATGTTAAAACTTGACCTAGGTTTTTTGCTTTCATATTTGTATTTCAGCAAAAGTTTACTTGCTCCCTTTCTCACAGCCCGACAGTCTTTCTCTATCACTATTTCTCCTTCTCCCTTCTTCTTATTCTCTCTCTCTCTCTCTCTCTTTCTCTCCCGGGGATTTTTAGTGCCTGAACATACATATGTGTTATCTACTCAAGATGATGAATCACTCTAACAAGTCAGGACTTTTGTAGGTTTTTTTCATTTCATCAGGAATCATCCAGTGTGGTGACTCTAATGTAGGGCTGCAGGTGGAGGGTGCATTTGTACAAAATTTTGGATTTTGCAATGTTAACCCGTTGAGGACTGAGGTCAATGGGAAATGTGTGTTATAGCCAAATCAGCTCATATCCAACAGGTTAAAACTTGACCTAGACTTGTTGCTTTCATTTTTGTATTTCAGTAAAAGTTTACTTGCTCTTTTTCACTGCCTGACAGTCTTTCGCTGTCACTCTTTCTCCTCCCTCTTTCTCTTGCTCCCTTCATCTTCTTCTCTCTATCTCTCTCTCTCTCTCTCTCTCTCTATATATATATCTCTCTCTCTCTCTCTCTCTCTCTCTCTCTATTTCTCTCTTTCTTGCTTTTGTTCTCTCAGTGATCCGACTTCCTGAACGTACATGCTATCTACTGAAGATAACGAATCACTTGAACAAGTCAGGACCTTCACCGGATTTCATTTCTTCTGGCGGCATCTGTTGTAGTGAGCACATTTTAGGGGTGGAGGTTAGGGGGTGTGGATTTTTGGACGGTGCAATTTTAAAACTTGGCCTAGATCAATTGCTTTCATATTATTTTATAGTAAGTTTACTTTCAATCTATCCCTTTCTTTATTTCTCTCTGCCTGATATTCTTTTTCTTTCATTCTTTCTCCTCCCATGATTTCCTCTTAGTTATCTCTTTCTCCCCTTACCCCCATCCCCCCCTCTCTCTCTCTCTCTCTCTCTCTCTGAGCTTAATTCCTGAGCTTGTACATGCTATCTTCTTAAAGACCGGAGTAAATACAACCTTACATCGATTGAAAGCTAAGTAGGCGTATAACATAAATACCCCCAAAATAAATTCAATTTTTATAACAGTATTCATAAAAAGGTGATCGAACATCAACCAGGCCATCCCTCCCAAATACTCAAAAAATTACCCCTATTTTAATGGCGCGGTTGATGACGTCAAAAAATGTGAAGGGAATGCTACGGGCAGGCATGATTAGGTTTCGCCTTTAGAAAACACGTTTGTATTGCTATGTCAGAACAATAGGCCACATGTGTTGTAGAATTCTATTGTTATGATATATAACAAATATTGTTATGAAATGAAAGGGCAAATTTATTCATCATTTAGCATGTAACATTCCGTTAACGTCTTTAAACATCATCACCCGCTCCATTAATTTGACTCTTTGTATCTATTGTTTATTTAATGGATTTTTCATGAGAAAATAAATTGAAATTGAATTGAAATTGAAATTGAAAATGGGGGTACTTTTTCAAGTCTTTAGGAGGAATGGCCTGGTTGAGGTTCGATCACCTTTTTAATGAAATACTTTCTACATGTAGATGGACAATAAAAATGCTTAAATTTGGAATATGAAAAATTATTAACTTTCGTTTTATATGTAATTTGGGTTTTCATTTCTCGGTCCGGTCGAGGAACTTTAAGATGATGGATCACTTTAACAAGTCAGTTCCTTTGCAAGTTTTTTAGCTTTAGACATCGTAATTTATATTGACTTCAGTTTTGGGGTGGAGATTGGGGAGGGGTTGGGGTGATGCGTACATATTGAAATGCAGAAATGTAATATTGATCATTTTGCTTTCATGTTTGAATTTTATTGAAATTTTACTTTCTTCATCTCTTGCTCACTTTCTCTGTGCCTGTCTGTATATCTTTATGTCTCTTTTAATCTTTCTCATCTCTCTTGCTCTCTTGGTGAACTTACTGCCTGAACCTAGTATGACATCTGCAGTAGATGGTGAGTCACTCTAAGAGTCAGTCAATTTGCGGGATTCCTGTTCCGTCTTGAGGCATCTTTTGCAGTTAACACATTTTAAGGGTGGAGACTGAGAAGGAGTGATGTGTACATGTAGAGGGTAGACTACTACTGTACAAGTTTTTGCATATGAAACTTTGCGAATGTCATTAATGCTCCCTCTTTCTCTCTATCCATCTTTCTCCTTCAATCCAACCCTAGTATGAATAGCTTTGAGAGGGAAAGGGGAAGGTACAGCGGGGGGGGGGGGGGGGGGGGAGGGGGGGGGGGTGTTGACATAATAACAATTTAATTATATGAGATATTAATAATATATGCTTCATGCTGCTTTTGTAAAAAAAAATAACAACAACAACAAAAACACAAACATAGAGATCACATGAGAGTCATCTGCATTATAAACAAACATGAAAGAAAGAGAAAGTAAATTGTATTTTTTTCTAATTTCTGAAGGAGAACATGAATATATTGTCATGGCGATGTATAAGTCACTCCATCTGCATTTTTTTTCAAGGTTAACAAGGTTACCATTGAACAAAATCAGTTTACATCAACATCAATGATTACAAAGAGAAGAGAATCAGAAATGTATTATCAAGTAAAAAGAAAATTAAGAGAGAAAGAAAACTGAAGGTCACAAACATGGAGTAGAGGAAATAGGGAGGACAATAGATTAAAGAGAATATGAACAAATTAAAGTGGCTTGAGAATGGTGAAATCCAGGAAAAATGGGCGAAACCAACTACAAATGATAAGTTCACCTTTCGATAGCAATCAGTATTACATTGAGTGCTCAGAAATGGTTTGTCATTAGGGTAAACAGGCCCGGGGCATCGCTAGATGTAATTACATTTGCTACTCATGTACAAGCTGAAGCCCAAGTGGAGATGGAAAAAAAGCTAAATGAGCTGATACTGCTAAGTGAACATACCAATATAATATATTAATGATCATGATACTGTTGTTTTTAGGACAATAGATGTGTGCCACTATCTTGTTTTGGGTGTAATTGATTGCTGTGCCTTTATTAACAGAATACTTTGTAAAATGTATTAGTTCTCTCACTGTGTGATATTTTGAGCATTCACCGAAAGGTAACCTAGAACTCTTGCAAAAGTACCATTAAGATGATTATGTCAGTAAATTACACATATCCTTTCTATTCTGAACTTATCATAAAAATGTGGAAATTATCTTTCGTAGGTCCATGTTTTTTCTTCAAAATATCTGCCATTTTATAGCTCATTCAGTCATTTTATAAAGAATGAGGTTCAATCACTCACCTCTGCATGAGCATAAAGAAATTATAAAAACTGAACTGAACAAGTTTTTAAAATGGCAGATATTTTGGACAAGTCAATGATTCTCAACAAGTTGCAATGCATAGTACTACATGTACATTGATATATGCCCTTCCTATGGGCAAATCACACAACACCCTATCATAATTCAGGAAAGCGTGTGCTCGCAAACGTCATGGCTGTGAATTTCTGGATCAAGTTACACCTCATCAAAATTTTGCAAAAATGGTGGACAGAGCGATTTAAAGAGGGGGGGGGGGGGTTGGATCTAAGTTTGGAATCCCTCGGGCACCAAGTAGCTGTACGATCAACAAGCTCCGTGAACGATTTGTACTGGATTCTTGTGACTCGGTATAAGGGGACCTGGATGAGATGCTACAGAATTGAATTACTGCCTCATGTTTGCTATGTTTTATAAGATATTTCTATGCATCATGTTTGGGGTATGTGCTTCCATTTTAGATAGAAGAGGGAGCTTGTTTGCTTGACTTATTTGGAATGAAATTACATACTGAATAATAAACCCTGCATGTCTTTGCAATTGCTCAATTTCAAATTGGGAGTTCAGTAGTATGCAATGATCATGTTTGTATTTAACATACTGGTGTTCCAGCTAGGAAGTTAAAGGTATTGAAGTTATTACAGGCTGGTATGTTATTAACTACAATTAAAGGGGAATTCCAGCATCAAATTAGCTGGTTTTTAATAAAAACAGAAAAATGAAAGATAACTATCTGATAAGGCTCAGGAAAACCCAGGGAAAACCGAGGAGAAAGTGGATTTAGGAGAAATAGAAGATCATCTGATTTCTTACAAGCAAACACTTCACTGCCACAATTTATTCATTCCCGATTTCCATGTACTGCCCTCGTAAAGTAAGGCAGAGAAAGACATTTGTTACTTGACATAGAGGGAGCAAGAAAACAATTTCCCAAACCATCACCCGGACATTTTGAGCTCCCATTAGCATAAAACATTCTTGAGATAACAGCTCGCTAGCTTGTAGATTTGAGATACTGTGAATTTGGCCGACTTATTTTGACCACACTCTTCTCGTTCTAATCAGTCACTCTCGGGACATCTCTTGAGTGTCGTTGGTAGCGTTCCATTTGCATTATGGGACGTGTGAGTTGAGAAGAGGATGCGGTGAATACATCTACGGGGGTGAATCAAGAAAATACGATATATTTTTCTTGCTCGCTTTTGGTTTGGTTGGTGATAGATATACGCTATTGAAATAGATGTCCTAGTGTATCGGTGTTGATTAGATTAGGAAAGTTGTTTTTGTGGTGTACCTGTCTTTATACAAAGACTTTGCTAAATAAATTCTCTGAACAACCCAAGAAGCATTTGTGTTATGAAATAGTTTGAAGAGAAGATTGATTTATGGGGTGAGAATTTATTATAAGCAATTTGGTGAGACAAAATTGACGAGTCATTGGCATGATTGATAATCATAAAAGTGGTTAGATTTATGAAGCACCATTACCTGAAGGAACAAAGTCTTGTATATCTATTATTCTTCGAGATCCTCTTTTCCTATCTTTTTTAAAATTCTAATTATTTTAATAACGTGGATACATTTTAGATTTCAAGTAATGAAGTTATGGACAAAAAAAAATCTCTTCAGTTTATTCTCATACATGTATTTTACATTTTATCTTTAAAGTAAAATTGCAGCATGGTAATAAAGAAATAATAGGATAAATGTATTATATAAATAACATAATGACATCTTGGAAGGAGATTATTCATTATTTTGAGCAGAAAGAATTGTCCATTTTTTAAGTTGCTTTGTCAATGTATATATAAAAAATAATTTTGATTTTAAACATATTTGCAGTTCTATCAATTCAATGTCAATCAAATATCTATCAATTTTCTATGATGGATGTTCCACGGCCAAGAAGAGCAAATGAATCTCCAAGCAAAAAGTTATGAATATTATGAATACTAAAAAAAAATACAAAAAAAAATTATGGATACAATGCCATACTCTCTGTTCTTTTGTAGGCTCTTAAAAAAAATAAGAATTTTCGTTAAAAAATATGGAAGTTATGGACACCTTTGTCAGGTTAATCACATGAGGTATGCATACTTATGTGAGCCACCTTACCTACATATACATGTACATGTAAGATTACTTCCAATCTTATCTCACAAACTCCTGTACATGTACAAACGGGAATTTCCAAAATGCTTTATTTTTGCATATGGTCATATTCAAACGTGAGTGACACAACATTTGGACTGATAAAAGGGCGCAGATCTTTGCACTTGTAGGTTATGAATGGATCATGACTACCATATTATGTATAACTAGCTGCACCCAGCGCTACGCGCCGGGGCAGCTAGCAGGTCCACCCCCTACAGTTTGAAAAACGGTGTTTCTTTCATTCCCTCGACCCTTCTTATTAAAGCAATAATAATAATAATAATAATAAATAAAAAAATAAGAATAAACAATAAAAATGAATAAATAAATAAATAAATTTTAAAATGTAAAAAGAAAGAAAAGAAAGAACTAATCAGAAGCAGAAGAACTTTATCAGGCCCATATGGGGGCGGAGCAGGTTTTATATTTTTTTGCAGGAGCCGAATTGTCGCGCTAAGCATTTATCAATTGCGAA
>CALNVZ010003435.1:12169234-12182270 GCA_940671915.1 Paracentrotus lividus | reverse complement strand
TAGGAGTGGCATGTGTCATTACCAGTTGGATTTGAATTTTACAATTGGTCCTGGAAATAATGATTAAAAAACAGTGCGTGAGTGACACAAAAGACATGGGTTTCTGACCATCATTGGTTATGGTTGGATTTGTGCCCAAGTAGATCTCTAAGGTTACCGTAAGTGCTGGTATATGTATATGAATAGTGTACCTCTCTGACATGTATTGTGTTTATCAATTATTCCTTCTCTGTGGAAAATGGTCCACCTCTATGTGTCGTGAGTGACACGACATCCAAAATATGAGTGACACGACCAGTGCCTTAAACTCAACATTTCAAGGAAATAACTAAAGGGTCATTCCATGCCAATTCACCCAATGAAAGTGCAATTTTGCACCCTTCCGTCTCAGAATTTGCTCAAATTTGGTACACATAATGTTTAACATTACCTTCCCATGAAAAAAAAAATTAGCGTAAACGGTTCGTCAGCGTTTCCGCGACTATGGCCCGCCTTTGTGATTCGTTTTGGCAAAAATGGTGTGTGACCTTCCATTCAACGCACAATGCCGCCTGAACTGGTTGACCAATTTTTGTGAAAACTGGTACCATTTAAAAGGAATTCAAAGAGGAATTCAAAAATGTATCAAAAATATTATTGGAGCAATTTAAAGTGCTATGACCTTTGACCTTTCCATTTAACCTTGATTTTGACCCCCAACGAATAATATTTACTTGGCTTTTTATGTATGTTAATTGTCAGTATTAATAATTAATAAATAACATGTAAATTATCTAAGGATGATATTTTTATTTCTTCACCTTTTAAAAACTCTTTTTAATGTAATTTGAAAGTACTGATATATTCCTTCCACATTACTGATATTTGTTTCGTAATGTATGTACACAGACTCCATTATACATTAATTACTTTCAAACTGAAGTAACATTACAATCAAAACCATTATGTATTCCATATCTGCTTGCTGATGCGCTTCAAAGATCTCAAGGATGGTATCCAGTTTGGCGACAGTAAGCTGCAAACTACATGTAGGAAGCATTTTGTTTCAGTCAAAACCGCAATATCTTTGATGATTTGTATGTATACCTATTGCCACCCCAATCAAAAGGGCCTTAAACAAATGTCTCCATTCAATAAGCAAATGGAGTCTAGCTACATGTAGTGACATTATTCTATTCCGCGTTTAGATGTCTACCCGTTTATATACCTGAAATGTTTAGTTTCTGTTTAATTGAATAAGAATTTTAACTTCCGTTGGAATATTTAAAAGATAAGTCCTATAATGAGACCTGTGTACCACACATTACCAACACAATATCATGAGAAATCGATGCTACCGATTAACAGTAACTTTGTAAATTACTATTAAAAAGAGTTTTAAAGGGGGCAGAAATTAAAATATTCATCCTAGATACTTTACATGTTGTGTTATATGTTTATCAACTGACAATATAACAAATACATAAAAATCAAGCTAAAAATATTATCTCCTTCTGGCGCGTCAAAATCAAGGTTAAAGAAAGGTCAAAGGTCTACGCCACTTAAATTGCTCCAATTAATATTTTTGATACCATTTTTGAATTCCTCTTTTGAATTTCATTTTGAATGATACCAGTTTCACCAAAAATTGCAGTCAACCAGTTCCAGGCGCATTTGTGCCGTTGAAATGGAAGGTCACACCGCATTTTTGGCCCAAAACGAATCACAAAGCGGGCGGCCATAGCTCGCGAAACCGACGGACCCGTTTATCGCAATTTTTTTTGTTTCATGGCAAGGGAATGTTAAACTTTATGTGTACCAAATTTGAGCAAATTCTGAGACGGTAGGGTGTAACCCATTGGGTGAATTGGCATGGAATGACCCTAAATCCAAATTACCTGCATTTATATGCCATGTTAGAGTAGTCCATGAAAATTACTTTAAGCAAAAAAATCTTACAAAAGTGATTGGTATTAAGACTAAGAGGCATTTAAAGCACCATAGTCCCATACGTGCAAATTCCTGTTTGCTCAATTATTCAGCATAAGAAAACTGGATCACATAATGTTTGAACTTAAATAATTGTTTGTATTGTAAAGAAGCCTTTGTGTTGATTTCAGATCCTAATTTGCATTTTCAAAGGTACAGCGCCACATTGAAATTTCAGCTAAATGTCCCACTTAGTCTGAATATGACCATTATGTCACATGTCAATCCTCATGAGATTTCCACTTCAATGTTATAATGTCAACATTACAAAATTGGTAAAATTACCTATAAGCACTCATGCATTTCCATACCTAGTCCAAAATTCCAAAAATATCTGCACGCAAAAATATTGGCTCATGGGAATGTCTGAACAGGGATTATAATAGCATAGCAACCATTAATACATTGAGTTGTTTGCACTCTCCTAATGACAAAACTCATGAAGCCAAATGTGCTATCATGCAAAGGTGATTTCACTAAAAGCTGACATCGTTTGTCTGAAACGCTGGGAAACAGCCATATGTTACATTGAAATACCACAGAACATGGTAAATTAGGGACACCACTTATGGACTGAAATTAGAGTGATGTGTCATGAATATTTAATTTCTCATTATTCTTATTTTGTGATCATTCTGGGGGCAGGTAGGGAGTGAAGAATTTGGAGAGATAGAAAGGAAAATGGGGACAGTGAAAGAAAGAAAAAAGGAGAATGGGAGGGAGAGAGCGAGAGAGAAGGAGAGAGGAAAGAAGGGAGAGAGACAAAAATGGACAGTAAAAGATAGATGGACAGAGAAAGTCATCGAGAATAAGAGATAAAGAAATAAAGATAAAAGTTCAAGTATTTATTAATGCAATTTGATCAGTTTGACGTATTAATACAAAGGTAAACCTGTTGATCAAGTTACTTAAAAGACCCTTGAGTTGAAAAAGCATGATCAACTGCAATATTTTGTGTAATACATACAGGTGCAGATCCAGGGGCGCCTCCCACCAAAATAAATAAAAAATCCTAAAAATTAGTAAAATGGGCTGGCATTAAGGATCAATTGCAAATCACTAGTAACAAATAAGGATCCTTGTTGCATAGACTTCTTGCATAAAAGTTTCACTGTGAACCAATCAGAATGGTTGTTTCAAATTTGCTATTGATCATAACTCTCAAATTGCACAGGTCCTCTGAGAGAGGGGCATTACTTTGCCTCATTCAATACAGAATTAACAGCTTTATAGTATTCAATCAATCATCAGTGAATTTGCATATTATTGTTCACAGTTGTTTATTTCTTGTTACAGTACAGATTTTTGTTTTTAAACACCAGAAAACTTCATCTTGAAAGATCTATACGTGTCTGTGCATTGAAAATCGTTTTATATCTTGCAAACTACAGTTGCACTGTAGATTATCAGTCAGTATGAAAAGGGGTTACAATTAAATTACTGGAATTTCAGCTGGGGTATATGCATTGGTGGTTACATATTTACTTGTATTCATGCCACAATCTGAAATTGGATACATCAATGTTTGATATTGTAGCTGCTCATTTCAAGCTCAAACATGATATATGGACAGTGTGTTTGTTTTTTTACCAGTATCCAGTAGAAATTACAATTGTTGAAGTGCTTTGCATGCTATCACTTGTCCTTTACATTTTTTTTTAAATTGCGCATATTTTTTATAGTAATTTATGTTGCTGAGCTTACTATTCCCATATAAGGGTTTTATTCTTGCTGATATATCTCATAACAAACAAAAAAAACCAAGAATATATATATATATATATATATATATACAAAGGAGAATGTTGTACTTGAAGGGGAAATATATTACACCTGCCAGAAATATATCGCCACCTGTACTTGCCCTTTCCTAGCTTTGAAGAAAAACGATAAGTGATTTGGTCATTTAGACTATTAGATGCAAAAAGGAAAATTCATTTCAATCAAATCCATAGCCTTGACCAACACTATGTATTACAGTCAGTAAGCCCTATTAGTCCCTCCATTTCATTCTCTTTTTTTTTGTATATTCCCTTCTATATAATCTCATCAAACATGTTTATTTTTCTGTATCACTTTTCACTCACAGCCACGTCTTTCATTCTCTCTCTCTGTCTTTCACTGAAACTTTCAATATGCTGACGATTGACCCATGTGACATTTCATGTTATGAAGCTCGTATGAATATCAAAATTTGACTTCAGCCAGATAAGTTTTTACTCCTTATTTTAATCGTGCTCGTGCCACTCACGATGTTGATAGAGTTGCTGACAAACAACTAACGAACGCATTTATCATCACCGTTACCTCCAAACTAAATGAATCCATAATATGTTTGAAAGGGGAGATGATGGTTCAGAAAGAAGGAGAAACAAAATGGGAAAGAAAAGGGTATAGATGTCAAGCCATCAGTGTTACCATGGTAACTAATTCATTGACGTCATGTTGGACTCGGCTGCTTTCTATAGTGATAGCCCTGGGTCTTATTATGTTTTCACTCCGTGCTAGCTTGTCATAGTTCCTTGTGTGATTATTATTAAGCAATGACCCAGTGAATGATGTATCTCAGAGGAATTCTAAGAAGGAGCTGGGAGGAAGAAGAAGAAGAAAAAGGAGAAGGTTTGAAGGGAAAGGAGAAGGAAAAGGAGGAGGGGTAGGGTAACTTCTAGAGATGGACCTGGGAAGGTAAAAGAACCCTGGAGAAACAGAAGTAGAAAGTGGAGAGGAAACATGTTACATAATGCAGTGGCGGATCCAGGCGGGTGCACAGGGGATGCATGCCCCCTCTGTAATTTGAAAACCACTTATTGACTGTATATGTTCAAATCAGAATTTTTTTTGCTGCGCCCCCTATTTTTCAAATGTTCGGAATGCGCCCTCTGTATTTCAAAATCGTGGATCCGCCACTGCCTAATGGTATTGGGTTGGAAGAGGAGGGGCATGGGTAGTGGAGGATGGGGTATATAAGAGATAAATATTGCAACATGCATGGGGAGGTGCAGAAGCTTGAAGAAGAGAGGGGGTTAATACTGCATAATGTGATTGGGTCAGATGAGGAGGGGAACGAGAGGAGGAGGGTGGGGTAAATAATAAGAGACGAAAAAATAAGATACTGAGCAACTGAGGAACAGGGAAGCTTGAAGAATTGGATATCTGTGAGACATCACATGTGCAGATGAAGAGTGGGTGTAGGAGGGGTTAATATCAGAAGATTGAAGAACTTTAATAATGGGAGGAAAAAAAATTGGAAGGGGTGGGGTGGTGATGTGAAGTATTGGGTCGTAAGAGGAGGGGAAAGCTTTAAAAATTGGGGATATGAGAAGTGAAGATGAGAAAGTATATGTAGAATAGGAGGGGTTTACAGAGACTGGGATGGGGTTGATGAGGGTTGAACAATGGTGTTGGTTACTAGGAGGAGGGGGAAGCTTGGTATTTAATGAGGCAGTTCTGGTATAAGGGTATTGAAAAGTAGGAGCGGAAGGTTGACATGGGGGGGGGGGGGCTCTTAGACACCAAAAAGAATTTAATGGAAAATTTACATCTGCTCAGTCTTCTTGCCTATTACTATGGTGATCACGATTTTCTCCCACGCTGTACGTACCTTCATAAATGATTTATAATGACCAAACCATGACTACACTGACTATGAATTTTTGGCAAGATACAAAAAAAGGTCTGTGATGTTAGAAATATACCTCACTTTTATTGGCATTACCAGGGGTGCCTCTACATGAATGTAAGTACATAAAACAAAAACCATGAAAGGTTAGCCCGAAAATTGATTTAGAGGTTTGTGTAGGGTCTGTGCCGGGAATTATTGAACTTACTAATTGATTTTTTCTTTTTTTAATTAAGCAATATATGTGATTATTCAGAGTGATCTTATAACTTGATTAGAAGATGAGGTGTTCCTGAGATTTTTAACTCAACCTAGTTATAAAAAAATGTCCCCTCCTGTTTCGGGGGTGGGGGGTCAGTGTTTCCAACCCTGGTTGCAAAATTTGAATTTTTGGTGGCTGTTTATATGTTGGGGCTGTCAATCCTGCCACAAAGCCAACACTTGAGATTGCTTGAGAGGAACATCGGTGGTCAATGACATGCGGGCAACCGCCAAATTTCAAGCGCTTGTCACATGCCCCAAGAGACAAACGGTCTGTGTTGCAACATATACCAAACACCTCACATTAACTATAAAATAGAATCAGTTTATTCATTTATATCAAATTTAGTTTTTGGATTATCATCAAATATACAAATCATGAGAAAATGGAAAATAGGAGAGAACAATAATATCAATAGATGCCCACTTAGAACACAATGTCAAGAAAATAAATAATCATCAAAATAAGTGTCCATTTTAATTAAGTGTGCAATTAATTCACCCCACTTTTCTATTCAGTTCCTTAGATTTCAGTCATATGATACCAGTGCCCACCATTGATGTGATGTACGATAGATGATGGAGTGATTTCATAACCTGATACCGTTGGCACTCCTGACACCCTGACAGCTTAAGCCATAAAACTTATCCTAACCCTAGTTCTAGCCCTAATTGTAACCATAATCCGAACCCTAATCGTAACCCTAATCATACTCCTCATTGTAACCTTAAAGGGAATCCAACCGAAGGAGAGAATCAACCTTTACAGGAAAGAGGAAAATGAGAGGAGTAATCTAAAAAAAGTTTCATCAAAATCGGTTATAAAATAAGAGAGTTATGGAAGTTTGAAAAGTCTAGTTGTTCCTTCTATGGGGATCCTCAAATTGGCATCGTCGGCTTCAAAATGGCCGATCTTATGGACAACTCTCCATTAATTTTGTACACAAATTTTCAGATTTTCCCCGTTCTCTTTCAAAATATGTCTTCTTTACTTCTGAGCTCAAAATATGTCATGGGAAAATATATTTCACACAACATATGTTGAGCTCAGAAGGAGTTAAGATATATTTCGAAAGAAAATGGGGAAAATCTGAAAATTTGTGTACAAAATGAACGGAGAGTTGTTCATAAGATTGGCCATTTTGAAGCCGATGATGCCAATTTGAGGATCCCCATAGAAGGAACAACTAGACTTTTCAAACTTCCATAACTCTCTTATTTTATAACCGATTTTGATGAAAGTTTTTTTTTAGATTGCTCCTCTCATTTTCCTCTTTCCTGTAAGGTTGATTCTCTTCTTGGGCTGGATTCCCCTTTAACCCTAATCCTGATTGTAACCATAAACCTAATCCTAGACATAATGCCAATCCTAATCCTAATTGTAGTCTTAACCTCAATCCTAATCCGAACACTAATCAGAACCGTAATCGTAACCCCAATACTTAAACCCAACTTTATGGTGGTATCTCATCACGCGGAGACAGATTTGGGACTACTTTGGGACGGTTTTGAAAATTTGTCATGAAGAAGTCTCAGAGATGTTTCGTCGACAGAAAAAAGTATTGGAAGCGTCTCCGTGACAGAAAAAAAGGATTTGTGACATCTCCGCAACGGAAAAAAGTATCAGAGACATCTCCGATACTTTTTCTCTCTCGCGGAGAAGTCTTCGGGACAAGTTTCAAAACCGTCTCAAAATAGTCCCAAATCTGTCTCAAATCCATCTCCGCGAAGTGAGATACCACCATCAATCCTAACCTTAACACTTACTCTAATCCTAATCCTAAACATGACCCCAATATTAGCCGAAATCGTGATCATATCCATCCTAATCCCAATTTAAACCCTATTCCTATAACATTATAATGTTAGTATGTCAGGCATAGTCAGGTTATGGAATCTCCACCCTAGACAACCGAGATCTATCCATTTGCCAAGTGATTCATGTTTACATACAAGCCTGAATATAGCTGACTGACCTGGTATCAGCACTAATTGAACTGTCTCTTATGATCAGTAAATGAGTCCAAAAGGGATATATCTATCCTAAAGGGATATATTTAGACAAGCCTGTATAATGGTGTGGGTGTTTTTTACCGTAAAGGTTAAATGTTCATGATGTTTACTTGTTACTAAGCTAGATTAAATAAGGAGGCATTATAATTTATGTCTGCTTTTAATGGCATTTACACAATTTACACAAAACGTAATTAGTTTGAAAAAACAAAAATCACTTAAGAAATGGAATCTATGACTGTCACTGTGCATTGCTTTATGAATGAAATTAATCAATGAAATGTTTAAATTGATAATACTAAATGGTATTTTAAAATGTTTGAAAATCATTATCTTGTTTATTTTCAACCATGGGCGTAGACATGCATAAATTTCTTTTGTTACTGGGGGGGGGGGGGATGATCTATTCATCATCACCCCAGTAACAAAAGAAAGTGCATCCAGCTCTATGCCATTGTTTTCAATAATTGATTATGATTACTTGTTTGGGCCTCCTTAATAGATGAAAGAAGTTTATTATGAAAAATTTGCCCCTGCCCCCTAAAAAAAAGGAGAGAGAAAAAAAGTCAAGAAATTGAATCTACTGTTTTTGTTCATGAATGAGAATATTAGCACATTTAAATATCTTAAAGCTGAATATAGGATGGGGGATATACATTCATGTGCAAAATAAAAGGGGGGGGGGGCGTTTGTGCCCCATAGCCTCTGCTTTGTTGCCTTAACCACTTAGCTGCGGTCCACGTAATATTACGTGCTTGGCATTTGTACACAGTGCGCAGACCACGTAATGTTACGTGAACATGCTATTATCTGAGCTTTGTCTGTTCGGCAACACCAGCGCCATACCCGTACTAAGCAATCTGCATCATGTAGCAGTCAAGTGGTTAAGGCTGGGTGCACATAGAAGTATACGGTATATGGTTACTCGCTATTCGCTATACGGTATTCGGTATATGCTATTATATAAATAGTGTACAATCTATCGCGCAATATACTGGATTATAAGTATGACAAATACTAAATTATCCTGAGTGCAGAAAAAAAAAGGAACATGCACGATTCCCGTATAATATACGAAATGCAGCTATATGCAATTTTCGGGCAGTGTCCTCCTATGTGAACCGGGATTTTGAAATCATATTACTTTACAAAGAAATGTGGCTTGTTCGATTCAAGCTGTTCGCGTGCCCTAGCAAAATGAGCCAGAATACCCGAGCCGTATATCTCTATATGAACCCAGCCTATACTGACAAGAGACTGGGAGTGTTTCAATAGAGTTGCCATGGAATAGCACATATCATGTAAATGTGAGGGACTACAAAGTCAATTTAGAATGAATTGAAACTATATCTGCTGCCCTCTGTTGTTTAAATTGCTTATCGTATTGCATTCAGCCTGCTGTGTGTGCCCGTAATTTGTTCGCGCATATGACTTGTGTGTTTGTGTGTGTGCGGTAGCCAGGCAGGCTTTGTAATTAATTCAATTGACCCTCTGTGTATGTAGTGTGTGTTTATGCACAGCCGCTCTCTTTCTGTTCTGTTGAATGGGAGCGCTGTTTGTACGGTTGCAGCAGCGCAAAATACATGTAGTGCACAAACCAGTTGGGAAAGACTAGACTACTATCCAGACCCTTGTAGAAAATTTCTCAGCAATGTCCTATAGTTTTATTTCTGTGTGACTGAGTAGGTCATTCATAGTCTTTCCTTTCAGACTTACATGTAGTTTTGGCTGGCACAGGTGTATTTTATCATATATATATTGAAGCTTACCTTGTTTAGTTTTTTTATCTTTATCACTATTTTAGTGTTATGTAGGTCATTTTTTTTTAAAGTACCAGGGCTTGGCAGATAGGGTGGGGGGGGGGGGCTTAAAGCTGGTGTATAGTTTCGGGAGAAAGAAAAATTTATTTTGATTCACATTAAGATAAATTATGATAGATTAAATCCAATAACTATAATAAAGCAAATTATAGTACTTGAAATCTAGCTTTAGTGTCTTTATTTCATAATATAAGGATAAAAAAAGATAAGTCGGGGACCCGTCTCAGGTTAGCTCTCACATGGAAAACCAATGGGGATTCTCTTGTGTGGGTGTTACACACCGATCGTTCGCACTAATTCACAGCGTAACCTCGGGCGTGCAAATCTGTCAGCAGAGGTCTAAACGGCAGTTGGATTGCCTTTCATTCAAACTTTATAAATGAAATTCATCGGAAATATTGAAAGGAATGTCACAAGATCTCTCACACATATCTTTTAGTGCAATGTGGACGACATGTAACTACATTTGATCGGTTTTGTGCCAATTCCTTTTTGTTACCAAACTATACACCACATTTAATACGTGAAACAAGTTTAATCTGATGGCCTTTTCATTTTCTGGGGGGGGGGGGCTCTACTCAATGGTCCCATGGATGAAAAATTCTTTAAATTGTCAAGGGAGTAATTGTATGTTTGACATTTGTTATTTTTGTAAAAGATTTATTTTCCATTTCCCTCTATTGTACCAGGCGCGGATACGGGGGGGGGGGGGCCGACGGCCCGCCCCCCCCCCACAAAAAAAAAAAATAAAAAAAAAAGAAAAAAAAAGAGAGAAAAAAAATTGATGAGCGGGCATTTGATTGACCCCCAACCCTACCCCTATGGCTGATACCTGATGACCTTCTTTGTTGGCTGAAGGCCAACAAAAATTAATACCCCCCCCCCCCCCCCCCCGCATTGCTTGGCGAGCGTGACAAGAAAAAAATTGAGTGTACCTTTTTGCTCGCCCAGTGTAACAGGAAAAAAAATTGGGTGTTCCAAAATCTGAAATTTCGATTTTGGGCCCCCCCCTGTTATGAAATCCTGGATCCGCCACTGTGTACCCTGCCAAAATTATCCTGGTTCCTTTTCACTTTTATGGTCCATGTGTTCAAGAAAAAGAAAATTGAAATGTAACTACCATTCTGATGTTGGTGTTGATGCCAGCTCATTTAAACCGGGTGTATAGTTTTAGTAAAAAAAAAGAATTGGCATAAAACCAATCAAATGTAGTCTCAAGTTGTCTACATTGCGCTTAAAGATATGTGTGAGAGATCTTATGATATTCCTTATGATATTCAGTTGGAAGCAATTCCTTGAATGCTGTGAGCGCCTTTCGAGGTAGCCTAGCTAAGCCGGGTAATAATTAGTTAACACTATAAGCGCTTAGAAATATCGTATTAAGCGCTATATAATTATAAATGTAACTATTATTATTATTATTTACGGTGAATTTCAGTTTAAATGTTTGAAGAAAACATAATGTAATGGATTTTGTTCCCTTTCGTGCATTGCCGTCCGCCTGAGCTTATGGCGTGCATGGCATGAACGGAGGGTAACGATCTGTGTGTATCACCCACACAAGAGAATCCCCATTAGTTATCCACGTGAACATTGAAATGTGATGGGTCCCCGACTTTCCACGTTTTATACTTATATTTGTCAAAAAAAGACACTAAAACAAGATTTCCTGAAATATAATCTTCTTTAATATAGTTCAAGGATTCAATCTCTCATATTATCTAACTGTGAATCCAAATTAGATTTTTCCTCCCAAAACTATTTATCACCGCTGATTAAAATACCATTTGAAAATATTAATACTGTCTGGGAAAAATGGTAAGGGAATTTTTTAGGATAATATCTTTGTATACATATAGGGCCTACATGTATTATCTAAATCCATGAAATAATTATTTGGAAGGCCTAACGTATATTATGTTGAGAAGTAATGTCACTGACCAGTGGCGTAGACAGGTCTTCGAAAGTGGGGGGATGATTCGTGGTCCAGAGACTCATATTGCCAATAACAAAATATGTTCAAATTAATACAGTATCACGTAACTAAATATTAAAAACCCTTAACCATGTTTAGACACACAAGTTAATGTAAGTGAGAGGTATGTTGTTTCTCATTGCGCCAAATTTCATCACAAATATACAATCCCAGGCGAGTGCAAAGCGCGAGTCGAAAAATTTTGAGAAAAACGTGAGGTTTTTTTTTTTTGGGGGGGGTGGTTGGGCTGAATTTCCTCAGCAAATATACAGTTCCAGGCGAGCGCGAAGCGTGAGCGGAAAATTTTGAGGTAAAAGAGAGGTGTTTTGTGTATCTATACACACAAAGAAGGGGGGAAGAAAGGCTAATTTTGGGGGTGGGCCGAATTTCTTCAGCAAATATACAATGTCAAGCGAGCGCAAAGCGCGAGTGGAAAACTTTTAGGTTAACAAGAGGTGTCTTTTTGTGTGTCAATAGACACAAAGAAGGGGCAAAAAGGAGGCGATTTTGGGGGTTGCGCTGAATGTTCTTTACAAAATATATATACAAGGCAAGCACGAAGCGGGATCTATACACACAAAGAAGGGGGGAAGAAAGGCTAATTTTGGGGGTTGTGCCGAATTTCTTCAGCAAATATACAATGTCAAGCGAGCGCAAAGTGCAAAATATATATACAAGGCAAGCACGAAGCGGGATGCATCCCCCCATCCCCCCCCCCCCCCCCCCTCGCTGTCTACGCCCCTGTCACTGACAATTGATGTTGCCAAATCCACTCTAATGTTCAAATCCAAATTTTCAGAAAGATTCACCATGTGTACAACATGTTGTAATTCAAGCCATCTTCTCTCTATATTCTGTTATTTTCAACCATTAAGTCTTTTTTTTTTTTTCAAGTTGGAGATATTTCTTTAGTCCCAACAGATTTGATTTGGTACATAAAGGTTGACTTTACGTGCAAACCCAAATACACAAGGTCTGAATCGCACAGACTACACAAAGACTGAGAATGCATTAGTGCATAGCATTTGTAGGTTCATATTCTGACAGTGCTGAGATAGCCATGCTATAGACATTGCATTGCATTGTGTGTATTTGTGTGAAATCTGTGTGTGTATGGGTACACTCCAATACCCCTCTCTACAATACACTTGTTCCCTCGCAGGAAAAGGGCCGAACTGCAACGGTAGGGAGGCCATACAACTGTGTGTTGTATTCCTGCGAAATATCCCTTGCAATAGGCTCTCCTGTTGACTCGGGTAGACAGTATACTACAACACTGGAAGTGCACACCGTATACCGCCTGTACATAAACTGTGGCATGCATGTTCAATGTTGTGTGGCTCGTAGAGAACTAGGCGATGGCTAACGTCAGGCGTTGTT
>CALNVZ010003435.1:12156048-12169209 GCA_940671915.1 Paracentrotus lividus | reverse complement strand
ACATCTACGTTGCTGTTGCCAACTTTCAGTTAGACGTCTGTAGTACGCATTCAAGGGATAGATTTCCAAAGCTTGTTTGTAGGATCAACAAAGTTGGAGACCTGCCTACCGCAACAAAAATGAGAATCTGGAGAGCCTCTGACGTGCTGGGAAACCGGTGGGTGTTTTCCCATCCCCTGAGCTGAAAACTCTGGTTTTTCTGTGGGAAATATTTATCAATTTTCCTCGCTTGGACCACTATGTCTGATGGATGATGAGTTAATAATGCCTGGATAACATGGATAATCTCTCTGGAATATATTGGAGAGATCATGAAAAAGGGGATTAAAATTATAATCTGCTTAGATCTCTTTCTCTAGAAAGAGCATTTGCATTCCATTCCTCCTTACTCCGACATTAAGCTGTGCATTCATGCGGAAATTGGCTGAGTTAGTATGTCTACGGTTTATTACTTTCACTCATCAATTAAGAACATATGTTATAAAATATGCTTGTATTTAAGTAAATTACACTTCATACTATATGTTTATGTACATTGTGTATGTTAGTTTAAAAATAAATGCAAAAGTTTATCTAGAAGTGGAAAAGTAGATTTTCAGCATACTTGCGTCTGATTGTACATGTATATTATTTGTAACCATTTAAGCCTTATGTTAGTTTAATTCAGATGTGAATTGCGTCATTTATTTGTAAATATAGATTAGAAAACAATATAACTCGTGAATGTACGTGTTACATGATATGTCAAACTATACAGTAGGCCTATGTTTACTGTTTATGTTTATTATTCAAATACGTGTATCTACACGTTACTGAATGCTACTACATGAACCAGAGCATTTACTGGATCTTCAACTATGCAAATGTATTTTCTAGTATTGTACGTGTGATCTTCTCTTCTTCTTCTTCCACTTGGCTTCCTCCAGTTTGGAGAACTGCAGCATTCGCAAGGAGTATATAATTACAGGTAGTGACAGAGGTTAATACATATGAACAGCCAGGACTACATATATACTAGCAGCAAGGCCCGTGCACAATCCACGGGGTGCAATGAGGGGCCCGGACCCCTCTTACTCGATCAGTTCTCCTGTGGATTCAAGCATTGAGAAAATGGACATTTATGGCCATCGACGACCGGCCATCGTTTTCATCCATGGAAAGAGATCCGCCATAAGATATTCTCTTTCCCTCTCATCCCTCAATGATGGCCGGGATCCAGATTAAATGGGGGGGGGGGTGCTATACATTTGGCCCTGGCGCCACTTCAGAAGGCTACCAGTAGGGGTAGATTCGCTTGGTATTCTGTCAATTCTGTTTGATGTTTTTTTTTGCTGGGGGGGGGGCTGGCACCCCTACCTATTCCGAAGCATTACCAATCCAACCGGACGAACCAACCCAAACGAACACAATGACCAGAGTTGTTCAAATTCGACCGTTTTTAGAATCTAGCCATCTCGATCCGGCCTTCTCCAAAATATTATGAACCAATGTTTCTATGTTTTGTGAAACACTTTCTTATGAGATGCGCTTTTCTTTGCTGATCAGATTCTCTTTCTGTATGTCTCTGGTTTTCCATCTCTTTATCTTTACCTAAATTGTTGTTCACGCGCTTTATTTGGCAATTTCATTGATAACCCCCCCCCCCCGTTATTAATAATGTTTCTCTCCGAATATGTAAGTTTCCTTTATTTTGTCCTTTTTTTTTTTTTAATATTATATTTTTTTATTTTTTTTCTTTTTGGAGGGGGGGGATTCTACATGCCCATCTTTTATTATCCGAAAATCAACAACAAAATACCACCAAACAGTTATTTCGATCTCTCCCTCATGGGCCAATCCGATTATACCCAATTCAATATAGTTATAAATAATCATAAATAGGCATTTTCCCCTTAACCTTGTTCCTTCCTTTTAGTACAATCTTTATTCAGACATAAAGCTTCTTTGAGATCTAAAACACATAATTCACATTGAGGTGAATTTTGCCTCTTACATTGAAAAATACACCCTGTATGATTTTTAACAAAAATCATAAAATTAATGAGTAAATCAATACTTATAATTACATTAATCCGATAATCCCTTACGAACCAGTCTCTCTGGATCAAAAGGGGGGGAAAAAGAGATTAACTTCGGTCGCACCAAGAAGCTAGTTGTATCCCAAGACAAAAAAGGCCATCTGAGACCGGCCTGTGATCTATCGCATATCCACTGGATCACGCAAATTAAATAAAAATTGGACCCGGTTCTCAAAAAGTACGACTTCTTAAAAAAAGTGTCGCATTTCGAAAAGGTTTGCTCTGTATAGGATTGATCTTTTAACGCTAGATTTCAAAATATACAATTTCAGATCTGCGCGATTTTCACATTCACGAGCAATCTAGGTTTTTACTTTAAACAGAATGATATCGGCAGCTACCTCTCCCTTATCGGATTAACTCCAGAAGAGCACCCAGACCTCTAATCAGATGCATCTCTATTGATTCCCAACGCGCGTATCAGACTTGTGTGATTTCTTATTCAGAGAACAATCGAAAATGGATGCATGAACAAATAACACGAGAATGTGGATACACGACGGCTGGTTCTTTTAGATGTGTATGAAGGGCGTGGACGGAGGGAACCCTGAAATACTTGTCCAGTCTTGAAAGGAAGACAGGACACTTTTCGACGCGACACTCTTTAATCCCCTCAGAAGCTAAATTCTTGTTAATCGCTTCCTGCTTCTCCGTCTCATACATATGAAGTCACGCTGAGCTCAATCAAGTGAGGTGACCTATTTCCGTTCCTGATCAGCAATCTGGCGGGCGGCGCTGGCGTCGCATACGGGGCGGAGGCTCGTTCGAGGGAAAGACGGTGGGGAGGGGTGCGGGGCGGGGGATGGCGCGAAGGGAGCCCGGTCGCTGCTAGTCCCTGGGGGTCGGGCGGGCTGGCGGCGGCGGGCGGTGGCGGGGGGAAGAATAGTGCGCTTAGCAATGTTGGAAAAGAGAGCCAGTGTCGGTGAACAGCGGGTGGCGGGGGTCTGGACGGGTGGGGAGCGGGCGGATGCCAGCGACGGACGGCTCTGCTGTACATAGAAAAGGTGTGAGAGGCAGATGGGTATGAGCGGTGGGAGTGACGATTAGTAGCATTGTGACGGTGGTGAGCAGTCGGGCGAGTAGTGGTGGCAGGGGTATTTAGTGAGATGGTTCGTAGGAGCTAGTGAGGATACAGGGAAATCTGGAAAGGTAAGTAGTGGCATGACTTTGCAGCAGTCGTGTGCGAGAGAAGACTAGAGATGGGTAGCGTGGGCGAGGAGAGTGGACGGAGCGCAGTGTTCACTGCAACGGATGGTAAGCAGAGAACAGCGAGCCGCTGACACAGCACGAGGGAGCGCCCGTGCGAGGACAGATAGTGTACGATCAGATGTGGTGCGGAGATAGCTATGTGCGGGGGAAGAATTGATCTGTATCGGTATTGCGCGAATGGTGCAGAGATTGGCCAAGATGGGGCTGGCGGATTTAGAGAGGAGGGCGTGACCAAGTCTTGCCGCGCAGTTTGTGCATGGAAGATCGTGGAGTGCATGTTTGGGGGGTGGGGGTGCGCGTCTGCTACGGATCTGCGGCGCGAGAGACGATCCGCGCCCGCGCGCAAGAGAGAAGTGGTGGTGGTGGTGCTGCGACGGCAAAGGAAGAGCGGAGAAGAGGAGGGGGGAAGTAGCAGGGGTGATTGAGGATTGTTGGGTGGGTGACGCGAGTGTTTGGGAGCGGTCGCCAAGGATACGCGGCGTGAGGGAATTTGGTGTGGTAGGAAGTATAATGTTTTAGGTTGTAGGGGTGTGTTCCTGTTAGGTTGAGTTGTTGTAGTATGGGGGGGGGGGGGGATTTTGTTGTGTGGTTAGTGTAGGTGTGGCGAGTTGTCGGGGGCGCAGCAGTCAATCCGGTGGTATGCGGGACGTGTTTCATGCAGGGGGGCGAGTCGTTGGTATATGCGAGAGAGTAGAGTGTGGACTACGGTTGGCAAGCTGGTGGAGTGGAGCGGGTGGGGGCGGGCGCGTGCGCTGGCCGTGTGGTGTAGGGCAAATTGACGTACTGCCCGGACCGCGACAGTGGGTGGGGTAGTGCAGTGCCGGCGCGCGCAGGCGGCAGCTGCTCATCCGACGGGATGGGGCGTGAGATATCTCACGCTAGAAAGTTGTGTGTTGGTTAAGCGTTGGCTGGTTAGTCTATTAGAAGATGTCATGCTTAACCGGCTGTAGCTTGTTGGTGGCGAGGGGGGCTCCACAGGTTGTGGCGACGGGGAGTTGCAGGTTAGCGCCGCGGTAGTGAGGCGACGGTGTATAACGTCGACAAATTTGACAGAGCGTGCTTCGATGATGAGGTACGGAGATGTCGCGAATGCATTATTTGTTCTGATCCGGGCATGGAGCAGAGTTAGGGAGATAGCGAGTTATGGAGTTCAGGGGGTTTAGGACGGGAGGCCGAGGAGGATGGTATGACCGATTGAGCAGGGTCGGGGGGGAGTGGATTGCGGATGGGTGGTATGCAGGGGGCTCGTAGGGGAGAGATGGGGGATATGCCAGTCTAGAGGAGTAGGGGTCTCGGATGTTTGGGTCGTGGGAGGATGGTCAAACAGTGAACACAGAGCAGGGTGTAGTGTGGGCGAAGTAGGGTGAATGGGGCATGTTCTTGGTGTAAGAGCCATGGGAGAGTTGCGTGGGCGGGGGGATACCGTGAGAAGCGAGGTGGGCAGTGTGCGTTTTCGAGGTGTTGGCCAGGATGTCAAGAGGAGAGAGCAGAGGAGTCCGTGCACTGAGTGGTTGTTGGAGCGGAGGAGGAAGGTACGAGGGGACCGCGGCGTGTGTGATAGTGTTTATAAGGCCGGCCCAGAAGAGAGGCGGAGTGTGTGGGGTCAGTGGTGGTTACTTATTGTGGGAGCAGGGGTTGGATGCAGGTAAGGGAGAGTGTGCAGGGAGGGAATCTGCAGGGCGGTGTGGGGGGGCAGGTAGACTTGCGAAAAACGGTTGGCGGGGTGGAAGAGGCGCTGGTGTTGGGGTTGAGGCTATGTATGAAGGCGCACTGAGTAGTGACAGGGAGATGCTGGTTTGGCGCGCGAGGAGAGAAAGGAGAGTTGTGGTCGTAGTGGGGAGTGGAATTGGGGGGTCGCTGGGACTGGTTTGGATGCAGTGGAAGGTGATGGGCGGGGTTCAGGAGTGCTAAGAGCGCAGCGGGGGGGGGCGGCAAATTAAATAAAAATTGGACCCGGTTCTTCAAAAATACTGCTTTAAAAAGTGTCGCATTTCGAAAAGTGTTTGCTCTGTTAGGAGATCTTTTAACGTAGATTTCAAATATACCAATTTCAGATTGCGATTTCAATCACTGATCAATCTAGGTTTTTACTTAAAAATGATATCGGCAGGCGATTATCTCCCTTATCGGATTAACTCCAGAGACCCAGACGCTCTAATCAGATGAAAGACTAACCGTTCAGACGTTTTTTTCTTATTTCATCATCGGAGTGACAACGGGATGGCACACGGCTTGCCTATGAAAGGGCGTTGGACGGAGCCGTGAAATACTTGTCCAGTCTTGAAAGGAGACAGGGACACTTCCGACGGACACTCTTTCCGTCGTCTGCTTGTTTTCGCGCGTCGCCTTAAAGCACGCGAGCCAATGGGAATTTCGTCGTCCAGGGAATCGTCGCCCTGCGTCCAACGCGAGCTCGTCGAAGAAAACGAAGGTCGCGATCCGCAATGGGGACCCGGCCTCCTGCTATCCCTGGGGTCGGCGGCGCCGGCCGCGTGGCGGGGAAAAAGCCTTTGCAATTTGAAAAACGGCAGTTGCTACAGCGTGCGGGTCTACGGGGAGCGCGGATGCAGCACGGACGGCTCTCTTACAGTAATAATAGGTGTGATACAATGTATACGTGATGACATTAGTACATTTTACATGTACATGTCCATATTGCATATTTATATATTTCTCAGCTAGTGAGGTGGAATTACAGTAAAACTTGAAATATATCATACTTTGCACATCTCGAAAACTAAATGTAGCTCGAAATGTACACCATGTCACTGCAAGCATTACAACACCACCCTACACAGCACAGCCCTCAGGACAGATTATTACATCAATGTTCAATACTATTGCGAGAATATCTATGCAGTGCCAATTGTTCAAGATTCAAGACTCATTTAACAGAGCTACCAAGTCTCCCGCATTTTGCATGAAAATCATGCATTTTGGGTCCGTCTCACGATCTCACGCAGAACACCCAATTTCTCACGCAAAATGACAAAAAGTAGCATTATTGTAGATTTTTGTACCATTTTGGAGCCTCAAAACCCTAAATATTGGCAGTTTCGTCGCACATCAATCCTTGTGAGTGCGATGTTTTCATGCAGGCGATCGTTATATGCAAGATAGATTACTACGTGCAACTTATGTAGCGTGCGCGCGTGCCTCCTTTGTGTACAAATTACTACTGCGAGCGCGCACATGTGGTAATGCGCGCCGCATGCGCACTGCTTTCATCCACGATGCGAATGATCTCACGCAAATTTTTTTTTGAACTTGGCGTATCTGATTTAAATTCATGCTTGTAACCCGTACTGTGTTGTGCAGCCCATCAGTTTGCACATTGGCGTAGTTAGCCCGTAGTTAGGGGGACGTATAACGTCACAAATTTACAAGCTCTGTCTATATGAGGACAATTCCAATGCAATTATTTTGTTCTGATCCGCAAGCAATTAGAATAGCAGTCAAGTTCAGTTGAACGAGGCCAGGAATATATCATTTTTAGCAGACGGGGATATGTCATGTTTAGCAGCTGAATGAATGGGATATTTGCCAATTCTAAAGTAGGTCAGTTTTGGCTGAGGATTCAAACATAACACAAGCAGGTTTTTATGCAAGTAGTAATGGCATTTCTTGTGTGTAAAGTCCATGGAAGTTCTCTGACCTGTAAACAGTGCAGTTCTTTTCAGTGTTGCCAGATTCAAAAAGACAGATTATCCTCACTGATTTTTTACAAGGATATTACAGGACCCCTGTTTATATTTAACCCCCAAAAGAAGCATTGTGGTCTAGTGGTTTACTTTGTGGGACAGTTGATCATAAGGTATAGGGTTCAAATCTCAGGCTGTGGGTCATAGACTTGCAAAAACTTGCAAGACCTGTTTTGACTATTAAACCACTAGATTGACAAAGTCTTTTCCCAGAAAAAGAAGAGTTGTGGTCTAGTGGATGAATTGGCCGGACTGTTGATCATAAGGTATGGGGTTCAAGTCTAAGCCACTGTACTAACGTCCTTTGGCAAAATACCTTTGACACCAATCTACAACCAGCTGTTATAAGATGGTCTCAGGTAGGGATTCCCCTTGAAATGCACTCTGCACTGGTAATATTTGCAGGGCCTACTAAACTACTATAACAGCCCAGGGCAACAATAATTTGAAGCGCTTTGGGAGTGAATTGGGATATAAGAGAAATACATGTACTATGAAAGAAAGTGAAATATTAAATAGTGTACACTATCAAGTAGTCAAATATGTATCACGTTTCATTGAAGGGAAGGTCTGGACCCAAAATAAGTTGCTTAAATTTTTTTATAAATAGCAGAATAAATTAAAAACAGATAAAAAAATGTTTGAAGAAAATCTGGCTAATAATAAGAAAGTTATAAATATATTTATGATGCACCAAAAAAAAAAAAAATGATCGCTATACCAAATTGGCAAAACCTGTGGTGTCGTAAGGGCACAACTTGGCAGGCATTTTCTATATTTTTATGATAAATTTTCACTTTTTTTTGTTAAGAAACTGTTTTTCTCATAACTTTGGGCAAGATATATTGATGGCAATATGTTATTGCATCTATGCATTTTCATAAAATGAGAATTATAATGACATTTCAAATGAAAAGTGATATTTTTCATAAAATTCAACATTCATGAATATCTTTTTTCTATACTGAAAACCTACTTAAAATCTTTGTTTTTTGTAGTTCTAGATGGGGTGCTGATTTTGCAATGTATGTATAGATGCAAAAGCATATTGCCATCAATATACCTTGGCCAAAGTTATGAGGAAATCAGTTTCTTAACAAATAAAATGAAAATTTAAAACAACGTAGAAAATGCATGGCAAGTTGTGCCCCTATGACATCACAGCTTTGTGACTGTGCTGCCAATTTGGTATAGCGATCAATTCTTTGTCCATCATAAATATATTTATAACTTTCTTAATATTAGTCTGATTTTCTTCAAACTTTTTAATTCTGTTTTTCTCATATTTCTGTTTTTTATAAAAGTAACTTAATTTGGGTCCAGACATTCCCTTTAAACATTTTGGTATGTTGCGCGATTATGAAACATTTCTTGGATTCATTCATCCCCTGTTAAAATGGATACGGATGAGTCACTTGTCTGATTCTGATTGCACATTATATTGTAAAAGGCAAGCTAATGACAATGGATGCATGCAGCAACGATATACGTCGTATTGGCTTAGCCCAAGAAATAAAGTTGAAGAAAATCTGTTATTCCCAGGGATACCCTCGATCTGCATGTAGGGGTCGATTTATCACAGATATTGCATGCTCTAATGCATTATTACTGAACTCCAAATGTGCCATGATAGTGAATGCTTTACAACAAATATACCAGGGCCCGTATTCCATAAAAGCATGAAATTTAAGCATTTTTGTTTATCTTTGAAATGCGTATTCCATAAATACGCCTTACTTAGAATTTTGTCCAAGCCCATTTTTGTTAGTGAAGCATAAATTCTTAGATCTAAATGGAATTGCGCCTTCAAATCGCACATAACAAATGAGAATTTTATCTTAACTTTAAAGCCTACTACCTAGTGGCTTAACTTTAATGTTGATTATATGGCAAGCTCATTTGAGACCACAAAAATTAAAAATGACGATATTAATAAAATTCAGACTTTTGCTTGATGCTTTCTGACCTCAGACAAAGTGCTTTACATGTTTGGTATAAAGGCTAAGAATTTTTTTCCTTGGACAAAATCTTAGAAAAATACATATAGACTTAAGACAAATTGCCTTAGTATAGTTTATGGAATACGGGCCCAGATATATATTATGTTATAATTTTGCATGATGTATGCACTACACAAGAATAGAGTGAATCGATGATTTAGAATTACCTACTCAATTGAAAGAAAATCTGGAGTCCTGATTAATTGCATAAAGTGAGATTGAAAACCAAAATCATAATTGATAAGAGTAGTACTGCTAGTAAGTACTGTCAAATAAATTTCACAATCACAAAAGCATTTTGGTTTGTGTTGTGATCGTGTATTTCAGTTTTCATGGCATTTAATTTCTCAATAACTAGTGCGTGATTAGAATCTTTTGAAATAGTGATACAGATATTACTGTATTGAGAGGTTAAAATTGCAAGCATCATCCAGGCTTCCCAGACTGAAACTTACTGTAAATAGAAGAAAGTGAAATTGTCATGGGTAAAACAATGATGTTGAAATGTTCAAATTTAGTTTTATTTTAAACGCAATTTGGGGAATTTTGGGAAAAGCAACACAAATGTTTATAGGCCAGCATAATTAATAGTTTCTTTCAAAAATGTGCCAAATGTTGAAGCTTTGAAATGGATTTTTTGTTGCAACCAAGTACCTTGCCAAAGGATGTTGTGCTGTGCCAATCATTGAACCTAGAACCTTCCAAGTCCCTATTCAAGTTATTACACCACTCTTCTAAAGACAACTCCACAACCCATCCTGAGGACTAATCTTGCCAAATCATGTAATCATCAACTAGTAACATATTAACATTAATCAATTGAAATATTTGATTATCATTAGCTGGGTACCTTGAGAAATAATATATCTACATGTAGGCAAGCATGGATCTAGGATTCACAATTTTCAAAGGATTATGCAGGCCCAATTGTCTAGGGACAATAGTGGCTCTATTATGTTTGGGAATGGTCTGATACTTTCAATTGTGTGACGTAGGGCTGGATCTGCTACTGGTAATCAACAACTTATAAGTCCAGAATGCAGCTTAAGCTGACAGTCTAGCAGATATGATTGTAGTTTTGTTGTCATTACAAAAAGAGTCTCTCTCCTTCTGTATAACACAAAGAGGGTGTTAGATCTTTCCTTATCAGAAGACATTACAAAGATTACATGTTCATATGCATGTATCAGGAGGGCATTTCATCAAAGGACTTGTTGGACATTTTGTCTGACAAACTGTTATAAGCTACTGAAATGCTTGCATCTGATTAGCTGAAAGCAAATTTGTTAGATGAAATGTCTGACAAGTCCTTTGATGAAATGCCCTCCAGGACAACTACAATGCACCCCTGGACAATGCCCCACCCCTGGGACAACTACATGTACATGTATCTCCCCCCCCCCCCTCCCATGTATAGTGGCTAAAATCTTAGGCCAGGGCGTACATTGGTTGTCGTGTGAAAGTTTGCCCTTAGAAATATTAATTTTTATAATAAATTTTATTTTGAACTATTCTCTTTATTGTATGGATCAATGTAAAGAAAATTAGTTTATTGGCCATGGCTTTCTAAGGCACATGTACACAGGAGCTCTTACCTAGAAATCTCACCTAAACTCAGAATCTGGGCATTGTGGAAATCAATTTTACAATTTCATATTGAATTGAGTACTTACCTGTAGAAAAAGAAAAATTATACATAATGTTCAACATATAGGCCCTATGGGAAAGTCCCTTACATGTAATTTAATGCCATATTGCCACCTGATATTTACAAATAAGTGTATCGGCAGTAGCATTGTACATGTACATGTACCTGCATACTCTCATTCACAAGCGATGAATTCAGTCCCACCCACTTGTTTGCATGCTGTACTTGGCACAACTAGGGCAGTTATGGTTAATTCAATAATTGCCTTTGAGTGGTGCTATCAAGGGACTCTATTAAAATTGCATTGTAGTTCCAGCAGACTGCACACAAGGGCAAACAATATGTGTCCCATTTCTTCAATAAAAAAGAGTGAAAGAACGATGCTGTCTCTCTGCATTTTTCTATGCCCTTTTGGCAAATAAGCCCATTTTGTAATTTTTGCATGAGCAGATGAAGGTCATTTGAGATAAACCATCATGATATTTTTCAAATCAATGAGAAAGGCAAAATATTGTCATATACAGTGCGTCCCAAAAAGAACTATACTTTTTTTAAATAGCTACCAAATAGAAAAATATATGATTATTGGGGAAAAGGTTTATAAATATATAAAACTCATATCCTCAACTATCATTATGATACAAAAAATTCCGAAAATAATGCATGCTTCAGTGATTAATGCCCACTTTTGTAAAGGACACAAAAATTACCCTGTGCAGGAATTCACTATTCATTTTGCACCTGGTTATGGAACGCCATGAATAAGTCAAATTAATGATAGAATCAATCGCCAACAAAGACAAATATAAACTGAAGTCAAGCAAAATTTAATGATATGAAAACAAAACAGTTGAAACAGTACATTTTTGCATAATATTGATTGTTTTTCTAACCTTTGGTTTATTTTTGACTCTGTTTGCTGATTTATTCCATCATTAATTTTGACTCCTTCATGGCGTTCCATAAACAGGTGCAAAATGAATAGTGAATTCCTGCGCAGGGTAATTTTTGTGTCCTTTACAAAAGTGGGCATTACTCCCTGAGGCATGCGTTATTTTTGGAATTTTTGTTGTCATAATGATAGTTGAGGATATGAGCTTTATATACATATAAACATTTTACTCAAGAATCTTATTATCTTTATTTGGTAGCCATTTCAAAAGTGTATAGTTCTTTTTGGGACGCACTGTATAATTGTTATCCGTTGATAGAACAACAAAGAGTTTATAAAGTAATGTTTGATGTATTTGACAGCAAACCAATTAGTTTAAAGTGGACAATGCAAAAGAAGCTTTTCCAATTGTTCACGAATGCAGCCTTTTTATTCTTGTTGCGTGGTAAATGTATATGTAGCAGTTCTTTATAGTTTGAAAAGCGCTGATTGCTATGCCGGGCCAGCTTATGTAACATCTTGTTTTGAAATCAGTTATAGATATTAAGTGCTTGCAGCTACATGTACATGTAGATGCTAATGAAAAAAGAAAGGTAATTTGAGAAAAGTTGCTCAAGAATTACATGTAACTACACAATGGCTTATTATCTACGTGTTGCATGTACATGTACATGTACATGTACATGTACATGTAGGAAAGAGGTGATCTTGGAAGAAATTCATTTTAATCAGGGTATCATCTGTTCATCTTGATTGACACAAGGTTTCAGTTGAGCTTTCCTCCAGTGTTTTCTTACCTATTTGTATTGGATTCCTGCCTGTTACTGTCAAGCCCTGTACACATTCTTTGTGTCGGTAGTTTGCAGCATTTATATCCGCACAGGTATTCAGCAATAAATAGAGTGTAGTTAGAATTGGAACCGTATAACAACCATACCATTCATTTGATTGCACAATTGCTCATAATTGGTACATTGTATGTTGCTCAAAGACTTAAACACTAGTTACCCAAAGTACAGAGGGGGGGGGGGGAGAAGAAATACTCTCGGGTAATAAATGAAAATGTTGTAGCTCATTAGCCTTTTTTTGATAGTGTATTTAGCTATTTCTCAGTCTGGCTTTGGTCTTCAGTGAAGATAATTTGCTACCTCGCTGACTGTACCTTTGGGTTTGGTTGGAAGCTCATCCTCAAATCTCCCTCTTTTTGTCCTAATTGCTTATCTCGTTGAGATTGAAGTGTCTTTTGTTGTGTTGTATTGTGCTTGATGGAAGCCTACTTTCTAGCTTTGTCTGCTATGTGCGTCGCAGGCTGAAGCTATTGTCCTCCCTGTCCTTGAGGAAAGGCCATCCAATGGAACTGGCAAAAAGTGGCTGTGGTGTATGGTCTTTGGAGATGAGTTCTTTTGTCCTCTCCATCTTGGAGGACCTTGCCCTGATGAGGGGACTTGTATGACTACTCACACTCACATGCAGCCTACAGTGTATAAACCTGTCTATAAACTTCATAAGACATCCATTGGAAATGGCAAAATTGGCTGTGTATGGTCTTTGGAGACAGGTTCTTTTGTGTCTTGTAGGACTTTGCCCTGATGAGAGGACTTGTATGACTACTCAGACATACACCAAGTTTTAA
>CALNVZ010003435.1:12062413-12154372 GCA_940671915.1 Paracentrotus lividus | reverse complement strand
GCAAGGCAGGCCAGTCAACCAGGCAGCCTGCCTGAATATCCAGATTATGTTATATCATGTTGCAGTCCTACCCTGGCCTAGCAATGTACATTCTGGCTTCATCACTACACGGAAAGGATTACGTGGGACTGATGACAGTTTGTCATGGGAATAATAGAGTTGAGAAGTTCAAGGTTGTCATAGAATAATAAGAGAATTATTTGGCATGCGTTGCATTGTCATCTCATGCACATGGGGAAGAGTAGCAACAGGTTAAAGCTGGTGTATAGTTTCGGGAGAAAGAAACATTTATTTTGATTCACATTAAGATAAATTATGATAGATTGAATCCAATAACTATAATAAAGCTAATTATAGTACTTGAAATCTCGTTTTAGTGTCTTTATTTCATAATATAAGGATAAAAAAGATAAGTCGGGGACCCGTCTCAGGTTAGCGCTCACGTGGAAAACCAATGGGGTTTCTCTTGTGTGGGTGTTACACACAGATCGTTCGCACTAATTCACGCCGTAACCTCAGGCGTGCGAACCTGTCAGCAGAGGTCTAAACGGCAGTTGGATTGCGCTATATTCAAACTTTATAAATGAAATTCATTGGAAATATTGAAAGGAATGTCACAAGATCTCTCACACATATCTTTTAGTGCAATGTGGACAACATGTAACTACATTTGATCGGTTTTGTGCCAATTCCTTTTTTGCTACCAAAATTATACACCAGGTTTAATGTGTATAGCCCCATTGTATTTTCAAATGTGTAGGTATTCAGGTCTTCATTCTTAACCTTTTTCATAGGGAGTTTGAATTTAACTTTTTAGTTTATATGGGCATGTGGCACACATTTAATTTTCCTATATTTTTCAGGGTCTAGAAATGAAATTTGGGTTCCACTGCATACTGGCCGCCATCTAACGTCAAGCCCTGGGTTAATAAATCAAAGTTGTTCAGGTTTTTTTTCTTCAATAGGTTATTCCCCCCCCAAAAAAAAATAAATAAATAAATAAAAATAAATAAATAAATAAATAAATAAAATAAAAATTGTGATCCTACATACCCAGTCTGTTCACTCTCTACAAGAAAGAGAAGATTGTTATAAATGATAATAATCACTTTACACTCTCCAAAACCATGTTTTGATTACCTTTTCCCACTAAAACCGATATTTACTTCAATAGAATGATATACATGTATTTGCCTACTGTGCTAATTGACCTCAAATCGCCTGAACACCGAAACTACACTCCGAAAGATTTTTGCTCTATTGTTCCTATGTACTGTTCCCCCAAAAAAACGTATAGGACGCCCTCTATCAATAAAGCTATTTGAAAGCGTTTGTTGAGTAATGACCTACATTGTAATGGCAGCATACATGCCCATGTTTAGAGTTCACACTTTACAAGTGGCACGCAATCTAAAGTGACAACGAACCATTATACCAAGTGGTATAGTCCTTTCCTCAATTACAATTAAAAAATCAGCTAACTGAGCCTAAAATGATTAGAAATGATATAAATACACAATGAAATTATCTTTGTATAAAAGATGAGATATGACAAGGCAGTTGGTTGCATCCATTGTTATATGGCGCCTGCTATTGTGTTATAATGTTATGAATCATGTAAGTCATCCATGACCTGTCGTCTGACAAGTCTGTTCACACTAGATACAGGGTACATGTAGACTGTGTGTCATGCCAATGATTTATCTTCCACGTGTGAATATTAGGCTTTCAAGCTCAAAGTATACATGTAGTAAAAATACTTCTGAAATTTTGAAAGCTTGTTCACATTATAAGGGGTGACAGTATTAGATATTTTGCGGTACATTAATGTTCGCGGATTTTGCGCGACGATCGGCAGGCACAAATCTAAAAGCCTGCGAATACATGAGCATACTCTTTTATGCATGTATTGGGTACCTGCAATTGCGTGCTTACTAACATGCAGTGCAAATTCAAGAACCTGTGAACATTCTTTGAGGCCGCTCAGCGCGAAAAATTAATCGCGCGAAAAAATAACAGCGAATACAGTATGTGGGCCTGTGAGCCTAGTTGATTCAGGTAAACATGGGTAGACTTTGTGAGTCATGGCATCTTTTGGGTGTGAACGCCTCATAAGAACCTGTTCTCATTGCAAAGCTTCACTGTGGGTCACACCAAGATCTTATTTTAGGTGTGAATGCGAACATTTTACAAACCTGGAAGACTCTGTCGTCAAGAGCAAGCATATCAAACCAGTATGATTACTTTTAAAAGAGGGAGGGAGTCTGAATGGGTAGACTACACTGTAGGTAAAAGCCCACATTTTTCTTGAGAATGTTCTGAGTATTCTCATTTATTTGAACCAAAAATTTCTCCCAATTAATATACTGCATGTATTATTTTCACCTGATATCTCTGAAGAAACTTTATGCACCAAGTAATACATTAGTTGTCATGGCTACAGCAGAACGTTGATCATGAAATCAATAAAATGCTGTTGAGTAGAGATTTATCCTCCATGATTGCATGCTAGTGTTACCTGTTATTAACCAAAAAATATGTATCTGTTTCACTTAGCTATGATTCACATTACACAATGAATATGGAGAATATTTGTGAGTTTGTCTACATGTACATTGCATTACCATGAAGCTGTCTTGATTGTGCAACTAAAATGGATTGACACTTTTTTTTGTGTGGGACTGGCAGAAGTGACAGGCATACTTGTACTTGTCCACTAATATACTAATTTGATTTACTTTTTAAAGGGGAAGTTCACCCTGGAATTTTATTGGTCTTAAAAAATGAAGAAAAATAAAGGAAAAATATTGGTGAAAGTTTGAAGAAAATCGACCTAAAAATAGCGAATTTCAGAATACTTACAGTTTTGATTCTGTGACGTCACGTGCGAGCAGCTCTCCCATTGGTTCTGTATGTAAATTCCATAAATTTGTCCTTTTGTCATGGTTCTTGATAAAGGAATGGGTCAATTTGATATAGTCATATATATGAACATATGTTTGATGGTATATCTACCGCACAGGTGACATAATTAATTTCTTCTGAAAAAAATAACATTTTATGGAATTTAAACTACATAACACATAGGAGATGGGGGCATTTCACCAAAGGACTTGTCAGATATTTTATCCGACAAGTTTGCTCTCAGCCAATCAGATGCGAGCATTTCAGTAGCTTATAACAGTTTGTCGGATAAAACGTCCGACAAGTCCTTTGATGAAATGCCCCCCGGCTCGCATGTGACGTCACAGAATCAAAACTTTGAATATTCATAACTTCATCATTTTTTGGTTGATTTTCTCAAAACCTTCACTCATATTTTTCTTTTATTTTTCTGCAATTTTTAAAAGCAATTTAAAAACAGGGTGAACTTTCCCTTTAAGTGGTGGTACCAGCAGCAAGTGAAATTGCCATTGCATTTTTTTATTTTGATCAGGCTTCTTGGAATATATTGCGATGTATAATTTTTTAACAATCAAGATTTCATGGGAAACTATCAACTTACGTGTAAAGTACGTGTAAGTGATAAAATAGTTTACCAAAGTAAATCTAGATCAGACGTTAATCAGATCTTGATCTAAGTAAAACTGCTCTAGTTACAACCTTATAAAGACCACATTCCCCCTTTAATAATGTACTGTATTAAATCAACCTGTACTTAAATATACCACCTAACTACATATAAAGATTACTTTTCCTTTAATAGCAGTCTTTTCTGTAAAGCTTTTACTGAATTTAGAAACAAAAGAAATTATACTTGTATTATTAACCCTGATTTTTGTTGTTGCTCGTCTTCTTCAGTTTGGGCACCCATTATACGAGCCAACCGTCCAGCTTTCACTGAATTTGGAAATAAAAGAAATCATATTAACCCTGATTTTTGTTGTTACTTTTCTTCTTCAGTTTGGGCACCCATTGTACGAGCCAACCACCCAGATTTCACTGAATTTGGAAATAAAAGAAATCATATTAACCCTGATTTTTGTTGTTACTTTTCTTCTTCAGTTTGGGCACCCATTGTACGAGCCAACCGTCCACCGATGAGACGAATAAGGACAAGGACCCTCCGTCGTCCCACCCTGATAAACAGCAGCCCACCACTAACACCACCCATCCAGAGATTGCCCCATCCCCACAGGCCCAACCTTTACAGGCAGTCAGGCAAGAAGCTCCCGTCCCCGTGGCCCAACCATCGCCGTCGCCTGGGAAACCACCACCGGACAAGTCGTCGTCGTCCCACCCGAATCTGTCGCTTTACGATGACGAGGTTCGGAACATGCTCCTGGGGAGGATATCGGTGGTGAAGTGCAAGACCAAACCTAAGATGATCCGGATCTATGTCAGTGCTTCTCATGATGGTAAGCAAAAGTTTAAAAAGCAAACAATTTCAAAGATTTTGATCTATAATTATTATTATAATATAGTTATTCTTTGAAATATTCTCAGTCATCCAGGTAAATCAAACATAAACTGATGAGTAAAAACTGTTTAACTGGAGTTATGTTTTGAGTTACGTCTGCCTGATGAAGCGTCCTGGATAAGACGTGAAATGTGATAACTCAAAACTTGTTTCCTCATCAGTTTATATTATAAAAGTAACTTATTTACACCGGGTAGCCACTTCAAATCTAAAGAAATTTTCTGCCAGTGGGCCCTGCATTACATAATGTTACCATTACCCCTTTACATTCTGAAATATTGATCGCCTGGCTAGAAGGCAGAGGGTTCTATTTTTAAGTCTTTGGTATAACTTGACCGGGGATCAAACCTATGATCTCCCTTTTAACATGATTTGGATGATTCCGTAATGGTAAAAGTTAGCCAAAGTTTGTGGAGTAACATTTACTTTCAAAGATGTAGATTGTCAGTCATTGTAGAGGAACTCTTGAGGGCAAGCCATCACCAAAGTTTAACCAATAAGTTTGGGAGATTTAGCTTGCCAATGATTTAGATGAACTTATTCTACGTCGTTGAATGACAGTAATTTTCAAATATTAATATTTTCAGGTATTTAATTGATCTCATGTTGGTTAAGGCTTGCTAGATTAACAATAATTTTTAAAGATTTACATTTTCAGGGATTCAGGTGATCTCACAAGAGAGGAAACCTCATCAAAATTATTTTGAGATGTTTTATTATCAATGATATTGATGGTCTGTTGATTGTCTTGGCAGAGGATATCTATGGCACGTTGTGAAGTGAAGCAATAAACTTGCCTTTTCTGTTGCCATAGTACTAATGAATATATTGATGCATAAATCCAACTCTTATAGAAAAAAGAGTCAGATGATTTCTAAATTTGGCAAATATCAATGATGATTATTTGCTTTTATAATTTTCTATTCTGGGATATATTCGTAGTGGGCTTATCTTTTTGAATGAAAGAGAAATCCATCACCGGATATTAGGCGGAGAAATCAATTGCGAATCTAAACTCCATAATGGATGAAAATTTCATGTATCCAATAAAAGATATTCCGAGATGGGATGCAGTCATAGAGATTTACGAATTGATTGATTTTATGACCTTCTATCTCTGACGAACTGTATAGATTTCTCTAAATCTCTCTCAATGCTGATTGTTGATGAGAATCAGCAAATATCATCTGTGATGTTAGAGTGAACATCTTAAAGATACCTGGGAGAATATATAGGAGATTGTTCAATTCATTGCTTGGTGATCTATCATTATTTTTGGCCCATATTCTGAACCGAAGACTGAGTTTGTATGATTTGCAAGTTCATGCAAAGGTATTGTGCGTTTCTTTTGTCTGATGCATCAGTCAACATCAGAAAAAGAATAGCTTCGCACAAACTTGCAACTCGTACAAACTCAGTCTTTGCTCCAGAATATTGGCCTTAGTGTTAGGGTTTACATTCTGGCTTCAGGGCAAGCATTTAGAATAAAGTCATGCTATGGTCACAACATATGCGGGTCACAAAGCCTGCATCAAGTGGCTACCAATTCTTGCGGTTCCTTGTGTTTGACATGGATGTAACATGGTGCTCCTGCATGCCTGAGAACATGCACCTCCCTGTGTTCGACACAAGGATTTTCTGTGAACTCTTGCTTACGCGAGACGTCGAGAGGTGCAGGACAGGTTATGACCGGTTATGACCATGTCATGATGGTTAAGTATGGTGTTTTTTTGTAGGGTAAATGTACAGAATGGAATATCATAGGAGAAATATATTGGCCAAAGAGCTTATTAGGAGTCGTTGGAGTAACTTGCCAGCATGAGATCTGCAATCAGAAGTCTTCTGGTAGCAATCATCAGTCCCCAACTTGGGATATTTGTCTTCTTTTTTTTTTTGTGGTAGTGTCACTTATCCAATTAAGTCATTGAGATAATTTATTGGTAGCATTAAAATTTCAAAGTGTGGTAGAAGATATTTTGTAGAGCTTGCTTGAAACTGGTTGATGGAGAAATCATCTGCATGTAGCAATTATTTGTCTCGAAAAATATGTACTGTAAACACCATATATTTCAAGTCCATATATTTTTGTGATTTTGATTCAAGACATGGAATTCGTGAGAGAATTTTTTTGCAAATTTATTGTATTTGCATTCATTTTTTACAGAAATATCAGGTTCTGTAAGTCGCGAAATTGAAACCACTGCGAAATATTAAGCATTAGTACTCTATTGTTGTAGTATCAAGATAGGTATTAGGTTTGTAGCACTTGCTTGTTATTAGCATCAAATGGAAAATCTTCAGCTGTTCCATTTGCATACTTACTCCTCCTGGCCTGGAGCCCCCATCTTGTCTGACAAAGACACAAGCATTTCATCTTCAAGACGAAGACGTCACAAGCCAGCCATCCAGCAAGCCTGTCAGTTGCTAGTCTGCAAGCAAAGACTCCAATTTGAGGCTTTAATTTAAGAAAATGCGTCATGTCTAGAGGCGAGACTAGTTCAGCTTCTCACTGCCTGTGTCGTAATAGTGTCCTGCCCATGGCCTTTTGTAGTTTCATACTCCAGCCTATTGTGCGATCAGGGAGGTGAACGATGGACATGGCTATGTGATGCACTACGCCGTACACCAGGGTACTGTTACAACCCGGGGTACCCGTTGTGCAGTGCCCTCTCGTGTCCATTAGCATACTGTTATACAGTGTTTTCACGCTGAGTATTAATTTCATGGTCATCTGATCGGTGCAACAATGATCACAACGCCTGTTTTCCTTCTTTAATATTATCTAATGACAATAATAGTACAAATTTAACTTAGTATAATAACTACTCAAGAATTTATATAGAATTTTGGACAGTTTGGCAACCCAGGGTAGCGCTAAAAATAAAATTGATAATTCAACAAAATTGTGGATATTTAGTTGGTACCCCAGGGTACCAAATACTGCATCATGTGCTGGTCTGCAAGCACAAACTCAAATTTGACACTTCAATGAATTATTGTCTAGGATGTAGGCTAGCCCCCCAAACCAGGAGGTCTGATGATTAGAGAAGCCTCAGTACACAAGTGAGTCTAGCCTTCTACTTCAGACCCCACTAAGTGAACACCATGGATTTGTGCCTGCAAATTAGGTATGTGCCTGGGAAGTACAATGTAGTCATCCAGGCAGCTACGGGGTAAATACAAAGACTGTGCTCCCAAATGTCAGGGGTCGTTGGAACTGGGTGTCCCAGCATGCATTATCAGCTTGGGTGAATACGATGGCATGGCGTAGCATTGGAAGTAGTCTGCAAGCACAGACTGTGATTTGACACTTTTTCAAGAATATCTAGTATACAGTGAAACCATTGCAGCTTCCTATGATCTCTGTCAAGGAACTACAATACAGGGCCTGTGAGATGCAGTGTATAGTTTTACGATTCAGACCCTGTTGTATGTTTTATGATCATAGAATTTGCAGACTATCGCGGCTTGGCGATTGTGAGTGTGTGCTTCTTGCGTGTCATGAGCAGCTGGTAGTATCACTTCACGTTTGTACCCCTGTCCTTGATAATGACATGACAGCATGTGACAGCAAAGTATCTTCATCAAACGATTCTCTATCTTGTTGTATCTTTCTACATGTAGCTGTTGCTGTCTCATCTGTTCTTTTGCTTATCACCCTCCAAACATGTTTAGAACTTTTCAGGTGATCTGCATTTGTATCGGCTTGCTTCCTTTTTGCAAATATTTTCATGTGGTTCATGCCTGATATAGTTCATTTTTCTTTATCTTCTTTGATATTTTGTTTCTTTTGACAAACTAATGTCTGATTTCACTCTTATAACCTCTCTCACTCTCTCATTCTTTGGGTCAACTCCTAATATTCTCAAAGTTTGTTCTCTTTGTAACTTATTTTTCTATTGACACACCCCCTCTCTCCCTTTCTCTTTTATTTTCTTCTCTCTTCCCCCAGGTTCTACCCCTTGCCTTCTATTCCTCTTTCTCTCCCCCTCTCTCTCTTCCCCTCTCTCTCTCTCTCTCACTCTGTACATTATATCTTTCCTCATCTCCCCATCTTTATATCTCTTTATGTTTTTCTGCCTCCTCTCCCTCTCTCTCCCTCATACTCTTTTTCTTTACCCCCTTTCTCTCATCAATGTTTCAGTTTCTCTCTTCTTCCAGGTTTATGTCTCTCTTTCTCCCTACCTATCTGTCTATTTTCATCTTGTTATTTTGCTGGTGTTGTAACAGGCGCTAGATCGTTTTCTTGAAGGGGCCTCATGATAGGTGTGAAGTAAGAGATAATCAATGAAGTCTGATCAGGCATTTTAGCTATTTGAGTTGATCAGGATCGCACTGCGTACAGATTACACCATTAGAACAGGTTATTACGTTACACATTAAAGGGTAAGTTCACCCTGGAATTTGATAGCTTGTAAAAAAAATGCAGAAAAATAAAAAGAAAATTATGATTTATTAGGTTTGAAGAAAATCCATCAAAGATTGGCTTATAGTCTTTGAATTCAGCTATAAAAAATCATATTGGAGTGGATATTAGGTAACGATACTAATAGAATAGGCAGGTCAAATCATATTGGAGTGAATATTAGATAGTGATACTAATGGAATAGTCCGGTAAGATTTGGATTGTAGTCTAAGGGTGGTATCTCACTTCGCGGAGACGTCTCTGCGACAGAATAGAAAATTTTGTCTCCGCAATGGATAAAAAGTATTAGAGACGTCTCCGATACGTCTCCGTGACAATTTATGAAAAAAAAGTCTGAAGTAGTCCCAAATCTGTCTCTGAGACGTCTCCGAGACATCTCCACGATATTGGAGACGTCTCTAATACTCTTTATCCCTCATGGAGACAAAATTTTCTATTCTGTCGCAGAGACGTCTCCGAGAAGTGAGATACCACCCTAACTGAACCTGTGTTTTGATAAGGACAGACATTATTGACACAGAACTGTGTGCTTCCTTTCATGAGTACTATCGTTAAGCAATCTAGGTCAACGCTTGATCAATCGGTGTCTGGTAGAAGGAGACTAGCGATGCGACACACATGATCACATTCATGAGTACATGGGTACATTATGTATGCGTGAGATCGCCCCATATCTACTGTGCTTAGACTTATTGAAAGTTGTGTAGATAGAGATCTGTGATTCGATTTGGGTTTTCCTTTAATGCTGTTTACATGTAAAGTAATTTAGCAAAATTACACATTCTTTCAAAAAAAATGTCAGAGCAATTTGAATTAGGTGCATTTGTCAAATGATGTTGGAAGCAGAAGGTCACATGTACCAACAGTTTTAATTAAAATATTACTCTGATTTACATGTATTTGATTATGAAATCAATATAAAGCATGTTTTAAAGATTCACTGTAATTCTACTTTTATTAAAACCACAGCTTGTTATTCATATTTCACACAAAAAAAAAAAAAAAAAAAAAAAAAAAAAAAAAAAAAAATGGAATGAAAAGCCTGGTCCCTGTAAAAATGGATTAACTTCTTTTGATATGCACTGTACTGTAAAGAGAAAGAAGGTATGTAGTGCTAGACGTGTTTCTTGTACTTCAATGAATACTGGGGGAGAATGATTAGATTTGCTTGTAGGCTTGTGAGGTGTAGATTAGATTTCTAGTTATTAGATTCTCAGTTTTTATTAGGTTTGGTATAAAGTCATATGATTATGGTATCATCGAGGCATAAGCCAAGAAGAAGAGGGAATTTTCTGTCCATGGACTGGTGAAGTAGTAGTACATATTATTTATGTACATAAATTAATACTGTATTTTTTTTCATTTATTTTTATATTTTTTTTGTAATATGCAAATGTTTCATTCCATAAAGAAATTATGGTTTTACAGTACTTGGGTGTGTTCAATGTTCATTTTAAAATTTAAACTCGTACATGAATCCTGATACAAAACACAGAATGAGATCAGCGGTACACTGTTCAGTGTCGAAAATTTAAAGCTGATTATACGTTCATGGTCTTTAAATTCCCCGCTCTCAAAAACAAAAATCTGTGCCATTTTTTCACTTGAACCGGAAGCTTCCACTGCGAGAGCACATTTAAACACGTTTGAAAACTTAATTGTGTTCAGTGTCGCATTTCATGGCATTCGCAATGCTCAAGGTCGTAAAATCAAAGCTGATCGTGATTCAAAACGCATCTTTTTTGGCGTTTAAATTTTCCTCCGAATGGAGATTTGAAACACGTTTACTTTTACGACCGGGAATGGGGACAATAAACCCCCACTTTGTTTCTCTTTATATCAGCATTTCGTAATTGCGTTTTGTATCATGATTCATGTTGGCATTTAAAATTTGAAAATGAACATTGAACACACCCTTAGGCCTACAAAATGCAGATAGTCACAGCAATGAAATTTCCCATTTACAGAATTTTGCAGATTTATAAAAACAGTTGCTCTGTTAAACAAAGAAAAACACTATTTTACATGGCTTGTTAGAGCTCTCCACATACAAGTACAACCTAGATGGATAAGTAGACATGGTGATGAATATGAAATTTCCTTGAGAGAGAAAAAAAAGAAAAGAAGAGATATTTTAAAAGACAACTTTGGTTATTCCAATCAAACAAAAGTATTACTTTTAAAAATAACAAATTATTGCCTTTAGAAATTAGAATTCAGATAATAATTACAATAGAATTGAAGTCTTCATTATAATTTGGTCCACCCTCATAAAATCGTTTTATTTCATTAAATATGTTGGAAATCAAATTACAAGACATCACCATGCGTGTAACCAGGGGGGCGTTTCACGAAACCGTCATAAGTCTAACTTCTTGACTAAATCGGAGATAGTGAACAACTTGTCCACAAGCGGGTTCCCACGAAGCGCCCTCTCTGCAAGTCGTGGCAACAAGCTGACTAATACTTGACAGCTCCGGACTGTCATATCTTTTGGAGGCGCTGATACGTCAATCAAACGCAATTTATGGCAAGCATCGGTTTGGGCGAATGCATTTGCCGCGACAATTCTCATTTCTCATTTTTGTTCATACAAATGGGCAACCTCAGGATTTGGTCTATATCTAGAACATAAATGTTGTTAACAATTAAGTGATTTTTTACATCCAATAAAGAAATAATATCCGTTATATATCCATCAAGAATAATATTGATAATTGCAAGCATTATTCAGCTTACCATAAAGCAAATAAGAGACCCGGCAGAGACTACGTTGTAGTTTAAATCGATCTATAGTCCAAATATAATAATTGAATAGATTTTTTAAATTACAATGCACTATTAATTTCTTTTGTGAGCAACAGAAAATTGGAAAACCTCAATTAGCTCCATTTTCAGCTAAGCGTAATTTTCATAGTCTGATTACGAATACTATGAAATTAGCGCATCCGGGGGTACCATCTCATTTCTGAGTGGTCTTATTAATTTCATGATTGACACCTTGTAATATATGCAGTAAGAAATATTGTGCGTTTTAATCTTTATCAAATTATACATCTTTATTGAGCTTTCATACTGTTATTGACCGATTTTATCAACTTCAATTCGATAATATTAAAAATTTTGCTAACCACAATGTCTAAATATACAACAATACCGTGATTAAGGCTATTGCGTCGATGACCATCTCTCGATAATATCGATATTACAATTGTCGAGCTTGGAAGAGCTTTGTGTAACCGACTTAGTAAGATTGGAGCTAACTACGTAGTTGGTGGATAAAGATATGACTAACTTGTCCATGGTTTCGTGAAACGCCCCCCTGAAGCTATGTTATTGGCTAAATTCTAAATGCAGCTGTAGAGATCTTTAAATTATTCAACAGACCAGGGGGGCATTTCATCAAAGGACTTGTCGGACATTTTATCTGACAAATTTTCTCTCAGCCAATCAGATGCAAGCATTTCAGTAGCTTATAACAGTTTGTCGGATAAAACGTCCGACAAGTCCTTTGATGAAACGCCCTCCTGAGGCTGGATGTCATGCTTGGTGCTGTTAAACAAGAAAAAAAATGCTTATTTTATCCAACATTTACTTGAAAATTCCCTCCTAGTTGAGTTGCTAATTAGCCATTAGGCATGTTTTATTATAGCAGCCTTCTACATGTTCTAGCATCGCCATAGTTACTTGAAGGATAATTACAATCAATAAATGCCAGAGTGGTAGATAATTAGGCTCTTTCAATTTATATTTTTGTGTTTTTTCTTGAACCAATTTCACTGAGGTATATTTAGTAATGGATGGAAGAAAGAAGAGTTTAGCATTTTTGATGTATTTGCTTATGCATTGTGCTTCCAGTAATTTTATGAATTTTGATGAAGTTGGATGTTGAGTGGAGTACTTGTATCCACTATTTAAAAAAAAATAAATTATTTAATACCCTATATCTCCCGCCTATTTTTTTTTTTTTAAACAATGATATAATAATAAAAAACATCTTTTGTGTTTCTGATATATGTCTGACTCGTGTTGCAATCTAAAATGTTGATGTTCTAGATTGTGTTGAAGTACAGAGTTTGGAAGTATGAACAAGGTTTTGCAGTAGTCTAGTGGTCGTATCACTCGACTAGAGATGCAAAGGTTGTGGGTCCGATCCCTTGCAACAGCACCTAGATCCTTGGGCAAGGCGATTCATCGCCAGGCTTTACTCCACCCAGGTGTGGAAAATTCAAAGCGGCTGCCCGCTGGCCATGGGATTGAAACCAATGAACGGGTTAATAATTCATTGTAAAAGCACTTTGAGAAAGTATTACTTTATATCACGCTGTATAAGAGACGATAATTATAATCATCATGAAGATTTGAGATGGTTCGATCACTTCTGTAGTATTATTAAAAACCAATTTGTTTTGCTTTGATATTTGCTCTGTAGAGTAGAGTGCAGCACTCTGATGGAGAAAGACCCCAGATAGACTCCAAAACAATACACTTTGAATTTGCATTGATTTGAAGGCGTATCATGAGTGTGAACGAAGATAAGATGGTTTGACCACTTATGGAGAATTCTTTAAAAATCCATTTGCTTGTCTTTGACGTGTGTTCTTTAGATTCAGAATTGGAGCGCAGCGCTCTGATGGAGAAAGACTCCAAAGTTGCCTTTCATAACAATGATACAGTTTGAATTTGAATTGATTTAAAACTATCTTAACAACTTCTGTAGAATTCTTTATAAACCAGTTTATTTTTTATTTTTTGCTTTGATGTGTGTTCTTTAGATTCTGAAGTTGAGCGAAGCGCCCTCATGGAGAAGATCTACCCTGGACTTAGAGAGTACTGTGCCAGTAAGGGTTACGAGTTTGATGTGGTTGATATGCACTGGGGCATCTGGGATACCAGGATACGAGATGAACGCTTCTTAGACCAATGTTTCAATGAGATCAGGAACTGTCAGAACCTCTCAACTGGACCCAACTTCATTGTGAGTTGTGATATTTTCACCTCTTTTTTATGGATAGTCATAATCAGTTACTTTTTTTAAAATTTCATTTCACATGTGTATCTGGGAATCTCCTAAATATTGTGCTGTCAAAGAGCTTCTAAATGTTGATTACCCAGGCTATAATGAATTCTTGCTAACAGGGACCAAATATTTTCACCTGGGTCGAGTGTAGAACAGATATTGACTAAGTATGTCAAAGAATTAAAATACAGATTAATTTACTAGTCATTTCATTTTCTAAGATAAAGATTGAAGAGGGCACAGTCAAGAATGTGTCTAAAAATATCTGGAAAAACAAAATATCAGGTTTGAATATAATTTCAGTTATGATGTAGTCTGCTGATATAAATGTACCCTATGCTAAGTATCCTTTTCTTTAAAAAAAATTCTTTTGTATAGTCTTTCCTGAATCAGAAGTATGAGAGATGCTTAGCCCCATTCCGGATCTTAGCATCGGCCTATGAGCGCCTCCTGAAGAAGGTGGATGTAGAGGAGGACAGGGCCATCCTCTCGCAATGCTACCAGCTAGACTCCAATGCTACTCCTCCAGTATACGTCTACCAGGATGCGGCAGAGGGAGGCAAGGACAACCAGGAGAAGGTTCACAAGATTCTTAGCAGCTGCTGGGGCAAGGAGGAGAAGGAGATGTACATGGCATCTAGTAAGTGAAAAGAGATAGGATGAAGAGAAGGATGAGGATTTGAATGGTGTTGGTGGTGATGATGATGATGATAGTAATGGTGATGGTGATGCTGGTGGTGGTGGTGGTGGGGGTGGTGGTGGTGGTGATGTTGGATGGGGAGGAGAAGGAGGAAATGTACATGGCATCCACAGAAAGTGAAAGGACATAGGATGAGAAGAGGTTATTTCCAAGTGATGTTGATTTGTGATGATGGTGATGATGTAGGAGGAGGAGGAGGATAGGGAACTGTATCCAGTAAGTGAAAGGAGACAGGAATAAGAGAGGAAAGAAAGGATGAGGATTATCTCTGGGTGATGTATTTTGTAATGATGATGTGGGATAGTGATGGTGGTGGTGATGATGATGGTGATGGTGATAGTGATGGTGGTGGTGATGGTGGTGGTGATGGTGATGGTAGTGATGATGATGATGATGATGATGATGATGATGATGATGATGGTGGTGATTTTGGATGGGGAGGAGGAGAAGGATATTTACATGGCGTCCTGTGGTAGTAGACATGATGGAAAGAAGAATGAGGATGTGGTGATGGTGATAGATGGTGATCATGATGACGATGATGATGACGATGACAATGATGGTGGTGGTGATGGTGGTGGTAGTGATTATGATAATATGAAGAAAGTTTATGAAAAATATGGTGATGATGATGGTGATGTTGGAGTAAATGATGGTTGAAGTGGTGATGATGAAGATCATAGAGATGATGACATCATGTGATGTTAATGATGCTTACTAATTTTAGGAGGAATGTATCCAGTGAGCAATGGGCATTACGGTGTTGAAGTTAGAACAGAGCCAAATTAGTGAAATGCTTTTTAACTATTCTAGACAGCATGGCTGCAAATATCAGCCTCACGTAAAAAAAAGGATCAGACAGCACAAAAGGGCTGTTATACTGAGATCCCTTTCAATGTGAATAGATTACACAAATAATTTCTGTTATTTCATCGCAAAATTAAGTGATTATTTGATTAGACTATATATTGTACATTGTTTTTTTGCTTCCACAGTGCTTGAGATGGAGATAGAGAAAGGAGTGTTCAGCCCTGAGAGCTCAAGCGATAGCATCATGTGGACGCATCGAGTCTTCAAGGCCATTGATTCCAATGACTCGTCAGCATCCAATTACCTGGATCTGGTGCAGACAGATGGAGGAAGAGAGGTCGATAGTGAGGTACGTCTTGACAGCTTCGGTAGAATTTAGAGGGAAAGTAGATGGAGCTTAGAGTGAGTGGATCCTCACAGAGCTCTCCAAAGTAAACATATTTTTTACTCAGAATTTAAAGGAGTAGTACTTGAAGGAAAACAAACAAAACAAAACAATAGCTTCAAATGTCAATCTGCATAATTTGGTGGGTTTGAAGATCTCTATTTTTTGGCCTCAAACTTATTCTGAAGTTGCTATACCTTTGACAAATGTGTTCAAAGAAACTGATGATGTTGAGTTGTATTTCTATTCAAATGGATATATCTATATTGATGCAAAGACATTTAAACCTTACACCCGTCTGGGTTGTGATTAAAAGAGATCATTTATTCTATTCTGAATGGTTCACGTTTATTCAGTCGTCTGCAGCAGCTCGCCAGTCTGAGCCAAACGCCTGCACACCAAGTGTTGACGGTGGTTTATACTGCCCTTTGAGGTGAACTGGGGTCTAAATGACTGCGATCTGATGGTGTTCACTCATTCACAGTACTGGAGAGAATTCTGCTCCCAGGTCCATACCGTTGTCAAGGAGTCATTGATCGTGCCATTGCTGAGAGGACAGGAGGAGGTCAGGCCAAAGAAGTTCTGAAAAAGAGAGAGATTTAAAAAAAAAAATTATAAAACGCTTCCAACGCTCACGCTCAAATTTTGTTGTCCAAAACAAAGGTGAAACAAATTGTTTTCGCCCAATTGATCGCAGCCAGTGAGCAGTGCCAGATGTTGCTCTATCCCTTACTTGTTTAAGGCAACATGGTAGCAGCAACACCCATTTTGTAACGTCTTTTGGCATGACGCTACCAGGATCGAGCCCACAACCGCTTGATTTTGACACTCTATCCACTGAACCAACACATCGGTATTAGTAATAAGTTCATCTGCTGATGCTCTCAAAGGGTTCTATGCGTAGCATCTCACCTGCCATTAGATAGGTTTGCGATTAGTTTACGATGTGACTCACAGACGTCACAGAGATGTCTTTGTGAGTTGTGGGAAATATGAACATAGGGTCATTCCACCTGGATTCACCCAATGGGTTACACCCTACCCTCTCAGAATTAGTTCAAATTCGGCACCCATAAAATTTAACATTACCCTTCCATGTTTAACATTTAACATAACCCTTCCATTCTGTTTTGTTTTGGCAAAAATGGGCGTGACCTTCAACTTTCAATGGCACATTGCGCCTGAACCGGTTGACCAATTTTTATGTAACTGGTACCATTCAAAAGGAAATTCAAAGAGGAATTCAAAAATGGTATCAAAAATATTATTGAAGCAATTTAAAATGCCATGACCTTTTGACCTTTACTTTGACCTTGAGTTTGACCCCCTGGCGAATAATATTTGAACTTGATATTTATGTATGTTAAGTGTCAGTATAATAATAACATAACATGTAAATATCTAGGATGATTTTTTATTTTGTCACCTTTAAAATCTCTTTTAAATGTAATTTATAAAGTTACTGTTACCCCCACATAGTGATATTTGTGTTGGTAATGTGTGTACCATTCTCCATTATAGGCCTACATCAATACTTCAATACTTCCAAAGTGAAGTTACATTACAATCAATTAAAACAGGAAACTAAACTTTTCAGGTAATAAAGGAAACATTAAACACAATAATAATGTGTACATGTACATAGACTCCATTTGCTTATGAATAGAGACATTTGTTTAGCCCTTTTGATTGGGGTGCAATAGGCATACAAACAAATCATCAGAAAGCTGTGGTTTTGACAGAAACAAAATGCTTCCTATATGTAGTCAGCTCTACTGTCCCAAACTGGATACACCCTTGAGATCTTTGAAGCATCGGCATCAGATATGGAGTATTTTAATATTTGATTGTAATGTAACATCAGTTTGAAAGTATTCATGTATAATGGAGTCTTGTACACAAATTACCAACACAAATATCAGTATGTGGGGGTAACAGTTAATTTGTAAATTACATTTAAAAGATTTTTTAAAGGTGAAGAAATTAAATATCATCCTAGATATTTACATGTTATGTAATAATAATAACTGACAATTAACATACATAAAAAGCGTCGTGGTGTAGTGGTTCTGACTCTTGCCTTTCAATCAGAGGGTCGCAGGTTCGAATCCCAACCCGGCGTTAATTTCCTTCGGCAAGAAATTAATCCACAATTTGCTGCACTCGACCCAGGTGAGGTGAATGGGAACCTGGTAGGAATATTTATTCCTTGAAACGCAGCGCGCGTAAAAGCTGCACTGCTAAAGCCAGGGTAATTATGCTGCATAATTGTAGAGCGCTTAGAGACTTCTGATAAAGTAAGTGTTAGGCGCTATATAAGCAAGTATAATTATTATTATTATTATAAAAATCAAGAAAAAAAAAATTCTCCCGGGGGTCAAATTCAAGGTCCAGCTAAAGGTCAAAAGGTTATGATATTTTAATTTGCTCCAATTATACTTTTGATACCATTTTTGAATACCTCTTTGAATTTCCTTTTGAATGGTACCAGTTTTGTGAAAATTAGTCAATCGGTTTAGGCGCGAAAACCGATGGGCCCTTTACACTAATTTTTTGGTTTCATGAAGGGTAATTTTAAATTTTATGTGTGCCGAATTTGAACAAATTCTGAGAGGGTAGGGTGCAAAATTGCACATTCATTGGGTGCATTGGCATGAAATGACCCCATATTCATATTTATGAGAGCTTTTGGTCTGTATTTCCGAATCTCTTTCCCACAATCATAGGCCTACATGTAAAAATTATGGCATTGAAGATGATTTCTTTTAAACATTGATATACTTAGTTTTACTCCTGTATTCTGTTCTCATCAAAGTCAATTTTTTAAATTCATATTGAAAAGTAGAAAGCATGTCCAGACACAGCCATTTATTCTTAATCACAAGTAACTTTCAAACAGGTTATACTAAAGTATAGAGTATCTGATAGTGATTTGGTTCAAATATACTGCATGAATGAAGATGGTCTTTGGTGTTGAGGACAATAAAGTCCTTAACCTATTAACTTCCAACAAAAACTTGCTTTTCAGGAGTCCATCGTCGTCTGCATGCCGAGCTCCAGCATCACACCACCCTCTGCCAGAAGCATGTAGAAACATTCCAAGGTTGTAGCGCCCTCAAGAGCCAGATCAGCAACTACCTAAGCAGTGAAGACAACGTCCCTCTAGTCCTTCACGGCTGTACGGGCTGCGGCAAGTCGGCCCTCGCTGCCATGACGGCCAAGATGGTCGAGCAGGTTCTACCCAACAGCGCCTGCGTGCTGAGGTTTGTGGGATCGTCACCGGAATCGTCCACCCCGAACCAGGTCTTCAGGAGCGTCTGTGAACAGATTGCATATCTCTACGGGGAGCATATATCCATCGGAGCTAGGGTAAGGCAATATTCAAGTAATGACAATTTTGGGGGATGGGAATGAAGTTAATCTGGCAAAATCATTGATAGAATGTCATATATATGTTCAACAAAATCGTGAAGCTACGTCTCTTGTAATAAATATCAATATTTTATTTATTTATCTTTACTGTTAATAATAAATAACTAGCTGCACCCGGCGCTACGCGCCGGGGCAGCTAGCCAGGTCCACCCCCTACAGTTTGAAAAACGGTGTTTCTTTCAATTCCTCGACCCTTCTTATACAGCATTTCGCGAAAATTGATAAATGCTTCGGCGACAATTCGGCTCCTGCAAAAAATATAAAACCTGCTCCGCCCCCATATGGCCTGATAAAGTTCTTCTGCTTCTTATTAGTTCTTTCTTTCTTTCTTTTACATTTTTAAAATTTTTATTTATTTTATTCATTTTTTTATTTTTATTCTTATTTTTTTATTTATTATTATTATTATTATTATTGTTATTATTATTTATTTATTATTTTTATTTATGTTTTATTTATTTTTTTAAATTTTATTATTATATATTTTTTTTTATTTTTATTAATTAATTATTATTATATTATTATATTATTTTTTTTTTTGGGGGGTGCTATTATAGCCTACCCATTACGTGTACGTAAAGATTTTTGTTGCGTAAACTTGGCGTAACTAAAAGTTTTCCCGGGGTGGGGGGGGGGGGTGGAGCAATAAAGTATATAAATTTTTTTACGTACCATTGGCATAACCTAGAGGCTTGCCCCTTGGGAGGGGGACGCTGCATGAGCAAAAGTGTACATAATTTTTTTCCGCGTAGCCTACCCTTGGCGCGTAACCTAGAGGTTTGCCTCTGGGGAGGGGGACGATGGGCAAAAGGGTACGTAATTTTTTTTCCGGCGTACCCTTGGCGTAACCCAAAAGTATTCTGTGGGGGGGGGGGGGGGAGGGGGTGGAGGCGAAGTCTACATAAATTTTTTTCGGATAACCCTTGGTGTAACCTAAAGTTTTCCCCGGGGGGGGGGGGGGGGGGGAGGGTGGAGCGTAATCGTTGGCGTAACCTAGAAGTTTGCCCCTGGGGAGGGGGACGCTGGGCAAAAGTTTACGTAATTTTTTTTCTGCGTACCCTTGGCGTAACCTGAAGTATTCAGGGGGGGTAGAGCAAAAGTCTAACGTAAATTTTTGTTTTCAGCGTACCCTTGCGTAACTTAAAGTTTTCCCGCGGGGGGGGGGGGGGTTGGAGCAATAGTGTACATAAATTTTTTTACGCATACCCTTGGCGTAACCTAAAACTTTCCGGGGGGGGGGGGGAGGAGCAAATAGTGCAAGTTAATTTTCTTCGCGTATCCCTTAGCGTAACCTAGAGGTTTGCCCCTGGGGAGGGGGACGATGGGCAAAAGTGTACGTAAGTTCCGCGTCAGGCCTACCCTTGGCGTAACTGAGAGGTTTGCCCCTCGGGGAGGGGGACGATGGGCAAAAGTGTACGTAAGTTCCGCGTAGGCCTACCCCTTGGCGTAACTGAGAGGTTTGCCCCTGGGAGGGGACGATGGGCAAAAGTTGTACGTAATTTTTTTTCCGCGTAGGCCTACCCTTGGCGTAAACTGAGAGGTTGCCCCTGAGGAGGGGACGATGGGCAAAAGTGTAGGCCTACGTAATATTTTTTCCCCCGTACCCTTGGCGTAACCTAAAACTATTCGGGGGGGGGGGGGTGGAGCATAAGTGTTTTCTTTTTTTCGCGTACCCTTAGCATAAACCTAAAGGTTTGCCCCTTGGGAGCTGGAAGTACGATGGGCAAAGTGTACGTAATTTTTTTTTCTGCGTGCACTTGGCGTAACCTGGAGGTTTGCCACTGGGGGCAGGCATTAAGTTTTGATCACTCTTCTGCTGCCCGAGCTATTTTTAGCCTATAGCTACCACATGAATGAGGAAAGAAATAATTCAACTGAAATGAAAATCAAAAACTAATCAAGCAGCTAGTCACCCAACGTCATTCAACACAAACAAAAGAAATTTTTGGGGGGCAAAAGAGGGACATATTTTTGTTTGCGTACCCTTGGTCGATCTGCCCCTTCCCCATACAAATCGTATAATATCACCACTATTTTGCTTTTACTATTTGTATGAAGAAAAAATTTCAACTGAATGAAAATCAAACCATAATAAACAAATCTCAAGACTTGATATCAAGTCAAAATTTGATGGGATCCTCGATGTCGGGAAAGGGAAGAAATTATATTTTTATTTTAATTTTTCTGATGGTAGTGATTCTAAATTTATTCAAAACCTATTTCCTGTGAGGTATTACTACATAGACAATATCGACAAATCATTTCAGAGAAATAAATTTAACACAAATAAGCCAAAGGTAACGGAATGCTGAATTTATATACCCTGTATTGTCACGCAACACCATCCAGCTCATGCTTATTGCTCAGCTCACTCAAGCTCACTCATCACATTCAGTCACGGTTCAATTCAATACGACGTACTATGTATGGAGGATCGCCGAATTCATGTAAATTTCTATTTTTTGATATAAAACATAAACATTGATACCTGATGACTGTTTTTGCAAAGATAGTAGATGGACATGAACTTTACGATGTTTATTTTTGCGTCTAATCCACTTTTTAAAGTGCATTTTTTTACAACGCGTACATGACAGAAATCGCCTCGAGAAACAAATCGTCTCGATCCTCCTCAGTTTCAAAATCGACCCTAAAATAACTCGGCATCGTACGTTCGGCGCTGGCGTGTCAACAGAAATACCACGATGATGTCAGTAGGACATGATGCTTACATGCAGGGCGATGTTGTGTGGGCAAGAGTCATGAGGAGGTGATGGTTGGGTACCGTAGACGCCAGTTCGGTTCGAGATGACGTCACGCTCTAAATTGTCGTCTGTTTTCGTTCGACGTCGACTTCAACAGCAAGTCAACGGGGATTTTTCGTCAGGAATCGAGGATCACCTGCACGTCCGACGTCGTGGTGGGCTGAGAATGCGACGACACGGTGATGGGTGGCCCGACACCGACCCGTGGGTTGAAGCGGGGGCCTCGGCGAGGCGAAACCAAGGAGGAGATGCAGTCCCGTTGGCCCTCTCGTGCAAAGTCTATGGACGACCCCCGCCAAGCTTTTGAGTATTCTTATATAGATAATCATACATGAGAGTTTTATAGTGCCATTGCCCATTTAAATAAAATGCTCAAGGCGCTTTTACAAAGCATTACAAAGAATTAATTAATTAATCTACTATTTCAAAGTCCAACATGAATTTTTCAAATCAATTTTAAACTTTATTTATTTTCAGGGTTTGAAGAGATTGCACAAAGACCTCGCCCAGCTGCTGAAGAAGGTTACAGCACAGCGCCCCCTTGTGGTGGTTATAGATGGCTTGGATCAGTTCAGTGATAACGAAGCAGAAGCTCTCAGCGCCATTCCCAAGACCCTAGCTCCGTCTGTCAAGATGGTTCTGACAACCAGGGGCAAGGACTCTGAAGGCTTCAGCAAACTTCAGGTACATGAAGGATTTATTCTTGTCTATTCTTTAGATTAGTACCAATTCGGCAGTATGACATGAACATAGCCAACAAATGAGTGAAAATTGTACCCAGCCAATCCATTGAGCTCTTTATATTCTTTGTCTTCCATGATTGGGATTTTTCAGGAAATTCCACTCAAAATTTAAGTCAAGCACATCCAGAGTCACTAATTCGAATTTTTTCATTGAATCATGTCTATTTATCATGTTGTTTGAACCTAGTTATAGCTGATACTGAAGAATATGATATTGTTCTTCACCCAAATTTTACTTTCAGTGGCTGAAATTTAGAATAATTATGCTTCAAAAGGATTCTAAGAAACAAGTTTCAAATGAACCAGTATCGTATCTCAACTATGCTGCTATTTACTTTATCAAAATATGAGAGAAGAAATTTGAATGCATTTAGTCCAAATTGCTTACAACTAAAGTTGCTGATATCTTTTATTATATTCCACATACTAAGAATGTTGCAACAGGATTGGTCAAAAGTCAATCACATGATAAATTTGAGTTTTCCCATCATCAATCATTACTCGCAGTGATAGTACTTTAGAGTTTCGGTGATCACTTCGTCGCCCCATGGTTATCAATTAGTTTTAGGATGCGCGAAAAAAAGTGCGTTGTCACTCAGGTTTTTTGTACTATCATTTTACCATCACATGCAGCGACAGATAAATTCCTCTGTGACGTAAAAATTCTTTTCAAAATTTCTTTGTTACGTAACAATCACTTCAGCCCATTTTGAGGTAGGCCTATGTGCTTAATAAATTGCGCTCACTTTATTTGTACGTGTTTAAGTTACAATTACAAGCACAGGCATCGATGACTTGAGTGGATTTTTTTTAAGGATCAATTTTTAACCCGAAAATATTGGTTTTCCCCTTACTCTTAAAATGTTTCAGATGTGGAATATAAAGCAAATAATGACCTTGATTTCAAGTGGCAGGCAAATTATCACTTCCTCGGCAAGCTGGATGTACACGCTATCTCTCCTCAGCTTTGCTTCTGAGGAGATAGCTATCCAGCTCGCCTGGGAAGTGATAATTTGCCTATCATTTGAATCAACGGTGATTATTTGCTTATAATATGTTATCACTGAATCAATGTTATCAAAAATGATTAATGCTGCTTTTTAAATGTTCTTAAATCACAGAATCATCTGAAGGACAGTGCTCAGTTCATTGAGATACCTCCACTAGCCAACGATGAAGCTGCCAAACTTAGTGAAGCTCTCCTCAAGAGTCATCGAAGAACACTGTCTGACGATCAGTACACCATGTTACAGGATGCCATCGCGGCCTGCCCGCACCCTCTCTACATCAGGTTAGCGTGTCAAGCTGCTTGTACGTGGCATAGTTACGACCCACCGGCAGCGACAAAGCTAGGCAAGGATGTGTTATCACAATTCGGAATGCATCTTGAAACAATGGAGAGGCGCTACGGCAAGATGGCCGTGGCCCGCTCCCTGGGCTACATGACAATAGCCAGGGATGGTCTGTCGGATGCTGAGATGAACGATATACTGTCGTGCGATGAGGCTGTGTTGAATGAACTGTACGCACAGAGGACACAAGTGTTGAGACGCGTGCCAAGTTTATTATGGGTAGCGCTCTGTCAGGAGCTCGGTCCGGCTTTACAGGAGTGCAACGTGAACGGGAGGTACTTAAGATGTTGGGGTCACTCTTGTTTTAGGGATGTGGTAACCAGGCAATATTTATCCAATGAGAAAGATCGAATTCAGCTTCATACGACCATCCAAGACTACTTCCAGGATAGGTGGGCAAAGGGTAAGAAGAAGCCCTATGTGGGCGAGGGTGGTATTGAAATGGTCATGGACAGGCTCGTGTTGACCCAGCCTAGCGAGTTCGGCAAACTGGACAATCTACGTAAGTTCAGAGAAGTCAGCTACCATGTATTCCACACCGGAGACAAGAAATTTGTGGACAAGTATATATGGGACATTGATTGGTTGGTGAGGAAACTAACCTGTTGTGATGTGTATGATGTGCTGGAGGACGTTCGGTTGGCGCAGACGAGAGAACCATCCAATCAGGATCTCCAACTGATGGAAGAGTTTCTGCAGTTGTCTGCGTACGCGTTGTCGTGTTCAGGGTCGCAGCTATTCACTCAGCTCATACAGAGACTGGATAAATCTATTGAAAAGAATAAGAGTAAGTACCCTCACATGAGTAAGCTGCTTCAAGTTGCCAACAATCCCCCTCATATTAGTTTCTTCCCCTCAACGTCCTGTCTCCTCAAGGTCAATGATGCCCAGGACGAAGCCCTAGATGATGACAGTGAAAAGTCCAAGAAGGAGCCATCGTTGACTCGGCTCTTCAGGGTAAAATCCATGCCGTGGTACATGGTGTCGGTGTCCCCGGAGAAAGGGGAGTTGATTGTATGGGATGTAGTAACCCAGAAACCTGTCAGAACGTTGAAGGGCCTTGACAGCCCACGGGATATCTGTTTCATTGAACCTCACCGAGTCGTCGTCTTGTGCAATCGAGAGCTCAAGATCTATAACCTTGACTTAGGGACCTTTGAGGCTAAGCTCTCGGGCATTATGAACCAGAAGATGCCCTTCTTTGCAATGCTTGATAAGGACCATGTGGTGGCGCTCTCCCGGAACCGCATGTACGTCAACATCATCAATGTCCAAAAACAAGGCATCGCGTCAACCTTCAAAGCTGGTGAGGATAGGTTCTTGAACAGCTTGCTGGTCAGTGCCAATGGTCAGAGATGTGTCTGTGGAGATGAGACTCAGAAGCCTAGTCCTCTGTTGGTGTGGGATCTCAACGCTAGGAAATTGGTTCATGACTTCAGGATTCAGCAGCATGAGTTTGTGACCCGAATGGCTGCTATCTCAAACGATGGTCACTACGTGGTGTCAGTCATCAAGGTGAGCATTCTGGTTATGAATTCAGTGTCCTGTAACAGAGAGATTTACAATCAATTGCAAATATGACACAACTGTTCTGATTGGTTCACAGTGAGACTTTTACGCAAAGTCTTATGGCACAAGGATCCTAATTGGTTACTATCAATTTGCAATTAATAAGCTTGACATCAATTTTGCTTCAGAGGATCATGATGATACTATTTTTAAACAATAAAAAAAAGGGTCCTAGTTTCTTTTTGAGGAATAATAGTTATGGGGATTACTTGGAACTGTAGAGAATTATTGTTCCTTGGGATCACATCAATTTTGGTTTTAGGATTCAGCCCTTAGAATTTTACATGTCAATGTGTGGGACTAACTGGTTTTGAATACATCACAATCACAGGACACAAACACCAAGGAGATAATCAATTTTATAGGAAAGAGCACAATGAGAGGAGCAATTTACAAAATAAGTTTCATCAAATTCGGTCATAAAATAAAGAGAGTTAAGGAAGCTTAAATAATTTTGTTGTACCCTCAAGATGGGAATCCTCAAATTCGCAACATTGCTTCAAAATGGTTGATTTTATTGACAACTCTTTATTTGTATTGCACACAAATGTGTGTTCCCTTTAAATTTCCAACTGTATCTTCTATGTTGATTCCCATCCACAGGAGTTGGAAGACCCAACACGCAACTTTGTCGTGGTATACGACCTCCAGAGTGGTCAGCTCTTCAAGAAATGGAAGCCACCAGTGAACACAACCTGTGTAGCCATCTCATCAGAAGGAATGTGTGTGGTCAATGGTTGTGAAGATTCATCTATTTTAGTATGGGACCTAGCCTCAGGATCAATGAAGTAAGTCAGGGTTTTTTTGTTTGCTCTTTCTCCCCGAGTTGCTGGGATAATTTTAAGGCTCTCAATCATACGTTCTCCAAGGATGAATTCATTCTAAATCATATTTTTTGACAAAGATTATATGGGCCCCCCCCCCCCAGAAAAAGAGGCATGCCTGAAGTCTCAGCAGTTGTACCACAATGATTGTTATCATTGTGGTAATTTCTAAGGGAAACAATCATCTTACTGCACAAAGCCATATTTATTCATTTGACTGCGACATGCTTGCCATTATTGGTTTACTGCGCATGATCCTGTCAATTGTATTAGACGCTGTTTCATTTTGATATGAACCATTATTGTATCATTATAGACAACCTAAGTAACAAAATATTACAGAGTATATTGATGTGGACAGAGTACAGTAGATTATATCCCACACACAAACAAGTTGTTGTTCATGTATTTGATCAACTTCTACTAGATTAGATCCCAATTTTATTACTCACCCACTTGCATAAATCTGTTGCTTTTGCTAGCAGTGAAGCTAGATACTTTTGCTGGATGTGGTATACAAAAGTAGATTAGTGTTTGTGATTCCATTTATTTTGTGGAAGATTACAGCATTTTATGACCTTTTGATTTGCATAAACTCATTTTCATTTTAAAATTTGCTTTCTGAAGGTACTCTTTGGAGGGACACACCCACCCAGTAGATAGACTTTACCTTTCAGACAATGGAACAATCTGCCTGACATACGATTCTACACATCAGGACCGTACCATCAGGGTCTGGGATCTTCAAAAGGGTAATAAATTTGTAATAGGTGTAGAATGGTAGCTGATTCAAACTGTGAAATTCCGCTAGTATTTTCATGCAATTTGAACAAATAATTTCTTACCAAGTGCCTAGGGTACGTACCTTTACGATTGTTATGTCACAATGCATAGAATGGAATTCAAGCACAGAAACCAAAATATGAGATCAGCTGATACACCATCCAGCTTGTGTTATATTAGTGACAGATGCACAATCATAGAATATACTAGAATTATGGACCATATATAAATACTAGTGCATTATTGTATTCAAAAGTAGGAATAGAGTATTACATGAATTGCGTGATACATTTGTTAATTTTAAAAAATTTTATTGTACATTATATTGGGTTAACTGTCTCAAATATATTTTTGAAAACATAATACAACACATTCATTAGTTTGTCTTTATCTTTGCCATTTACAGGTGTGTGTTTGGCTGCTTTCACTCCTGACAAGCCAATCAGCTGCTGCCAAATATCTGCAGATGGTACGTGCGCTGTGATTGGCCTGGAGGGACAGAGGGAAATCGTATCTCTATGGATACGCTCGAAGGGATCTGCTCCCATTCCCAAGGACGCAGGAGCATTCTGCGATGCCGCACGGAAAGGAGAAGAATTCGATGTCAGACCCGCAGAGAGTTAATGAGCTAGGATACGTGTAGGGTCATGCGTAGGTCATAGGTCATAGGTATTGATCGACGTAGGATCGTGGAAATGTGGTATGGAGGATGTCAGGCAGTCAGAACATTAGTGATAAACATCTTTTCACCAAATGTCGCTTACTATTAGAATGGACGTTTGTGAAGCTTGTGACCTTGATAAAAGTTATAATTTCCCGTTGATGGGGTATAAGTCACCAATGGTTTAATAAAGCTACAAGGAATTGTGTAGGAACTATATGGAGAGAGGGATTAAAGGGCACTAACCTGTGTACGGTATGAGAGTACGGGAATAGAAACTTTATTATGGATGTAAAGAAGTTACAATTATGTTAAAATCAGAGAATAATGGATGTATGTTTAATATTGCAACACTACTGCCAAATCTATAAGGGGATTCCCTTTAAGTTCCTTTTTTTCATCATTATTACAGTTAGACAAGAATCATGTTGTTAACCCCTGAGGGGTGTAAATTGATATTAAGTTTGTCTCTTTAAGTGCAGTTGGAGTAATTATATATCGTTAATAATAAAAGTTTAGAGTTTAGAGATCTAGTAAATTAACTGGTAATCATGTATGTTTCTTAGAGAAGAAGGAGAATCATTATTGCAGAAGTAACATCTCTGCTGCCATCATAGTTAAATATTTTCTTTTGGAAAAATATTACAATTAAATTTATCATGGAATTGGTAGACTTAGACTTCAGTTTTGTCATTATTCCGCCCAAGAAATGAATATGATTATAGAGAAATAGACGGTCAGTTTGTTTTATATTTACAAGAACGGTCTTATGATTTGTGAATTCTCAGAAAGGACAGATATTTTGATCATCATTATTATTTCAGTCATCAGATGTTAAGGGAGGAAAGAGGTGTTGAGGATGGGGGGCTGTGGTATTAGTATAGTTACCTCCCAGACAATATGTACATTTCTAAGTTTTGTGTGAAATTGATTTTGGGTAGTCGATATAATTTTTTAAAGACCAAGATAAGGTTTTGTCTACAACGTGGAGGTGAAAAGGTAAGAAAAATAACAACCATTTATGGAAACTGAATTATTGCAGGGTATTTAAAGTTATGGACTCTGTCTGGTTGTACATATTTCTGTGTTGTGGTCAGAATCTCGACACCAACCAATCCAGGCAAGTATGTTGTATTACTTGCATGGTGTAAATCACGTATGTTACGTGTCAAAGCTTTTCTGCTAGTGCTTAACCCCATTCTCATGAAACCTTTCATGGCCCGTCACACCAACAAACCGGCCCCAGACCGACAAAATCTTTGCCATTCAGGGTTAATGTAATCTCATATTCAGTCTGGTTTCGGTCCAGTTTTCGGTCTCAGCAGCGTGACTAAGATCTTACATGTACTCTGCACAAATAATAGTTGGAGGGTGGACGGACAGAGAGAGAGAAGGAGGGGAAAAATATCCCCCTTTCTTTTATCTTATCCTATATTTATCATAATATGATATCATTGTGAACTAAAGTTCAAGTTCATGCTCTGTAATATAAGGTTGAGGGTGACATTTTACTTCTTGTTGTGCAGGAGATTACTCTACTCAAATAATTTTTTATATGGTTTTGGGTATAACTTGTGTAGAAATCCTCAGTCTGGTGTGCTAGTGTATTACGTGGTATATAGAATGGTTCCACCATTGAATGGGCATTGTACGCAGTCATATACGATAAGACTGCAAAGTTGGGTTAAAATGGGAACAATTGCCGTCTTCTTAATTTTCTATGAAAAGGTTGTGCTGTTGTGAATAAGAGGATTTCATTTCAATTTTACAGAATAAGAAGTTCAATTATTAATGGTATTGCCCAATGTTTTTCAGATATTTCTATACGAAACATTTATGTGACTGTAAGTCTTCTAATACGAGTAGTATCTTTGTAACTCCATTTGATGGGAAGGCATATCAATAATAATAGACTTTAATTCTTTTGTTGCTCTCCTTAATTTTTACCAGTTTATTTTAATATTTAGTCATATAGAACTACAGACCTGAGTGTGCTTGTGTTTGATAGGAACCCTCAAACTATTACTTATAATGAAGTATAGGATCTTATCTCATTCTGTCTCTCCGTCCCTCTCTATGTCCTTCCTTATTTATTTCTCCCGCTCTCTCCCCCTACCTCCTTCACTCTCCCATCCATCCCTCTCTCTCTCTCTCTCTCTCTCTCACTTACTGTTTCTTAACCACTCTCTTTTCAGATATCTATAACAGTAGACATAAGCCCAAATTAATGATTGTGTGCATACGTCTGTGCATTTATATGATATGGAATTTAGAGTTATCGTGGAAATGATACTTTAAAACTTTCCAAACGATTTGTATACTTCAGGTCTTATATTAATACATGTGCTCAATTTATTCATAAGTCCCCTTCATCAACGCAGAGTTGCCAAATGGATAATGCACTTGAATGAAGGGGAATGCAAAAAAGAAAAAAAAAAAGAAAAAAAAAAAAGAGAGAAAAGAAACCATTGGTGGTTTATTTATATTGGTTAATAACGACTGTAAATATCTGCAAAATATTTGAAAACATTCTGTGAAGTTGTAAGATGGGAAGATGCAGAGATGTGATCGTCTTTTATGGAAAATCATGAGGCAGGATGCTAGTGAGGTTGTGTTTATGGAAATGTAGATATATTTAGTGTCTCCATTTTGATGTAATATGTACAGGCTGATGAAGTGTGACTACCCTTGTCGATTCCCACAATGTAGAGAGACTAGACGGGGAGTCTGTATAGCGAGCAAGCAAGCGAGGGAGACCTTTGCTCTCTTCTCGCGATTCTTTCCTATTTTGCTGTGTTTTAATATGCAATAGATGTCAAGATTGGTTACCAAGCTTCTGTTAAACCTGTGGAGTCGAAATCATTGTTGCGCCGTTTTGATATAAACCGGACTGGGCAGTGTGTAGAGTAGCTAGGCCTGTGTATGAACGAATGCTAACAATATATAAATAAACTCTTGAATAAAGAGTGTCAAAGGTCACTGAAATGAAGCTCTGTGTTGATGTGTTACTAATTAAGATGTTTTTGCATCATAAGGTGATCAGAGATTTGAGTACTAGATAATCTGACATAGAATGTGTGATGTAGTGATTTGAAGATAGCTTCATACATTATAATTTTTTTCAAATATTCTCTTTATTATAATCATCATGAATGAGTAACAAGGAAAATGCTTATAATGATAATAATGTATACAATTGTGACTTTTATGTTTCCTGTAAATTGGGATTAGCATAAATTATACTTGTAGCTATATTGGAATAATTATAGGTGTATGTAGTCCGTGAAAATCAACATATGTGTTTCAAGAAATGTATGTGTAGAGCTGTCAGTTAGTGTCTCGTAATGACGGATAATAATCTACATGTAGTCGCTGTTTGGGGGGGGGGGGGAATGTTTTTATACAGCATCAAAAGTAGTTACTAGTGCTATTTTTTCAACAATTGTCATTAAGAAAGGAATGAATTGTGATATTGTATGATATGGATCATTCGCAGTATCTTCTGTTGAATACACTCCAAAAAATAGTTTGTGTTCCGATTAACATTAATTCCAAGTGCACCAGCCTAAACCTGTGCACTGAGAATCAATCATTCTGGTTTATTGTTGGTAACTTACAACGTACAGATCTCTTATGAATATGCAAAAAAATGAAATGACTGAAATAATCAGGAATATTGAATGACAATGTATTCAAACTCAAATAAAGGGCTATACTCTAGTCCTAGGTGTTTGAATTCCTGTCAGCAATGTGTTTGTTGACACTGTATACAAGGTATGAGTTACATATTGCTCTATAGGTTGTGCTATAGTCTCACATGAAGTGGAAGTAGCCAGAATTAATAGAATTTCACAGGTCATGTATTTTCTAGAGCTACATTTCTAAACAAAGAATGCAATTGATTTTAAATTACTAATTCAGTACTTTATACGAGTATGTGATTAGTTGGGGTCTACTCACTCGGCCTAGGCTAAGGTCTACGAGACCAAAGATCTCTGCTGCCGATTTTCCCCCTCAGAAATGGAAAAGAATCCATGAGACCAAAGGCCCACAGCCGATATTGTATCCTTTCTCAGTATGCTGAAAAGGGTTACGGTTTCAGCTTTGCCAACATTTGGCCTCCTAGGACTTGGCCTTCTGGGCCTTCAGTATCATGGGTTTTGGTCTTGCAGGACTTTGGTCGACTAGGTGTGGACCATTCATGTTAGCACAAATTAGTCCTCATGACTTGAGTAGGATTTATATAATGTCTCAAAGAAAAACAAACTTTGAATGTGATAAACATTGCCCTCTCTGTTTCCCTTGAAACATTCCGTTTGTTGAATCATGATAATCATTGACAAAAAACTAAACAATAATTTCTACTACGTATAATAATGTCATTAGAAATAACGTAGCAGGAGAAAAAAAATATGTGTATATGTGTTTTTACTAAACCCCTTTCTCTGTCTGACTGACTTCTTATGTGATTACCTGTGTAAATGTTATCAAATTTGACATTTTAAAGAATAAATAAACAAGGATTCAGATTAAATTGAGAGGAAGAATTGAAATGATGGTAGATGATAAAGTAATGATGAGAATAAATTGGTTCCGAAATGTCGGCCTCCTCTATCGCTAGTCCCTGGCTCACAGGTTTATTTATTCACAATGTTGTATTTTATTATTCAATGAGAATGTGCGTGTGCGTGTGTGTGTGTGTGTGTGTGTGTGTGTTCGTGAGAGAGAAGAATGTAGGTCAGGGGATGGATTAAAATAGATATCTAATGATATGGAGAGATGAGATTGGTATTGATGAATTCTGATTCAGTGAATCAAAACATGATTGTGTTTTTGATATTTAGAAAATAATTAAAATAATGTGCGTTATTGTAATCATGGGTGAAAGAGGAAAAGGAGAGACAGACAAAAAGAGTGTGAGATAATTAGTATGTGTGAGAGAGAGAGTGAGAGAGAGACACACACGCACACAGACAGAGAGAGAGAGAGGTAAAGAGAGAGAGAGAGAGAGAGGGGGGGGGGGGGGGGGGGGGTGGTGGAGCAGAGAAACGTGGGTGTGGTCCTCTATTTAAGCTTAAATTCACAAATTTAAGCAGAAATTATTTGTATTATTTGTAAGTAGGCCTATAGTACAAATAAAATATATCAAATAATCATCTCTTTTACTTGATCTGCAAAAATGCAACAAAGTGGTGTTTCAGATTCTCTATGGACACCAAGTACAGTGGTGTTAAAGATTTTGTATTGACACTCTAATCTAACACCGAAATTACAACCACAATTTTAACACCAATTATATGTTGCATATTTTGCAGAGAAGGATGATCAACATTGATCAAACAATCATTCACTAGTGTGACCTGAAGTCACGCTGAATAATGACGTCGCCTTGTAAAAAATAGAAGTTACCTCATGTGAATTGTAGGCTGCTACGAAATTCTGAACATACCAATTTGAGTAACAAAAAGACTTTTTGACATCTTTAGAAGACAAACACAGTATTATTCAATTATAGTGTGTTTTTTGTAAACTTTATATGATTAAAAGGGACTTTTTGCTCAAAGAATGGACATTATAACGTGAAACCCACTTTGTATTTTGTGTAGAAAAATAATATGACTCAGAGTCAGACCCTTGGGACAGGTCAACTGCGCTTGCGCACCACATAGAATTATGTTTGTTTTCGTGATAGAACGGCACAGAAAATCTCTAAGTTAGAGGCTACATTTTGTTGAAAAAATCTGAGGATTTCCCCGAAAGGAGGCTATATTATTGGAATACATTATTTTTGGTAAGTTTTTGTTGATTTTTACATTTCATTTTGAATGCTAAGCCTAATTTTCAAGCTTCTCTTTGAGGGATGCAAATACGGAAGATTGTTTTTGTTGACCCACCTACTTATATTCGTGTATGTATGAAGTTGGATGTATGTGAATGTAAAAACAAAACAAACGCTCAGACTGCACGGAAAAAAGTCTACTATTCCGCTTTTACAGAAATAGAGAACAATGCATTTTGATTGTTGGGCGCTCTGATTAGCTACTGGTAGCTATTGCGAGGAGCTCCGCCTCCCGGTTGCGATGACTGAAGTGCGTTGACCGTAGTAAACTGAACAAGGCGATTCAGCTGTTCCCGATAAAGACCGCTTTGTCGTGCGCGCTGTCAATCATAACCAAATTGGACCCATTTCGCAAGAAAAACTGCAAGACTCGACTTCAAAAACGGTTAAGCGTAGACCCACTCTTTCAATATTTTTTAGAATAAAGAAGAGAAATATAAAAAGGAACTTCAACGAATCCACTGTCGGACTACGCCCAACATTTCAAAACGTATAAAGAAATGAGGACTTACCAAAAAAATAAATGACGAATCTAAATTTTATCGTGCCTATTGTTCATTGGAAGGCACAATGGTAGTGTATTTCATATGCTAATTCGTGATCATTCGAGCGTCATGCATAAATTACTTAATTATGGAGTAACATTTCTCCTTGGACTGACAGAGTGACTATGCCTGAATACATTGTCGAAATTATTAAAGGCATATATATGCCTTTCATCCATGTCAAGTCCTAGACTCAGATAGTCTAGAACACTGTGTTCTCCTTCTCCTTTTCCTTCTTTTCTCCTTCCCCTTCTCCTTCTCCTTCTCCCGTCCCCTCCTCCTTCTCTTTCTCTTCCTCCTTCTTCTCCTTCTCCTCCTCCTAATTCTCTTGCTTCTCCTCCTTATTCTCCTTCTCCTTTTCCTTTTCCTTTTCCTTCTTCTCTTTTTCCATTTCCTTCTGCTTCTCGTACAGGCTTCTCCTTCTCCTTCTCCTCATCCTCCCCCTTCTCCTTCTCCTTCTTCTCCTTCTCCTCCTCCTCCTTCTCCTTTTCCTTTTCCTTCTCCTTCTCCTCCTTTTCCTTCTCCTTCAGTGTAGCATTTGTGCTTTCTTCAACCTGGGAGTTTCTTGCTAAACTAGTTTGAGATAGTGTGTGTCAAGTATAGATCTATGTTTCCATGGTAAAACCATACAAAAAGGCACTTGTGTTTTCTGAATTAACCTAGATTCTAGGTCTTTTCGTTCAGAATGATGAAAGATTCACATTTTAGGCTTTTAAAATAATTTAATTGCTGAAATTCATCCTGTTTTTCAATATCCAACAAGAATAGCAACAACAGCATATTATTGCATTTTGTAGACAGTTTTTGTGTTAATAGATTTATATCTAGAGGTCTAGGTCTAGACTCTAAAGTAAAGATTGAAAGTTGATGCTTGTTATGTTTTGCTGCTCTGTCTAAATTGTGTTCACACCTCTTATGTTCTGCTTAAAATTAAACAAAGTTTTTATCTATATGACAATTTCAATGCATACATAAAATCTAACACAGTTTAGCTTGTGTGATGTATTAAACAACTCTTGTTTAAACTTTGTATGAGTAACTTTTTTTATGTCAGTGTTTTTTTTCTTTTTTTTCTTTTGTTTTTGTCATAGAAAGAAAATAGACAAACACTCTCTGTCACGTGCACATGTATATACTTGTTGTTTATTTTATCACAATTTATGAGCTACAATTAACTTGTTTTCAATCTTGATTTTGTTCCTCCAGGTTTAAATTGACATTACAGCAGATCCATCATGTTTGGTGGTGGCTACAATGCCCAGAAGCTGAAGGTCAATCTCAAGCTGACTATGAACAGATTGAAACTATTGGGAAAAAAGAAGAGTAAGTCAGGCCTTAAATTTCGTCTGTTTTAGGGCAAGGCCATTTTTTCATTGAGCAATTTTTCGTAAGTACAGCATCAATGCAAATGTCTGGAAACGGCATTAAAATCTCCAAGGCCAAGCAGGGGAAGAGGCATTAAGGCCAGTAAGGGGGGCATCCAAGGCCATCCTGGCCTTTGTGGCCGTCGATTAATTTAAGCCCTGATAAGTGTATCAGTATTTAATCAGTCATCCGAAATAATAAGAATGATATGATATTCAGATCTTTTATCTAATGTGCTTTATACCCCTTCAAAAAAGTATTACCCTGCTCAAAATAAGATGCTGAAGTTTTAAAGGAATTTCTGTGATACTGGATACACTTTCTTCACCTTGGTTGAGTGTAGCACATGTAGATTAATGGGGCATAAAAGTACACCGCTTTAACTAGGATTATACTTCAATCAATTTGGTTGTTCTACAAACTTGTGTGATGTCAAAGGTTAAGTTCTTGTGAACAATGCTAGATCATGCATCAGTGACCATCGATTTTAAAGCCTTAAAACTGATTTAAAATAGATTTTAAATATTGATGAAACACCCCCCCCCCCCCAGATGAACTGTCCATTGATTCTTTGTTACACAATCACAAATGGAGAAAATAGCATTTTGTGACATGCGAAGTTTGAACATTTACTGAGATATTACATAACTTGCATTATCTGAAAGCTTGGTCTCGTTGGCAATTTCAACTCCAAATCAACATGAGATTGAAAAATGACATTACTATGAACGACATATTGTTAGTCACTGTGGATCCAGTTTTCCTGATGAGACCCAAGGTATCATTTTTAAAAATTTTCAGAACAACATATGAGGAGGGGCAGGTTAGGCACTGTTCAGAACATGCAATGAGTAATATGCAATTTCTTTTATCACTCCTTTTTCTTATCCTTCAGCTGAACAGGCCCAGAAAGCAAGAAAAGAAATTGCAGATTACATTGCAAATGGAAAAGATGACAGAGCGAGAATAAGGGTGAGAAAATAACTCTACAAGAGTTACTTGATTTTTTACTTGAAATTTCAAGCTGCACTAAATTATTTTGACCTTTTAATGAATAAATTTTTTTATTTTGAATTGTATAGACATATTTTATGTCATTGACAGTGTTTCATTAAAAACTTCAACAACTTTTGAAACCGTTGCATACATTATTCCATTATTAATTGAATTGAATGTCAAAGAAATGTCTCATTCACTTCTATATGGCATATTTTATCTGTTATACTCAAGAAAAATGTTCAATTCAGCAAGTTGAGTAATTTTTTTCCCTACAAATATTCTTCTTTCTCTACGTTATTTTAATTTTTATTATTATAGTTATTATTACATAATTGTTATATTTTTATTGTTTCCAATTTAAGGTTGAGCACATTATTCGGGAGGACTACTTGGTAGAGGCTCTGGAGATGTTAGAACTGTACTGTGATCTTCTCCTGGCTAGGTATGGTCTCATCAAGACCATGAAGACAGTAGACGAAGGACTCCAAGAAGCCATTGCCAGTTTGATCTGGGTCGCTCCTCGCTTGTCACAGGACGTTCAAGAATTGAAAGTGGTAGGTTTAAACTACACTTTTTTTAATATCCATGGTTCCAGGACAACCACCCCCCCCCCTGCCAAAAATCTATCCCTCACTCTGATCTACTCCTTACCCTATTTCTGGGGGTAGTTGTCCTGGGGTACTGTATTTGCTGTTATTTTCGCGCTATTAATTTTTCACGCTAAGCGGCCTCAAAAAATTCATCTTAAATTCGTGCTGCGTGTTCGTAAGCTAGCAATTGAACTCATTCAATACATGCATAGGAAATCATGCCTAAATATTCGCGGGTTTTTTAATTCGCGCCTGCCGCTCTTTACGCGAAATCCTCAAAAATTAATGTACCGTGAATATTTCCACGAATACAGTAATTGTCCAGGGGTTTATTATCCTAAACCAAACATCCCCTCCCCCCCCCCCCTCACCCACAAAAAGCAAAAAAAAAATTATAAAAATTTTCTAAAATAGCACTTAAATAATACCTGTCCAGAAATGGTGACATGTGACACTCCTGTAACATTTTATCACTGTCTTGATTTCTCGGAAGGCATAGTGTTAGGATTTTGATAGAGGTTTTTGTTTGGAACAATAAAAGGATATCAAAGGAATAGGGTTAGGTTTGGTGTAAGGATTTACATGTGGCTTACATGTAACATGCAGATATTCTAGGAGCAATTGCTGGTGAAAATGTTATGGAAATTGAAAATATCACACCTCCCCCCTCCACACTAACAATGAATAATTATGTGTCAATTCTACTCAAAGTTTTCCCTTAATAAAATTGCCATGTTTCCACTTCCAAAATAGTCCTGTGATTCGCTCGAGCATGATATTACAATTGTGTATTTATGATTACGTGCAGATTGCGGAACAGCTTCGTGGTAAATATGGAAAAGAGTTCTTTGAGATGTGCGTCTCAAATAGAGAAAGCTGGGCCAACTCAAGGGTAAGATACCTCTATAGTATTCCATATTATATTAAACTTCATATTTCTTATCAGAATAATTGGTTAAATCTTGGGATCTGTGTCTCAAAAAGAGAAAGTTGGCCAACTTTTCGGGAAGATACTATTGATGCATTAACTTTTATTTTTAGTTTTTACTTTAATGTTGTTTGCCATTTTATTTGAAAAGATGTACAACACTTTTTTTTCTTTTTTTTGTTGTTGTTGTACCTGCTGAATGGTAATTGAGTAGAACAGTGTTGGTACTGAAACTAAGTGTGAAAGCACACCCAGCAACTTTAGTGGTGAAATAAGAAGCTCTTTACAAAAAACACACACAAAAAACAGTATTACCATCATTATATTTTGCTTTTCTTTGTCATTCCTTGCTCAAATTTCACATGACCTTCAATGTGCTCTCCTTGTTTTTATTTATCATAGTTGGTGCTGAAGCTGAGTGTGAAAGCGCCCCCAGCGACGTTAGTAGAGAACTATCTAATAGAGATTGCTAGGAGTCACAATGTGCCATATGTACCTAACCCTACGGCGCTCAATGTAAGTATCAGGGCTAACTTGTAAAAGGCCATAAATCCACTGTTTTAACTTCAGAGAAAAAAGACATTTGTTTGTACAGGCATGTATGGAGAAGTTGTAGTAAAAGGTAGATTTTGTGATTGCTCTCAAAATTGAGGTTAATGTTTTTGTTGAAAACAGATACCGACCTAAACAATGGTGTGATATCAGCAAATCAATTTTTCATTAAAAATTGATTTAGGGCCTTCTGGAAATAAAGTAATAATACATGTAGTTACACTGAATGTTCAGATCTGTGTACATTAAATGATTGTTAATCTTAATAGTATTATAATGCTAAAATATACAGAAGTAGAATTGAATTAACGATGATTATAATGTTTTATTATATAATTCTATTATTTTGTATTACATAACTTAACCATGTAAAGCGCATTGAAATGTTTATGTAATGCGCAGCGCTATATAAATGTACATTTAAATTGAAGATGCTAGTACTAGAAGTTCGTATGTTACATTTTGGCCCTCTGTTACATTTATGTAACAATGTGTCGTGTTCATCCAAGCGTAAAGACATACCACACAAAAATGGTACCAAAAGATGCGAGAGGAGTTACTCTTTCGGAATATGTAAAATAAGTGAAGATGCTAGTACTAGATGTTGGTATGTTATATTTTTACCCTCTGTTTCTCAAAACTGATTTGATGTAACACAGGAACTTCTAGTACTAGCATCTTCAATTGTTGTTATTATTATTACTACATATGTAAATGATAACTTGCAAACTGCGTTATGTGCCTTTCCATGTGCACACAGGATGCAGATGTGGAACAAATGCTTATTGACATTGATGACTTGGCCAAGCATTCGTCAGGTCTCCCACCCCCTGGTGGTGCCCCTGGTAGTGGGGGAGGTGGTGGTGGAGGAGGTATGACAGCTGGACCCATCCCTAGCGCACCTGCACCACAGCCTCAAGCACCTTACCCCCCAGCGGTACACCCTGGAATGGCCTATCCTCCACAAAATGTAAGTTTAATTTCCTTTTTGTATGTCTACCATATCAGGGATTCCACTGTACCCTTAGACCCTAGAAATCGGGAAAAATTCAGGGAATTTTAGCAAAGGCCTAAAAATCAGAGAATTCGACAGGAAACTGTCAGTCTGTTGTTTGCCGTGACAATCAAAGTAGGTTGAAATGATTCAAAATACTTATCCTGGAATTTTGAAAACTGTCTGGTGTAGTGTGTGATAATCTACAGGCAAGGGGGATCTAGAAATGTTAAAATAGGGCAACCATGCATGTATTGCCAGGGGATAAATTGGTACCTCCCAAAGTGCCCTAGGGAGTATAATTGAATATTTTCTGAGTACTTTACAAAAATGCAAGCTTGCATTAGGCATGATGGCAGGGGTCCTAATATAACCTATGGAGCACCTGCAAGTGTCAAGCTCTAATTTATTGCATGCTTTCTGTGCTGCTACTTTCCTCTTTTGACTGTATGCAAACCCTCTGAATGCCCGTAAAATAACCTAAATACATGTAGCTTGATTCCTTAGCTACAATTCCTTGCAATTCTTAATTCTTGGCATGTTTATAACAGTTTGCTTAAGTGGTCAGTTTATGCATGAAAATTGAATGCTTCATTTTCCCCTACACTTCCTTTTAAGTTGCAATTTGTGATATGTTTATACTTAAACAATTTTTAATGCGTATTGTTATCTGTAGATAAGACACACAATCAGGTACATGCAAAACACAGCACTTGACTACTTGTATATTGCAATCCTGCTAGTTTGAAGTATTAATGATAAAATTATCAGACATTTACATGATAGATGTTAATTTAGAATTAATCGTTCCACAAATGTCTACTCCATTAACCCCTCAAAACTAACCACATCACTCCTACGACATGCTTTTGAAGAAATTGAACAATTATTAATATCAATTAAAATGTTGCGAGCTGGGATATGTGTATGCAATCCTACAATATAAGAAATGTATTTATCTATCAAGACCAGCATTCAAATTTAATTAGTTACAAACAATTAGTATCTCTGATTAGAGTCTCAAAATTGGTGGTTACATGTATGTATATTTTGTCTATACATAGAATCTTGGTGGTCCCCCACCCCTCCCTGGCAAACCACCAGTGGGGGGTGGTCCCCCACCCCTCCCTGGTAAACCCCCAGTGGGGGGCTTACCTAACGGACAGGTGAGTGACCTGTGTATGTCCGTCAAAACATCATCCCTCTTGTATGTATTGTTGGCAAGCATATGGCTCTGTCTGTCTGGCTGTCTGTCTCTCTCTCTCTTTCTCTCATTCTCTCTACGTACCAATCTCTTCCTTTCTCTATCCCTCTCTTCCTTTCTTCCTTTCAGTCTGTTTACATACTTTTACAGTCTTACACAAATCCACGGTATCATGTCCCTACATTTTTATTTATTTTTTTACTTTTCGGTGGCTCTAGTTATTGTCCCCGCCGAACGAGTTCGAGCAGGGGACTATGAAACGGGCTCCGTACGTATGTGTGTGTGTCCGTCCATCCGTCCGTCCGTCCATCCGTCCGTCCATCCGTCCGTCCATCCGTCCGTCCGTCCGTGCGTGTCATGGTGACAATCTTCAATTGCTACTCCTTCGCATTTTTCACTCGATTTCGATTATCCGTTGCTTTAATGATAGCACTAGGTTAGTACACAAACTTATTCACAGAATTTTGACTTTGACCTTTGACCCTGTATTTTGACCTATAATGTTAATTGGCTACAAAATGCTACTCCTTCGCCATTTTTCATCCGATTTCAATTCTGTTTGCTTTATGTGATAGCACTAGGTGAGGACTACAAAACTTCCTCACGGAATTTTGACTTTGACCCCTTTGACCTTTGACCTTGATTTTGACCTATATTGTTAATTGGCTAAAAAATGCTACTCTTCGCCATTTTTCATCCGATTTCGATTCCGTTTGCATTATGTGTAGCACTAGGTGAGGACTACAAAACTTCCTCATGGAATTTTGACTTTTGACCCCTTTGACTTTGACCTTGATTTTACTTATATTGTACATTGGCTACAAAATGCTACTCCTTCACCATTTTTCATCGATTTCGATTCCGCTTGCTTTATGTGATAGCACTAGGTGAGGACTACAAAACTTCTTCACGGAATTTTGACTTTTGACCCCTTTGACCTTTGACCTTGATTTTGACCTATATTATTGGCTAAAAAATGCTACTCCTTCGCCATTTTTCATCCGATTTCGATTCCGTTTGCTTTATGTAATAGCACTAGGTGATGGCTACAAAACTTCTTCACAGATTTTGACCTTTGACCTTGACCTGGATTTTTGACCTATATTGTTAATTGGCTACCAACTCCTACTCCTTCGCCATTTTCATCCGATTTCGATTCCGTTTGCTTTATGTGATAGCACTAGCTGAGGACTACGAAACTTCATCACAGAATTTTGACTTTTGACCCCTTTGACCTTTGACCTTGACTTTCACCTATAATGTACATTGGCTACAAAATGCTATTTCTTCGCCATTTTTTACCCCGATTTCGATTCCGTTTGCCTTATGTGATAGCACTAATCGTGATATAATGGGAATTTTACATTATCGGCGGGGACATATATTGCGCATCGCGTAATTTACTAATCCACTTGTTTCTATTACTTTATCTCTCTTCTCTCTTTTTATTTATCTTTAATCCTCCCCTATCTCTTTTTCTCTTCCTCCCTTTCTCTTTTTATTTCTTCTGTCTATCTATGCATCTGTCTCTCCCCCATGTAGGCCTACTAATCTCTATCCCCCTTTTCCCCTATTTCCTTCTTTTTTTTTTCTGTCTCTGTCTCTCTCTCTTTTCAAATCTTTCATATCCTATAACTCCCTTTTCTGTTTCTAAAATTAAAGTAAATACTAAAATATGCATATAAGCATCTGGAATACATGTTATCAAATGATCACATCTCAGGCTCATACATGTACTGTACACCAATATTCATTACTTCAATTTGTACACTGCATGTAGAGTGTATTGTTACATACTGTCTCTTTATTATCATAGTGGTATCATTAACCGGATATAGATTTTAAGCAATCATTGCACAATTATTTCCTTCATATTGTTCATATTCTTCTTATACTATATTTAGTATTAAAATTCAGATTTTCATTTTCTTCACATTGTCATCTGTTGTACCATTTTGGGGTATAATCAATAGGTTACATCCTATCCATTTCCATTAAACAAAAAAATGTTATCATAAGACAATATTATCAACTGTCATAATTGAGATATCCTCAAAGTCATACTATTTCAAATTATATGTATATCCTGATACATGATGCTACATCTTAAAAAAACATATATCATTTCAGACTTCCTGTAAAAGAAAAAGAAAAAAGGATCACAAAGTACATGTAGTTTAACTCTGATATAAAAACAAAAACAAAATAAAACACTAGAGTTGCTTTCCATTTTTAACAAGGAAACTCCACAAAAGGGCTTTAAAAAAAAAAAGAAAAGTCAAAAGAACATCAAGATGATAAAAGATGTTTTGTCATTTAATGATTATTTTGAATGAATTAGTTCCATATATTTCAATATTCTTTTTCTCATTGTACATGTATTATATGCCCTTTTATCTACAAATCATAGACAGTGAATGAAGTTAATCCGAAGCTACATGTATTTAATTGCCTTAATCAACTCTGAAATGCATTTTATGCAGTAGATTGGTAGTTTTAACTTCAAAAATATTTACAGACATAAATGCTAGCTTTGAAAGATTGATGTATGTTCATAATTTTCATCATTTGCTCAAGTAGGATCCATGTGTAAAGCATGTCCTTACATTGTTTTTGCTTGTTACTCGGGTATGAAAGATTTCTAATAAAATGCTATTCATTGGTTATCTTTAACATTTACTTTGTTGATAATGATAATGTGATAATTTATATACCCTCATGAGAACTAATTTTCCATAGATTTCCTTGCAGTTAATAATATATGGTATAATATGAGGACAAGAAATATATTTATTCATTAATAGTGAAATTTAACTCTGACAAATAAAATGGCAGTTACTATTATCACTAATCAAAATGTGAAACAAATTAATTATTCTCACTATTTAGCTAAATCCTTTAATTGTAAAAGTTCATTCACTTTATAATGGTCTGAAAGGAATTAATAATGTAATTAACATATCAAACTTTTTTTAGGAATGTGTAATGACACGGTATCATCTATTTATTCTTCATATCTCTATAACATAGTAATTAAATGGAAATTAACAATAAGAATTCAAGTGAGAGTAAAGAAGGGAATAATCAACAAACCCTTTTGTATTGTCTTGTATTTTATTTTCCAAATCAAAACAATTATCAAATATACATATAAAAACAATTTAAAAGAAAGGCAAGTGGCTGGATGGCCCATTCGGCTTTGGCAACATAACAATACTTGTTGTCTTCTCATCGAAGAAAAAAACTATTAAAATTGAAGTAATCTTGCCTGAATATTTGTTCCATATTATGATGGTTAGTACATACATGTACATGTGTATGCCAAAGATGGTAAAATGAAGTGTTGAGCAGAAATAATCTCTCCAAACTTGAATGCCACTGTTACACTGTGCATGAAAAAAATACATCCCAGGCTACCATATGGATATTTTTTGTCTCTTCCCAAAGAAAATCGATTAAATGAAAAATGAAAGAGTTTTCTGTAAATATAGTGCTTATTATTTGGTATGTTTGCATGTTTCATTTTGTTACCATAGCAACAACCAATGGGTGCAGTAGGGGGCTACCAACAGGCCCCAGCAGGTGTCCCTCCGCCCAGTTTACCTGTAAGTACCTGGATTTGGGTTCCCTATTAGTGCTACAGTGATATGATGTTTGCTCAGACTTATTTTGTGAAAGATACAGGGTTAGGGCAAGGTTTGAGACTGGATTCTCTATCAGGATATAGAATATACATGTATGCTTTTATTTTGGAAAAGATGTTGGGCTGGTTTTGTTTTTTATTTTTCCTTCCAATTTTGTTATGTTGACGTCTACTACGAGCTCAACACTTAGATTTAAATTTAAGTACTAAATTTAGAAGAACTATGATATAAATATTTAGATTTTAACAGGAATATATTCTTTTGACAGTTTCTTTTCATCTAACCTTTCTATTTAAAGTCTTTTGATTATTTTAGAAAGCTATCCAACAAATTTTGCCTCTGTTTTAAAAGTAAATACCTTTTTTGCATAAAGATATTGAAATTTATATAATTAATGACTATGTTAGTGGTCAGACATGGTTATGTAATTGTGACTTAAAATCTTGGCCTTGCTTGAATATACATTATTACACAAAAGGCACAAAAATACCAAGAACACATTCCTCTGTTTACATTAGCTGATAATTAATTGTCATGGTATTTAGTTTAAGAAAAAAAGTCATCATATGTGATGCGTCACGTCGAAAGGAGAGACTACTCGCGATTTTTGAAATCCATTTTATTTGATATTATTGATCCCTGATTCATTGCCTTGAATTTGATATATAACCCGACTGTAAAGAGGAAATAGAAGTGGAGATATTAGCCTCTGAACGCGAGGAGAATTGTGCTCTTGGAAATCAAAATCAAGAGAAAAACGTCTGCGAAGTTTGACTTCCGTTTGACTCCGAGCCAGAAAAATAAGACCATTTTGTCACCGCTCTACTCACCGAAATGCCCTAGCAACCACTTGTTACAAAGGTGAAACGATTGACCAATGAGGAGGCTGCATTCAGATATACAGAGAACAATACTCGTCCGTCACGCATGATCGAGGCAAACGCAGCAAGCGATGTTGTCTAAATAACATTCAATCTTCTCCAAAAAAAATAATAAATTTGGTTAGTTGTTTTATATCTTCGTCAAATAAATAAAAACGTCATGCTCTTTCTAATTGTTTAAGAAAAAGTCCGCTCTTTTAAGAAAAGTGGTTTACACAATCCTGGCGCTAAATTAGTTAGAAACAAAAACTATTTTAAATAATGGGGGGTTTATTCCGATGTTTGCGTGCGTTCTTTGAATGTCAATCGCGTATACTCTTACTATATTAAAGCGAGTCATTTTGATCTGAACTCTGTTGGAAATTCAAACGTAATAATGGTCTATAGACTAAATTATTCTTGTACAGGGGCTTATGCATTTTGTTTATATTCTTTGAATAAGTATATGATAGAGATAAGCCTCCAAAAATGTTTTAATAAATATTTCGCGCTCTCATAATGTTAGAATTTCTCTGATCACGTTTTACGAGTGGCTAGGTTAGCTTAAGACAATGAAAATAAAAACGTAAATGATTTGCTCGATCCGTCTTTTATTGATCAAACTTGTTACCAGTAATAAGAAGATATTAATAATTTTAGAAATGAATTATTTACGAGTAAATCGTATTTTGTTTCGTCGTGTTTAGTAAAACGCTACTTTCTTAAACACGTTACTTTGTAAAATAAACTGCAGAAGACTTTAACCTAAATACTTGTATCAGAAGTATTATCACGTCACCTCTTTTGCATGCTTCCTATGTTTCCCTGATGGAACCAAATTTGTTAATAGGGAGGTTTTATTCCTCATCAGGACAACAGATATCGCGGCCCTTAAAATAAAATGCTGAAATTAACATTCATTTGGATCCAGATAGCTAAGTCAAGCACATAAGTAGCTTTTCCCCACATAACCCCCCCCTCTCCCCACCCGATTGTTAGATTTGACATTCGTTTGCGTGCTCCGCTATCCCGATGAAACAGCTTTATTCATAGCAGGTTGTGGCATCGCACGCAAAATTTCTGAGTGCAGCTAAAGAGAGTTTAGTTCGCTATTCGCTCCAAAAACGAAACAAAAATCCAGTTGAAATCACACATCACATGACAAAGCCATGCGTTGCTAAAGGGCTAAACGAGGAGGGAAATGAGCGTGGACGTTCGCTTGTATGTCCGGAAAAAAAAATTATGACCGCAAAAAACACTCGCCGAAAAACTGCTTTTTTACCACTTTCCCGTTACCATTTTCACTCATTTTTTAACAGAGCAAAGATGAAGCATGGTAGAACCAGAAAATCAAAAAAAAAAAAATTCCTCAAAATTTTGACTTTTTTATTAGTTTGTCGATTTACTCGATCTTTGATCTGCGACTTCTCTCTCATTTCGACAAGACGTATCACATATAGACCCCTATAAAATGTGCATTAATTAGATTGAATTAACAAAAAAAAAAAAAAAAAAAAAGACCTACAAAATGGTGCTAAAGCTAATCAATTGCAATTTTTTTTGCAATCAACAGAAATCATGAAACATGATGTGATCATTTTTAGCAAAACATATTTTGAAATGAATAATAATACAAATGACGTAGTAAACCCAAACTACCTGTTTGGTAATTTAATATGTTGGCCTTTTCTCCCTTTGTACCTGATAAAGTCTATAATCATTTATGATTAATTAGCAAAGTAAATTTATCATGGAAAGTGCTGTACCAGTATATATATTGTATAATCATTTGTGAAACTGTCAAAACATAGCGGATTTCATATTTTTGAAGTACATGAAGTAGTCTGTAGTGCATAGATCTTGCTACACGCCAATTCTTGCTTGTGTACATTTTAGATATACATGTTCCTTTGTGTATTGTGTTTGGGACCACAATAAGACAAATGTACAATGTGTTGTACCTGGTAAGCTGGAATAGTGGTCAGTTCTCTTTTCATACAAATAGATTCTGATTTAGACCCTGGTCTGACACCAAGGTGCGTCTTTTGGATGGTGACTTTATGGTCGATCCCCGGACTTAAAGAAATCACACATGCATTTTGTCAATACTCATGTATAAATCCAAATAATATAATGTATACACACCACCTGATGATTTACTTTTTTGATAAATTTGTTCAACTGTGTAACTTTTTCTCTTCCTGTTCTGTTGTTTTTAGGCACCCCCATATGAGCTCCATGACAGCAACCCAACTCCATGTAAGTAGTACTTTTTGAAAAATTATTTCCTAAATGAATGGAACTTATTGTAAAGCAATTCAGTTAACAATCTATGTTTGGTGTAGCCTGAACTCGTACAAACACAACATAAAAGTCCCTGTAACAACTCTTGTCAATTTAATGAGCTTGGTTTATGTTATCCAGAATGTTTTTGTGATATGATATTTGGTGTTAACATTGGATTTCATAGAAGACAATGGTAATTAATGAATACATAATCTAGCTGCCCTGAGGTGCTGAAATATTCAAAGAAATTGATCCTTTCATGTTTCCACTTGCTATGCCTGGGTTGAGAATGGCAAATATAGGTTAATGCCTTACCAAATTATATTCAGCTTTGAAGACGGGGAATCTTGAGCTTTCATGGGGAATGGATCAAAATTTGCTGACCCCAGACTTGGTGAAAAGCACATGGGGTACCTGTCTTGAAGGTAAATTTCTTGACAACAGCAAAACAATCTGTTCACCATGGACAGCTTCGGACATCATTGTGCTAGGAAAAGTGAGATGTAATGACTTTACCACATTGTGCGATAGGTGGAATATAGAAGGCAATACATAAGGTCGGATAAGGTCTGCCTGTGGTCATAAAAGTCAGGTGATTGAACACACCTGTTACTGGATAAACATCCATGGTGTCAAATTACCCATGGAAGCTGAAGATTCCCGTCTTTAACTGAAATCCCAGCTACCACGCCCCCTCCCTCTCTTCTCTCTCTCTCTCTCTCTCTCTCTGACTCTCATTACATGTGTGTATATAAAAATGTATCAAATGATACTTTATGAAAATTTCTTTTAAAATTTTTTTTATGAACACTACCAATGCTTAACTTGAATCTTTCTGTTCAATCCTGTTCCAGACCCACCTGCAGCAAGTAACGCTCCGACCCAACCCCCCGTTCCGATGCCACGTACCCAGCCCCCTGCCCAGGCCCCATCTCAGCCCCCATCCCAGCTACCTAGTGATACCATCCCCAATCTCCCTGCTGTACCTATGAACTCATTCCCTCCCCTTGATGCCAGTGTTGGTGGGAAGTCAGCAGGAGGAGAGGACGTAGACTTTGATGACCTCACCAGACGCTTTGAAGAACTTAAGAAGAAGAAATAAATGACAGGTTGATGTATTTTCGCTGATTATAAAGAATATATTATTATTATTTAATTACAATTTTAAAAAGCAGATATTTGTTTTTGTAGTCGCATTAGAAATGTGTTTTAAAGATACAGTTACATTGCCAACAATGTAAGCTCTCATGTAGTACATGTATGTACTTGTACCAGTCAAAATTTTCATTTATTCAAAATAAGCATCATTATGTATCATAAATCACAGAAAAGAATTGAGGATGAATCGAAACACTTATTGGTTATATGGTGTTAAGGTGAGGATATGTTTTGCTGAAATGTTCTTAACAAGAATATATTTCTTTGACCTCAACACTGTGTTTTGCCATATGTCTCAGTTTTAATAATGCATGTAATAATGCAGCGAAACCAAGGGAGGTGAAAACACCCATTCCTGCCTTTATAAAAAATGAGTGCATTGTGTGATTCTCTTGCTTGTGAAACCATTTCTCAAAGGAAATTGTCTTTAATAATCTTAAAACTGCTGTAAAGTACTAATCAGATTGTCATATTTTATTTAGCTTTCAGATAATATGTAAACCTTGTAGGAATGAATCAATTTTTCTTTAAAAAAAAATTAAAAAAAAAAATCAATCAATGGTATTTCTTTAGAGTATGTGCATTATGGTATGTGTAATCAGGATATCTAACTTTCTACTTTTACAGTTTGTAAATATATATACTATTTTGGTATTAAATGTACTCTTTTCAATCTTATGTGTTAAACATAACTATAGCGATCTTGGTAAATTACCACATATGTAGTGTTCAATAGAGGGTACTTGCATGTACGAATATTTGTAAACCAAAATGTTTTAAAATGAGGCATATAATATGAAATAATGTGTTGAAGTAATGTCATTTTGAAACTAGATATACACATTTATGTGCCCCATATTGCCTTTTCTCTATTTTATTTAACTAAACATCTTGGAATCACCACATTATATGTGTAAATCGTAACGCACCCCCACAACTAAAAGTACACCTTTCTATCACAAATAAACCCCTAAAAAAAGTAACGCAACCCTACTTTAGTTCCAAAGTCGTGTTGTTGAACTTCGATGTGATCAATAACAATGTATTTTGCAACATTTGAGTTTTGATAGTTCTCCATGTCCACATATTCTGTGCATTGAAGCATCACACAATCATTACAAATAAGATATCAATGAAAATGGGAATGAATTAACTTTCCAATGGTATAAACATCAGGAATACCTAAACATACCCGAATAGTTATCAAGGCCCAAATTCGAGTTGCGGAACTTATTTTGAGGGGTTTTCATCATCTCACTGAGGTATTCTGTGATAACCACCAGCAAAAACAAGATTTGCATGAACTTGTAATGTAATCCAAATTACAAATAGACATACTCCCCCTTCTTTCCATTAAAGTGATCCAGGATGGGCGGGCTGTTTATAATCTTTACGTACAATGTATTTTACATATTAATAGTTTTACTAAAAGCTGCATACTTATTGATCATGCCGCAACGATTGTCCAGGTATTTGAAAATTAAAATGTTCATGTGTTGGCATGGTGATATCAATTATATCCATCTCTCATTGGCTGATTTAAAACTATCTGGTATTTTTTATCTCACTTTAAGTGTTTAAGGAACACTTAATAATTGGAATTGTACTTTAATTGTGAGTTGGTTTGAAGAATAAATATATCATTATACTTGTTTTATAGCTTTGTAGATTATTAAACTGTTTGCATATAGTATACGAGAATTGGCTTTCATGTTAATATTGCATAATAAACACTTATATTTAAACATTATGTGGAACAGTCTGTTTCGTTATTTCACTACAAGTTTCCGAATTTTACTAGATTAGCTATATCTTGCTTCTCTACTTTCACAGTCTCAATGTGTTAAATCCTTCTCCGTATGCCGAAATACAAACGAACTGTGAATTTAATGTGGATAGAGAGTGATAAAACAGTATGTTTTGTGTGTTGTGTGTGTGTGTGTGTGTGTGTGTGTGTGTGTGTGTGTGTGTGAGAGAGAGAAAGAGAAGAGAGAGGGGGGGGGGGGGGTGGGGGAGAACGGTGTTCATTATATGATGTCAATCGAGTTCAGTATTTTAGCTGTCAGTCCTGAATTATTTAATACCTCACTCTCCACCTGAAATGACAAGTACAAGCATCAAAATTTCCATAAATTGATGAATGACGAATAAAATAAGGCAATAAGGGCAACCCAAATAATCACTGAGCAGGCCCCAAAGTTCTGATATCATGTATATTACTACGCCATTTATTTTCAAAGTCGTAAGCGCCCTCAGGTTTTTTGTAAAAAAGACAAAAACAATAAAATATTTATTTTATCTTGCAATAAGATATTATTAAATTTCTATTTTATATAACTATTTTTTGGTTTCATAAGAAATATGTTATACAATACCTAACGTTACAAAGAATTGAAAGCAAGAAATAAAGTACAATAAATACAACAAAAAGATTTAAAAAAAATTAACTAATGCCTGATGACCGATGAATTAAAGCGTTTTGAGGTAATTGTAATACAAACGGTTTGGCGCCATCTGGCAGTTGCATTTTCTGCTCGAGATCAACATCCACCCCTCGTAGGCTACTACACTGTTGGTCATAAAGGTTGCATTTTCCCCCCGATATATTAAAAGCCGGAGTAAAATTATGTGGCTGGAGCAAATAATAAAATCCAACTTTTATTTGTGTATTTGTAATGCTACAATAACACAGACACTTACGTTGAGTTACGTCTGCCTTGCGTTTAAATTTATTATTATTATTTTTTTTTTGCGGATCCTCACGGATGCCTTTCCGTCATAGTCAGCTGAGGGAATAGTGATAATTTCGTTCATCCAATAAAACAAAGAAATACAAAAGAATTATAGAAAAGAAGATAAAATAAGGATAAAACAACAAAAACGTACCTAAACGTAGGTGTCTGTGTGACTGTAGCATACTCTTAAATCATCGCAGGCGTCTTCAAAATTGTGTTTCGAATTCAATTAAACACAAGCTTAAAATTAAACAAAGCCAAATCCTTACACTTTAAAATAAATATAAGCAAAACAGAGAGGGAGAGAGAGAGAGATAGATAGAGAGAGAGAGAGAGAGAGAGAGAGAGAGAGAGAGAGAGAGAGAGAGGGAGAGAGAGATCATACACTTTCAGAAGAATGGCAAATACACAATACATCTCGCCATATTGGAAACAAAGTACCAATCTTTTAAGAGTTTATGTAAACGAAAGCCTTAGATGAAACAACAATGTGTAAAATATTTCTTATAAAATCTCACGTTATGTTGGTATACTTTATAAATACAAGACTATGTGCCAGTTCATATTCATCCTCCTGTGTTATCCTCTCTAAATAGCTTATTGCAATATAATCTCTCCAAATTCTAGAATGAATACAGCGTCTACAAAAGAAAGCCTAACGGATATGTTGTATACATGCCTGATATTGTCAGAAGTCCCTTATTTTCAAATGTGAAAACACTTTAAAGGGGAATCCAACCCAAGGAGAGAATCAACCTTACAGGAAAGAGGAAAATGAGAGGAGCAATCTAAAAAAAAGTTTCATCAAAATCGGTTATAAAATAAGAGAGTTATGGAAGTTTGAAAAGTCTAGTTGTTCCTTCTATGGGGATCCTCAAATTGGCATCATCGGCTTCGAAATGGCCGATCTTATGGACAACTCTCCATTCGTTTTGTACACAAATTTTCAGATTTTCCCCATTTTCTTTCGAAATATGTCTTCTTTACTTCTGAGCTCAAAATATGTCATGGGAAAATATATTTCACACAACATATGTTGAGCTCAGAAGGAGGTAAGATATATTTCGAAAGAAAATGGGGAAAATCTGAAAATTTGTGTACAAAATGAATGGAGAGTTTTCGGACCTGACGCCCCCTCTGTAATTAAATCCTGGACCCGCCACTGCTTATGTTGTAGCCATGATACAATTTTCAGTTTCTGACTTTATGTCCTAATTAAAACTATGCTTGAACATTATAATGTAACATGGATGTATATCATTTACATGTTATTATCAGAAAACCAATAAATCGAATCAAAATCAAATCCAATTGTTGACGTTATCAGACGACCCATCTCGAAAAAGCGTGGGAAGAACTCCAGGGAGTAAAAATTACACACATTTCCACAGAACGCACACACAAAAATGCGTCGCACATACACACAAACACAGTCCGAAATAAATTATACACCATACACACAAACTCAACCACCGAGCGATCGCTGTGAGCTAATTTGCGGCGCCAATTCAGCACTCGCATACAGTGTACAACCGAGCATAAATACACCTGACGCAGCAAAACGAGCTACATTTGGCATCTTGCTTTCACTGATTCGTTCATAACTCTTGGCATCTCTCGCATCTCAAAAAATGAGTTCCAAAAGGAAAGCTGCCGCTGAAGGACGCAGAAAAAGTGTGCATGAGAACTTCTTATCCGTGTGCAAAGATAAATACCAGATAGACCCCCTTACGGATACGGACAAACTATCTGCTGATCAATTTGCGTCAATATGGGAGCACTATGATACAAACGGTAAGTCCAGCTCATGATCTGCATTTTATACTTATTCGCTTTACACACACACACCCGTATTGCTGATGCCCCCTGGTTTGTTTATAAGCTGATTTCGTTTCACGATTGAAATTTAATTGAAGCATGATGCACTTAGTTCGTATGGTTATTGGAGTAGTCTTTCAACGGACTGTCTGACTGACTATGTTAACATCTAACCCAGAAAGCATTCATGTGCAGCTGCGTATATGCATTACAAGACAAATCCCACTCTCTTTGTATCCGTTGTCTGGCGAATGAACAATGCATTTACAGATTAGTTTCTCGTGTGCTAATGAAACTGTATAGTATGCATAAAACAAGTAATTGCTCTTACTTGGATTTTAGTCATACGATTTCTTTTAAAAGCAAACGAATTTAATTCAAGGTTTAATTATTCTTGTTCCCAAATGATAAAGCAAACAACAGTATATCAATAACGCAAAGTATCACAATACGCCTAATAATAGTAAAAAAACTAATGAGCTAATTTCTAGAAAAATCTATTTCTTGCTTTTATGCATATTTTTTTTGCCTATGACCCACTGTATATATTTTGAAAGCATTTGTCTCCAGTCATGCCTGTTATCATCTTCAACAGGTACAAATTTATTTGAAGAATGATTTTAATGTTGGTGCATATTTTGACATAAATTATCTGTATTATGATGTGTGACGCATAGGCTATAAACATACAAGAAGCAAAGTGTGACGAAATTACAAGCTGAAAATTATTAATCCACTTTCAAAGCAATATAAAAATGTGTGTTTCTAGCATGCTTTTTTGTTTATTGAGTTGATGAGATAGATTCATATACATGTAGATTGATGGACGAGATAACCTATATTAAAGAAGAATTTACTTATAACTCGCTTTGCTTTCGAAAGCGGAAAAGCGATGTTTATCGGGTCATTGTAACAAACTGATACAAGCCTTATTATACAAAGTAAATAATCTCTCGTGATCTATGATCAGTAATTCCAGTAGACGAGTCTTCTACTAAACTTGATGCATATCACTTGAGCTCAGCGAGGTTGTTGCCGCTGAATAAAATGCATTATTTATTAGCTCTTTGCTTGCATCTACTAATGCACCAGCTTAGTATAGTCGTGCCGTACTATTTTCAAACTCGAAAACACTTTCACCAGCTGAAACTTTGCATTGTTTATCAGTCGATCAATTAATGTATAGATCAATTATTGTGCGTCTATACTTTTATAAAATGTTGCAAAGTATTGTAAGTGGGATATTATTGGATTGATAGAAAGATGATCGTGCTTTTATGTTATGTGATATTTATTTATCATCAGTTTCCTGTCATTTTGTTTTGCTTTGTGACCGATCATCATGATTTATGGTAAAAAATGTGATATGTTTTCATGTACTCCAAGCTATCTCTATGATATACACATAATTATGTTTGCGGGTGTATAGTGTTTGAGAGAAAGATATACAGAGATATAAATTCGAAGTGAGTCGTTCATCCATGAGGTGTAATCGCTGAAAGCTTGCATCAAAAAGATGACAGAAAAAGAGAATGCGGCTACAAAAGGGAAATTCCCGAATGAAACATCGATTGAAACATTCCCTCGCTTGAAGTCTGTGGCTTGTAACATCTAGGAAAAAGAAAAGATTAACAAATTTTAACAAGTCGTCACGTTTTAATGTAGTAAATATACACGCTAAACTGTATTGATAAATCGTTGGGTTTTTTTTTCCAGAGAGAATGAGCTATGGAATAGAAGTTTATGTTTAGTTTACCTGGATGTTTGAGAACAATCAGAGAATAATGGAATAAGATCTAATTTTTCATAATTATTTTTTATTCATTCACACAACGATAGCACCGGAATATATTTTAACGAATAGTGTCTTATCTTAATATAATGCATAACAAAATATATTATAGAATGTTTAGATAGGAGAGAATAGAAAATCGGATCTTAATCTATGAAAGCCGCCATACATAGGAATGATGCATCATTCATTCAGAAAAAATATCTACCTGTTCATTTATTTATCACTAGCATCTGTCACAGACTTGTTTATTCCTACTGCATCACAATTATCGACTGCTCCTACGCCGTAATTGCCCTTTTATGAGCCCCCGTATCATCATCATCACTATCTGTTTCACGTTCATTGGTCAAAATGGCGTTGGTGAGGTTTGATTAAAGAAGCGGTGTTGTGTATGTTTACTTGGCTGTCAAGATGGGGGTGTAACACGATATGAAACGAAGTCCAGAAGAATTCCCATTCCGTTTGGGTCAAGTTGAGGTAGATATTCTCAGTTCATCAGAAATAACGCTATTTGTTTCCCCCAAGTTGCCTTTGCCGGACGTATCAGTAACAGAAAGAATACAATGATATAAACATTTGGGCGGCATTCCCCTATAGGCTCAGAGCGCTTCATCATCATCTACTATATAGATAAGTGTATCTATCTATTATCTAAACAATAATGTCTATGTAGGATATTTCTTGTATGATAATAATAGTTTATTGCATACAAGAAAACAGTATAGTTCCACTTATGATATAGGCCTATAGGCTTATAGTAATTTGCAAGTGAAAATTATTTTCATAGACAGGGAAGTTTGCTCTGAATTCCATTCTATATTTTTATTTACATTTTATATTTTTTAAAGGTAATGATAGAATATGCACACAAAAATCCTTCACGGAATCCCTTATAAAAATACACTGTGCAGCCTTTCATGGTAGACACTTACAGTGCTTATGCGTTATCATGACTAGCGTTCATAATAATATGAAGATTGTCACTCCAAAAGGTATTGACTCCACGTTTCACGAAAATAAGATTATTGATAAAAAATGAAAATCATTGTTTAGGGATTCACATGTTTTTGAACATTAGTATGAACCTGAATTTTTAGAGCAACTATATAGAAAGGGCACCGTTTAAAAGCAATTTCCATATGCGACTATACTAAACCTGCTTAGTAAACAAACACTTTTCCCTCTCTGAAGTTATAAAAGTGGATTTTAAGCCCTTTTGGAATGGAATTCTTCATATTTCAAACATACATTGTTTGCATGGTTAATCGCGTAAAGCATCACAACTCGTCTGTATTTGACCAGATGTTGAGCCTTAGTGAACTAAGTAAATATATTTCTGAGATGAATGATAACTATGCAATGTCTGACCGCGTGTGATAATGAAAAATCCCTAGCGAATAATTTTATGTTGGTGTAAAATTATACGGTGATTGTTTGATGTTTTTATATTTTACGGCGCTTTCATTCATTATATAAACGACAAGTCCTTGTAGTGTTTGCTAATTATGTTTCAATTATATTTGTAAAACGTGTCAATTATCATGAAACCATTATACATCACTCATTTGGTAATTTCCTAAATTATGTTTGGTTCCATATGCCACCCATGCGATCTTTCTAACCGCCCCCATCATGCCCATTAATCTTCATGCAATCGCGTTATCATACACATAATTTTATGATTAACCGCCATGATCAAATTCCGATTTACCCTACAGTAAGGCAAAAATGATCGGAATGAATTTTCCATGCAAGGGGTATAATAAATCAAATTGTCTCCTGGAGCACAATACACTTGCCTACATAATTAAGGCGATTCATAATGGTAGTTACTAGTAAACGGATGTTGCAAAATGAGTGGGTCTGGATGCATCTCTGATGTTGTTTTGAACAATATTGTGTAGGCTTAACCCCGTCGGCAACAATTTGTTTTCCAGTCAGTTACCATAGTGATATAGTACTGAACAAATATTATATAATGATGATTATAATCATATCAAAATGGGGAAGAAAATTTGAATGTGTGAAACCTTTTGAGGTAAGGCAAAATGATCGGGATAAATTTTCCATGCAAGGGGTACAATGAATCAAAATGTCGCCTAGAGCATATACACTTGCATGTATAATTAAGGTGAGTCAGATAATGCTAGTCACTTAATGCGCCATGTTGTAAAATGAGTGGGATGTGATGCTTGTGTGATTAAAATATTCAGTAGGTAATAATTATTTTGTGTTGATGTTGTTTTGAAAAATATTGTGTCAGGCTTAACCCCCATAGGCAACTATCTTGCAGTCATTTGTCATAGTGATGAAGTACTGATAATAATAAACATTATATTATGGTATTTATAATAAGATCAAAATGGGGAAGAACATGGGGAATGCGACACCTTTTGAGTAACAATATGCTATTGTGAAAGCTTTAAGGAACCCTATAAAGCGATGTTGAACCCCTATCCGTTTTTAAAAAATAATAAGTTATGAATAAGTCCCATTTTCATTTATGCTTGTCAGCTTGTCTTAAGAACTTGTATATCTGTAATAACTCGATAGGCCAAAGAGTTAAAAGGGGGATATTGCATTTGCCATTTTTTTTTGGCATGTACAGCTCAGGTAAAAATTATTAGACCAAACTCTTTTCCTCATCTTTGACAAGAGTCCCATTTACATTTGTATTGAAGGTCCTATACTCACATATGAATTATTATAATTGCTGATTGTATAGAAATAAAGTTAGTATGTGTTTATCATGTTTTCCTACCACACAAAGCAAAAAACACACATACACACACACACCCTCACACACACACACACACACACACACACACACACACCCACACGCACAAACACACACATCCACACACTGAAACCCGTATGAAAGAGCTTTGTCTAATATTTTTTCTCCAACTGCATGCATGCCCTATAATGTATCGACGTCCCTGGACCAATGGCATTATATTGGATCCACAAGGCTAATCCGATACAGTGGTTTTGAGATTGGCATTAGAATGTCACATGAAATTATTGGGAGACCATCTGTGTTATTATAATGCTCTCGGTCATGATTACTTGTATGGCTAAACTTAGCTCGAACACCTTATACGCTGTGGCTAATGAGCGCTTTACCAAATCCAATATTATCAGAGGCGGAGCCAGAGACATTTTGGCCAACTCGACTATGGGTTCAGTAGCGGACCCAGCCATACGTCACACAATTAAAAGTATTGGCCCATACCCAAACATGATAGATCCGTTATGTATACGCCTGTGGTTACATTATGTTCGGTGCAGTTTCTTGTGTATTGTGCCTGCCACACATAGCATCACGCTTCGCCATATTGAAGCCTAGAATTGGGTTGGCTAAATTCGAAAAAAAAAAAAAAAAATCTCTAGCGGGACACAGGCGGAGCGCCCTCATTTGTTTGAAAGGAAACCAACCATTTTTGTCTTGCTGTTGATATAAACACTCACTAAACACTTAAAATTTTCACTCGGCAACCCCCTCCCCCCATTTCTAAATCGTAGAACTGCAGCTGGCTATTCTTTAAAAGTATGATTATATTTCGTTCATGTTCAACACACACCATAAATAACAATAAAATATGAACTTGATTGTGACCCCCTCCTCCTCCGTATGCTGAAACTTCCATTAATGTGCTCCAATACAATCATCATCGTCCATCCAGGCATCATATCATGATTGGCCTTGAACTAGGGCACCCATCTATTCCAGTATAGCGACTGAAGCATGTATGAGTCATCACGATTAGGGAGATAACCTACAAGATGAAGCTGAATAATAATTGTAGATAAATTATATATTCTCTGAATCCATGATGATGATTAATTTTTTACCAAAACCCTGACTATCATCTTATTTTCCCGACATCAACATGATTATTTGAGGTGACACTGTATCAAAGAAATAATGTGAAATACATGAAGAAAATGTTCTCATATATCGCTTCATTTGATTCCTTCGTGGTCCGGCGATGGCCAGACAAAATAACAAAGCAGAACAAACCAATATTATCATTTCGGTTTGATTCGGTGACGCGGGAATGATTTCGAAGGAGCTATCTGAAATCGACGAAAAGCTCATTATAATACGAAAACAACAGTTTAACAACCGGTCGTGCGTCGGTCGTGCACCTCTCTGCGTCAAGTCTGCGTCGGCGTTAGCAGAAAATCCTTGACTCAGGACAGGGATCTGATATTTTATTCAGACACGCAGGAATACGGTGGCCTACTCTTTACAGCCATGTCGAAACGCAAAAACATCATGACCGGATGTCGTAATCGCTTTCCCTTTTCCCCCTCTTTTTTTTTCTTCAATTAGAACACTAATAGCCGAGTCATACCATTGTAACAGACTCCAAACCGATCACTAGCTTGCCATCCTGGGGAATGTAATATTTTGTACGGTTTGGTGTCGGTTTGATGTCAGTTTCACTGGTGTGACTTGCGTATTACCCTATCCCTAACCTTCATGTAGCAACATGTACCATGCCCTAATCTGTGCATGCTGTAGAGAAAATTAACGCGAACGGGTGTGACCATGTATCTTTTCAGTATTTCAAGAAGAAAAATACAATACTGTCAAAACAAGCAATACTTGAAGGCCTGAGAAAGACTGACCGGTATTACCAATACGAATCTCTCATGTTTCAGTTTGGTAAACACATCGGGATATATGTATTGAGTGTGGCGTGTGTCTATAGCAATATCCCCTATGGGATACAAATCATGTGCGATAGAAATCAAGACAACTCATATTCTCATAATTATATCGCTTCATTTCATTTTCTTCGTGGTCAGAGGATATGACCAGACGGAATAATAATGCAGAACCCATCTCGGTTGGATCTCGGTTGGATGAGGTGATGCTGGAATGAGTATAGGTGAAAAATATATGGCACAGTGGTAGATTTAGGTGTTCATGACAGGGGGGGGGGGCGGCTTTGATTTAGGTTTTTGGGGGTTAGGGGTTCCAAAGGCAAAAAATTTGCCGAATTTATGCCCTTTTTTCGAAATTTTTAGTGGGGGGGGGGGAGTTGCCTCCCCTTGTATCCGCGTCTGTGTAAATGACGGGAAATGTAATTTTACATAATCGAACGTGAAGAATGCATATGGCAAAACGATTTGCGTATAATTTTTGAAGATAAAAGCTAATTTTTAGTTGTGATAAAATGTTTACATAATTATTATGAGTGGAAAATAAAGACAACAATACAATTTAATTTTCCCCGGTAGTTTACTTATTGGCTTTTTTTCAATGCATAACCTATAAAACGTGTAACTTTTAAAGCCCTGAAGTAAGCACAGCCATGAAAAAAGTCGACCATTCTATAAGTAGTCAATACACCAAAATTTGAAATGTACGTTACCTTCAAAGTGTGACATTCAGAAACCATGTCATCAATATACAAAGGGTAGAATATTATGGGGTGGGGTGACACCCAGGTATAAAGTATAATTATTATTTTGATACTTCACATTGAAAATGGTTTAGCGATGCTGCCAACCATTAACATGCAGAAGTCATCTACAGATACTTGATACGTTGTACCCCAAAAAGTTGTGAACGATGTAATTACATATTTTGTCCGTGATAAACATTTTTACTATTTGTTAAGATTTCTTCTTGTCCATTCTCCTTTTTAAAAGCGTAATTGCCAGTTTAATATTTTATTTCGACAAAGTTAACTGACCGCTTTATAATGAAGCTGCCTTGGTGATACCAATCCATTTAACGGTCAGCTGCATTTTGAATAGTATGCACCTGCCAAATGCAATATGGTGACAAGGTGTGGTGTAAGTGACGTTTACACCGATGTGCCTTGTTATGACTTATGACATGGTCTCAACCGTTCGTTTGTGTTTTTACGAGTGCGTGTCCCGCTGCCAACAACTCTTGCAATTCATTGTAATAGACTATAACAACCACCTTGTTCCAGCTCGCATGACCCCCTCTCCCCCCCCCCCAAAAAAAAATGCAACTTCCTCCATCCGAAGACGAAAGGGTAATTTATAGCGAATGCCGACGCAGACGCAGAGAGTTGCACGGCTAACGCACGACTGGTTAACTTTAATATCCCAGTTTCACCTGCAATACTAACACAAACAACATACATTACATTAAACCGAATGTCCCAGATTCTGTCGTTTATGCAGTGTGACCGAATTATGATTTTTTTTTATTTTTTAAGTAGACCTAATGTCATTATTATCAGACTGTGAAGGTGGCATGATCGTAACCGGCATGATCGCTTGATTGAACAAATACCTGTTTCATCTGCCGCTTAAACCTCTGGTTGCTGGAGATTATTGTGATCCAGTTTAAGTTTGCTTCATTAACTATCCACCTTTAAAGGTACTGCTTATAATCCCTTGTATCTCTATTTTGTTTCTAAATGTAACTTAGTATACAACATTGTAACCAAAATACAATTAAGAAGATGGCCCAATAAGAACCGAAATGTAAAATATGACACTGACAGTCACATCAGGAAAGATTCAACATTTTGTGCCTTATAGCATAAGATATACGACTGATCTTACGATTGATGTCAATCGTTAGTCTATAGTAGACCGTGTACTTCAAATTACCATCGATCGCCATATTGGTTGTATATTTTTACAGGGTATTGGATATATTAATTTTATGCAATATAGAAGTTACAACTTAATAACACGTCCACATCTACCCAAGATCTAGAAAGACAATAAGCATAAAGCTGTCTGATTTTGTTGCAATGTTATTATCGCATGTCCATTGTTCATCGAACACAGATGGAGATGCAACTACACATAATCAATTTTAATTAGTATATCATAACACCTTCATCCCTTGAGACATGCTTATGACGCTTGTTACTTAAGATATGCCCCATGGGGACGTGATAAAAGCATTTTATAGGATTAAACCAACCAATCAATTGCCTGTTCAAATTTCGAACCATAAAATATTGATACGACGAACTTAACATGTAAGTGCTCAAATTGTCATTTTCATTATCAACATCGGTCAATTCATGACGTATAATAAACGGCATAACAAATATTAGGATGCTACCACAGATGTATAAGGCTAAATGGATTATTTAATCCATTTATTTTATTTTATTGCATCACCTCTGATATTTACAAGTCATATATGTTCATTTTGTTGATGATGCTATGACGTTTGTATATGATGCCTGTAAAAGGTAATTATATAAAAAAAGGATAGACATAATTGAACGACAAGGGAATATGCAAGTGAAAATTTTCATCGACATCTAATGGTTGATTTAATTTTAGAACACTTTCCGTTATAATTTTCAATTTAAGTATATCGTTGGTATAGGCAATTCAGATTTAATTTGTTTAATACTGTCATCGGGTAAATGTAATTGATGTAAGGTTTTGATTCTACCAACAAAAAAATAAAAAATAAATAAAAAATAAAAAACATACAAGATTCATATCCTAAGTAGATTACATAAAAGGGAATTTTTACAGAAAGCAGACTGCATTGAATTGATTTTGTTTTATGGTAACAATTTTAACGTCTTGAATCTGAATAGTCATACTTGTCATGAAGCACAAACAAATTACACGAAAGTTATTACTGTCTCTTTCTGCATTCTTGATGACGTCATGAAGCTAGATAATTATGATGATCTTTTTCGCGCCATCATTTCCCTATATCAATATTTGAGTGTAAATGGACATTGATTTTAAAACATGAACAACAGTCAAGTGAGTAGGCTAGTAATTACGTTGTTAAAGACATACGAGCTTTATGACATTTGGCACAATACAGATGACATTATAATCTTTTGCTAATGATCATTGATCTACGTGACATGTCATTATGTTGAATACAATAGATTACAAAGCAGAAATCCGTAAAAACATATCCCAGCTTCTTTCCATAATACTTACAATGACGAAAGAGAAGTATCAATGACGATAATAATGTTTGTATATTTCACATCATGATGCCTCATATTGATATTCGGGTTGAATGACCATTGATTTCAATTTTTAGGAGTAAACTGATTTACATGATAATGACATTTTGTCTATGTGAAGCAAATGTCATAGTAATTATAAACATAATCTGTTAATTCCTTATGACGTAGTCAACATAATTTAATCTGCCGTTTGTATAACATTCGGTGCATCTCGTTTATGTTGCAAAACAAAATAATTATGTGGCCGTTGACACTCATTAAGTAGGAAATCCATTATTACGGTGCTGCACTGAAACTGAAACGACAGACAAAGATAATCATAATGATCTTTTTATGCTATTGAAACATCAGCAACATAACTTCAGGTCGATATTTGAGTAGCATAGACATTGATTAAAAAGACTAAACCCTGTATGAATGGAAACCAATTTGTCTCAGCGAATAACAACTTTCAAAGCAATTAATATAAACATTGTTAAACATGAGAGACATTTATTAATCCTTTTGTTTGTAGATTAATATTGATTTGTGGTACAACTCAATGTTAATAAGTGGAATTACGAGATACCAAAATTCATTAACCACAGTAGATTTAAATCTCTTACTGTATGTCATGCGCCGTGTGACGTCACAAAACATGCATGATGATAAATGACGATTGTATTTTTCGCACCATAAGTGCAGTATATCGATAGTTGATGACCACAATGTTGTTTTTTCAATCAATTCAGAACCACCGGCATACTATAATGTTGTTTTAATGTATCTGCATTAACAAATTCAATAAAGCATGAACGATTTTTTTTTTTTTTATAATTGTCACTAATTATTTTGTTTTTGAATACTTTTTTTTTTGTGTCGTCATAATATTTCCATCTGTTCCTCTTCATATTTTTAATATTATTGGTCAGAATAATATTAATGTTCTAATAGGGTACATGCAGGTAATATGGGCCAGCAGGTAATATGGGCCACCTGAAGCAAATCATGTCGCGACCGTCGACCGGTGACCGGTGACCGGTGTGAGCACCATAATGTTGTTCATATGAACTGTATACGTAAATATATCGTCGTGAGAGCATCTAATGCCGAAATTTCTCTGAGAAAATTGCTGAAAACCAAAAAGGTAGGTAAAACTTACGGCATTTTTTTACCCTGACGTAAAATTTGATATTTCACAGAATGTGATGGTGAAAGAGTGTTTGAGGGGGTAACCTCAATTGTTTTGTATATTTAGTAAGCTTATAGTTTCATTTTGATCATACTAGCGTGTACAGGTTAATTTGTTTTATTGAAGGGGTGCAATGTTGCATTGAATGCTTGCCTGACAAAGCAACATTAGTGCAGGTAATATGGGACATCCAAAATGGCGGAAATGATTCTGGTACTTAGTATTGGGATGAGGCATCAATCTCTTTGCTACGATTTTTTGGGGTATATTCACAGTATATAATTAATATAAATAACTTATTGTAGGCCTATATGGACTTGTATCATGAAAATAATATTTAAATAATATTTAAAAAAAATATATATACAAAATACATAACAATGAAATATATAGTCAAAGGTTTTACTGAAGGGTCTTATAATTTCAAATTATATCTTAAAGTTAATGATTTTCAACATTTTAAGCAAATTCCAGACATGGTAGATTCATTGTAGTTTTTTAAAACGTACATTAAATACATGTGCCCATATTACCTGCACATGCAGGTAATATGGGCACTTTGGTAATGACGTCAACATTTGAATATTACAGACAGGGGGGTTGGTGATAATTGCTTTTCTTCACAATAAAAGTTAGAGCAGTAGTCATTGATTCATAATTATAAACAAAGATTAGACTGTGCATGTGTCATTTCGTAATTTTATGCAAATTAGGCAAATGAGCTTAGGGGGCCCATATTACCTGCATGTACCCTATGACTTGAACAAATTATGAAATAATTATTGTACACAAATTTACAGGCATTTTTATGTTACTGTAAGTAATTCCAAAAATTCTACACAATGTAAAAGAAAAATAGAATCAGAAACTTTTATTTGCCACAATGATCCAAACATAAGATACGTCCAAATATCATTAAAATAAGTACAACACAATAAATAATTACTGTCAACGATATACATTTTGATATAATACAATGAAATATGAAATAAACATTAACAAATTTATATAATTGAAACTAAAAACGAACATTGTTTTGCTGCATCGTTCTTCCCTACCGAATGTTACACCTAAAAGGATTTTTACCCTCATGTCAAACTCTAATTTTACCGGCGTGATCTATGCGGTTCCAATCAAAGGCGAGTGCTTGCGGTAACATTACAGACCACGGTACCTTAATCTGGTCACTTAATTCCCCAATTTTCTACGTACAGGCAGGCTTCACCATCCTTTCCGCCATCTTAAGAATGATTATGATTATACACTCCCCCAGAAATGGCCACCCCGGGGGCCTCTCTATAGACTGTCAGCCGACAACACACTTTATCAATATTAAAGAAGGGGGATATTAAATAAGGAGGGTCTAATATGTTCCGGTCACTTAGTGCAGTATTAACAAATTGAATCACATACATAATCACTGACATGGTGTTTCCTTCCACACGACTGGGCTATAGGTTGTGTAACTATACCTCAAGAAGGGTGCAACTCAGATTGGGGGAGGGGGAGGCGGAATATTGGATGAAATTTGCATAATTGATAAACATGTTTTGATTTGGGGGCGATTTGTCAACACTGATGTTTATTTATTCATTTACTTTTCAAATTAAATTAAAAAAACAAACAAATGTGGCCCCTCCAGCAACATGGTAATGCACTGTGTTTGAGGAGGACTGTAACCGATATCTACAGCACGGAACGTAAATCGAAAAAGATTCTTGAGGAAAATTACATCACGCATGCATTACAATAAACATTGGAAGTTTATACATTTCATTTTGTAAAAGGTTGGACCTTTCTAGAAAAATAGCAGTAAGTTCAAGACAAACAAAACAGCGAGCACATACAATAACAAAGCGATCTGTAGAGAGGGAGAGAGAGATCATGCTCTCGAAAATCTAATTTACATCAAGTCACTCAGTCGCACTTCTCGTTTGCACATGTGACGAGTGCTTTCAAGTTAGCTTCGAATGTATCCTTGCAAAGTGCACATCGATCTTAATAGGACCCGAGTCACATTTAGCAGCACGATTTACATTCAAACATTAATTGACTGACAACATCTTTAAGTAGTCACGAAATGTTGACCATTTTATCTTAATGAAAGGGCACATTACGTCTGATTGATGACGTAATGCTTTCAAACAGAATCGGCTTTCATGGATACCTGTTGGGCTTCGGTAGCGTGCAGACATGGCGCGATACAAATTAAACAAAAATGCAAATGACTTCTTGACATGTATCACAAATGACATTGGTGATAGAACCCTCACTCTGTTCCTTTACCTAGCCCTCCCTCTCACTCTATAACGGTACATACAGGATGCAAAGCTCTAATAAAATTTAAACAAAAACTACACAGCTTGTTTAAAACTTTACACAACCGCTGTTTATTATAGGAACTTTCCAACTCTTGTGTAAAGTGTTGTTTCAAGTTTAATGAACTGTTGTTTAAGAATCTTACAAAACTTTTTTTAAACACAAGAAAGAAAGACAGAAAGAACCCTCAAGATATAGGCCTACTGCATGTCAAGCAGGATCTAGTGAAGGAAATCTCCTTTTGTTTTTTGTTTTTTCTTGTTAAGCAGCGGATCTAGGATTTGAAAATGGTGGAGGGGGTGCAACTGACAATTTTATTTATTTATTTATTTTTTATTATTTATTTTTTTTTTTTGGGGGGGGGGAATGATAACAAGTATGTTTTTTTAAACGAAAAAACAAGGGTGCGCATGCTTGTTGCGCCCCTGGTTTCGTCACTTTTTTTCCTTTGTTTTAAACCAAACCACGGATTTATTGCATGTCACCTAGTCTACGATACTACATTAACCCAGTTCATCTTGAATTCTACTAGAACACAGGATTATCTTTCATGAGATCAACATGTCCTTATACCCTCCACAATACACATTAATGACTCCCAAAACGAGCATGTGTCCTGGGAATACTAGGTAATAATAATGAAGTGGCATTAAACATATCAAAATGGTCCCTTGATTGTCACCTTTCATTATGGATGTAATCGCTTGGGTAGCAGATGACTGTCACATAAAACTCGAATGTCTCTCTGGCATCTGTAATGAGTTGATTAGAACTTGGCGGGCATTTGCCATAAGTGATCAACTCCAATAACATGAATAATGACTACGATGAAAGGATTCACTGGAACAAGAACGACATGAGAGGAAACATCCATGTTGAGTAGTCTTTAAAGTAAATTGAGTAAATTTGGAAGTCCCACTTATTGAGGGAGAGTCCGTGGGATATAAATATATCGTTTAAATAATCATTGTTTCCCGAGTGTCCAAATTACTATCTAAAGTGTCCAAAGAACTTTTCCTGATGACCAAAGAATTATCCGCAATGTCCGAAGTAATAATAGTACTCTGAATATATAAAAAAAAACATTTCCTATGTCCAAAATGTGCTCCAAGTGGCCAAAGAACTATTCCATGGTCATCAAAGATGTAATACAGGGTCTAAAGTATACGGTAGTATTTCTCATTGTGCAAAGTGCTATTGCCATGTGTCCATCATTGGAGGGAAGATTTTGTACGTTTACCTCAATAATGAAGACAAATCAAAGTACTTTTCATGAATATCATCTTGCAGTCATCGCTACACCGATGCATGTTATCTGAATCTACCTTCTAGAACCGGGTGAAGGGAGGGGTTTAAAAAAAATGTTCGGATGAAGGATTGACGAATGTATTGAATATCATGACTTGGTGCTCGAACATTTCTTGAACATTGTAATATAAAACCACCATTGAGTAGAGAGTGTTTTCTCGGTTTTCCCTATGCACTTCAAAAGATGAGGAAAGTGATGTCTTGTTCTTATTCAGAGAACAATTTTCAGATGGGGGTAAACTTCTAATTACCATCGGTGTCCACGCTACTGTTATCCGTGAACATGCATGACTTTCAACGACCAAAGTCCTATTTCACAGTATCCATTTAAGGTGAAGCCCATGTGTCCAAAGTAGGCATATTATTGCCCAGTGTCCAGAATATTTTCCCAAGGGACGAAAGTGCTATATACTTACCCGTGCCCAAAGTACTTTACTAATTCTAATACCGAATGTCCAATTCCACAGTATCCAAAGTACCGTTTAGTGTCAAAAGTACTATTCCCCAGTGTCCAGAGTATTTCCCCAAAGTATTCAAAGTACCAATCCCCCACCCAGTATCAAAATTAGTATCATCTTTGTTCATCATCTAATGGGAGATGCTGTACATATCAAGCCAATAAGAGATACAAACGAAATGTTTTTCTTCCATAGTATCTCGCAATCATCGTGAAACATTATTGCTTGTTTGGTATTGACATCTACTTTTAAAATCCGTGTAAAACATTAGAGAATATGAAGGATAGGCAGATGTATTGAATGTCATGACTTAGGGCTTGAAACATTTCTTGAACATTGTAATATAAAACCACCACTGAGTAGTAAGAGTGTTCTCATGTTTCCCTATGTGTACTTCAAAATATGAGGCAAGTGATTTCTTCTCAGCAGATCGAGGCATCATCATAATCTGTGTCCTGTAACATAAAAGACATACGAACAATCATACGATCAATAAATTGTAACTTATGGTACAGGGTCTACCATAGACTTACGATTGATATCAACCGTGAAATCAATCGTATCTTTTATGTTACAGGACAAGGGATACGAGGAGAGGTGGGTCCAGTAATCCTTGGTTTTTGTCTTTCATAGAATAATGTTATTATGATGGTCTTTGAAGGTAGAGGCTTGCATGGTGGATTCGAATACGGTGACGAGGTACGGTTCACCATGTGGTTATTCCTGAAAAGAACTGTTTTAGAGAGTAGAAGAGGAATAGGATAGTTACAGAAAGTAGAAAATCGATAGGCGAGATAGAGGGTGGAGAATAGAATTAGAGGTATTATTTTGTTGTTTGAGTCCTGAAAAGGACTGTGAACCAGATGAGAAGACCAAATGCAAGGAAGGCTTTTAGTAGTAGTAGAGAGTGCTCGACGTTTCGGACAGGTTGACTGTCTGTCTTCAGGAGTGCTATACAGTGCGTCCCAAAAAGAACTATACACTTTTGACAAGGCTACCAAATTAAAAATATATGATTCTTGGGGAAAAGGTTTAGATGTATATAAAGCTCATATCCTCAACTATTATTATGACACAAAACATTCTGAAAATAACGCATTCTTCAGTGAGCAATGCCCACTTTTATGAAGGACACAAAAAATAGCCTGCGCAGGAATTCCCTATTCATTTACCACCTGGGTATGGCATGCCAAGAAGGATTCAAAGAAAATAATGGAATGAATCAGCTCACAGAGTAAAAGATGTATCAAAAGTCAGAAATAAACAATCAATATTATGCAAAGTGTAGTTTTTCACCGTTTTGTTTTCATATCATTGATTTTTGCTCTGACTTCAGTTTATTTTTGTCTTTGTTTGCCGATTTATTCCATTATTACTTGAATCCTTCTTGGCATGCCATACCCAGGGGATAAATGAATAACAAATTCCTGCGCAGGCTGTTTTTGTGTCCGTCATAAAAGTGGGCATTGCTCACTGAAGAATGCGTTATTTTTGGAATTTTTTGTGTCATAGTGATAGTTGAGGATATGAGCTTTATACATCTAAACTTTTTCCCCAAGAATCACATATTTTTAATTTGGTAGCCTTGTCAAAAGTGTATAGTTCTTTTTGGGACGCACTGTAAGTATATTTACTTTAGATTGCACTTGTGCAATTACAATATTATATTGTTTATATCTTTATAACCTGTAAACTACAATTCGTTTTCTACCACTGGATGAATTCTTATGTGATATGGTCCAATAATCACAAAGATTGAGCATTTTGTCATTACAGATCAGGAAATCTCTCCATCCAAGTTTGTATTGAGTAGTACCGGATGTGTCCAATAAAACAAACCCAAGTTTGATCATTTATACTTTGAAAAAATATTTCATTAGTAATTATGAAATGTATGTCACTGTAAAGTGCAACTCATTACCATTTTGATGATACCTCTCTAAGCTCACCAATATCATGTATCACTGAACCCCATTGTTTTAAATATGTCTTGCAAAATTGTGAGTGGTTCACTTTCACGCTCATTGATGATCAAAGTTGGGTTTCCGTTTAGGCACATTTGAATAATGCATCTCAAGGAGCATTAAAGTGAACACTTACAATTTTACAAGACATTTTCAGAACAATGGAGTTCAGCGATGCTTGATATTGGTGAGCTGAAAGACATATCATTATAATGGTGATGACTTGCACTTTACAGTTATATAAATTTCATAATAACTACTATAATATTTTTCAAATTATTAATGATCAAACTTGGGTTTCTTTTATTCGATATACCCGGTACTACTTTATAAAAAAAAAAACTTGGATGGAGAGGTTTCCTAATGTGTGATGAAAAAATGCTCATATCTTTGTGATTATTGAACCATATCACATAAAATTTCATCCAGTTGCAGAAAATGAGTTGTAGTTTGCGGGTGTAATGATATAATTAACATAATATTGTAATTTTAATATTATACCCATCTAAAGTGCCATTAGCATTTTTTTGTGGGACGCACTGTATAAAAATAGAATTCAAAATCTTTAATTATTTTAGCTAATGAAATTTAGGCAGTGAATTTGAATCTTTAAATATTTATGGTGTAAAGTTTCATTGGTTGTTTTTAAAATTTTGTGTATTTATTTTATTATTTTCTTTTTTTTGTTGGGGTGCATATTTGGGAACTTTCCAGCTAGGGATAATTTCTGAATTGAACACCAAGATGTAAATTATTTTAATTATATTCTAGTAAGTTGTCGGTGGGTTGAAATTATGATCAATCTTCCCCCTTTTCAAATATAAAAATCAATGTCATGACTTTACATAAGTACAGGGACTTCAAGTTACTAGTATTCTGCAGGGAAACCAAATCGATTGATGCATACGCTATGTGACTCTACCAAGGTCATGGCTGAGAGGCTTTGAGTGAAAATCGAAACACAGAATAAAGGAAAAACACATATTTTCTTCAGGAACAAACCGTGTCTTCCCATCCAACAATTATGAGAGTAGATGAACAGTAATGTATTTGGCAGACGCCACTAATCGACCTTCGAAAGTTTCCCCGATAAGTTGGTCTCGCGTATAACTTGATGTGATGTCATGTACAATGGTTGAATATAATCTATGAAAAATTAGCATATATTCCCAAGTTAATATCTATGATTTTGGTTTATGTCAGGTTTTAATAGCTTTTGATCAGTTGAGAACTAAAAAGTTAACGGGTTTCAGGGACAAATATCGACATATTGGTTTACCACAGCTCAGCGGTAGAGCGCCTGTCTACATTTGGAGGTCTCGGGTTCGAATCCCGATTGAATCCCATATTCTTTGCTCACTATTTATCATATAAATTTCTGGTCAGTTCCCAGATAATTAAGGAAATCGGTGTGTTTTTTGTGTTTACATTTTAGTATATGTTTCCCCACATCACTACAGAATGATAAATATTTAAAAATCTATTTAAGCAAGTTTCCTTCGATCGTCAAATCCATTACCAAATACACTTTGCTATTCATGTCGCCTTGAAGGAGTATCTGAAATTACAGTATTCCACATTCTATCTTTTTTTTTCCTTCAGTATAATGAATTCCATCCATGCACTTGCCAAGACACAATACTTTGAAATATTGAATTATGTTTTCAAATCGAGAAGGTCGAAGTATGAAACACCAGAAGGTGTGGGTCTGCTTTTACATATTAAGTGATGCCATTTTATTTATTATGGAAGTTTGAAAAAAAAAGTTTCCTACCTTTTCCAATATATTTAATTATACACTCACTTACCACGTTTCATATTATCATTCAATTGCCCATTTTACATTTTATATTGTGCAGAAAATATAGATGATGCAATAATTGACTGCAAAATGTCAGCGACGGTGACTCCATAATATTATGTACACACCCCATTTTGAAGGCCTATAAATAACCACAAATAATTACTGTTAGTCTGCATGAAGCTGTTCAAGCACCACCCCTCCCACTTTCCACCCCTCTTGATTTATAATCAAACTCTTGAGTCTCTGAATGCGAAGGAGTGACTTTGCCACCCTATACAATCAGAATGAAGGAAACTTCACTAAACATAAAGTGGAAAAGCACTCTGTTTTGAGTGAGTTTGAGTTCAAACTATTCACTCGTTAACAGAGTGAGCTCAGTATCCATAATGCAGATTGAATATTTTTATCCGCGGTATGCATGATCATTGTCAAGTAGCCGTTGTGGCGTATATGTGCCTAAAACTAGGCTAGGCAGATCGAGAAGGGAAAGGAACTGATTCACGAGACCCAGGGACCTGTAGCACAAATTATCAATTGAAAATTCGAGAGAGCGATTGTAGTAGGTTATTAATATTCTTTTGAAGAAAAAGCGCTTGTAACAATGATTGTGATTGGCTATTGCCACTCTGCGATTTATTTCGAACCTTTGTGTTACGGAGCCCATGACAGGTTCGATTTCGGATGGACATTTGTTTTTCTCCCGAGAGTGTAGAAATAATCACTCTTGTGCATCAGCTCTGATTAAAGTTGTTTTCAATCTTTCATAGAAAGACAATTTTTTTTTCTCACAAAGGATGTCATTCATTCATTCATGTGTGTTTGGACGTTTTCCTCCTTTCCCCTTCTCGCGATTGCGCAAAAAGCGTGGAGAAGTAAACGTTCCTCTGAGAGAATTATTGTGACACCATTTCCATTTGAACTTTTATTATTTCTCCTTATTACATTAGGGACACCAAGCGATATTATATTTACACATCCAGTGGTTTAATGCATAATTGATCATACTTCATCTTTTAATGCATTGCAGTCAGATTAGAGATTTAAGTAGAGCGAATCAGAGTAATGCAATATTTTACTTCGAAGCTCCGTCAATAAGACATTGAACAGAAGTGGGACAGCATTTTAATTATCATGGCATTTTTGCATGGCGGACCTTCTTTTCGTAGGATTGAAATATGTTGTATTTATCATCTTAAAATTGTTTTTGATATACATGTAGATCCGACCCATTAAAATGAAGTCTAAAGCTTATTATTTCATCAACAGCGCTTTATGAAACCGGTAACTAATATTTCATGACATTCACGATTAAAATACCTTGAGCTCTTTGCTCTTTCAGGGTTTACGAGATAAATCGTCTCCGCTTTTTTCCCTCCTTGTATTTTTTAACAGTTTAAGTTTGTTTTGTGATGAATATCTCTCTCAATGTAAACGAGAGAATATCCACTCGTTCAAGGAGTTAAACGAAGGACAACATATTTTGAGTGGAAAACCAGTCTGAGAGGAGTGAAAGTTGTTATTTGGATAAAAAAAATTCTACTCTTATAATATACAGAGCTAACAGTTCCATTTCACACTCATTTCAGATTGAAATTTTACCACTCGAAAATGTGTTGTCCTCCGTTTCACTCCCTTTACATCCTTTTCCACTCTTTCCATTCGTTATATAATAATATATTATTTATATCTTTCGTGCTCTTTAAAACAATATGGTTATACTGACGAGAATGAAGAAACCACTTGAGAGATTATCTGAATTTACCTCGCTCTCTACTTCCAGACATTGGTCAATTTACCATACTCTGCATGATGGCTATCCAATGACCTCTATACTTCATCATCCTATCATTACAGTCCCGAGGTTGTTAAGGCATGTTGCTAGGCTGTTGCTAAGGGCCTTAAGCTATTGAATAATTAAATCTAAATTAAATCTAAATTTAATTTGTCGTTACGCATGTGTTAGATGTCGTGTAAGAAAATGAACTTACTTCTTTTTTGGAGGCCAAACTGTCATGGAATTTATTAAATGATTATAATAATAACGATACTTATGACGATTCCTTATTTGCCGTGATAATTTAAATGTTATACAAGAAAAAATAATAATAGAAAAATAATTTTAATGAAACTTATAAATTAAAAACTGACAATAAATCGGTCAATAAATCAAAGAACAGTCAACAAGGAGATATTCTTTTTGAGAATATAGTTTAGTCATTGATGTAAATGACTAGTGGTGTGCCTAAAATTTGGTCAACATTATTGGAAAGTACGATCCCAATTTGTGCGTTCTGTCATGTTTATAAATAGCACAGTATCTTAAAATTAGGCATGATTGTTCTCTGCGGGAAGGAGGCCGTCTCATGGCATGTGATATACCACCATAATAGTGATATATCACTTGCGAAACAGGTTTGAGACGGGTTCAGGACTAATTCGAGACGGTTATAGTCGCGGAGACGTCTCATGAGTCTCGGGTAAATTGAACATGTTCATATCTATAGGAGATTCTTTTCCATCGAGTAGACGTCTTCGAGTCTCGGGGACGTCTCCGCGAAGTCACCTTTAGCTTTAGGCCCATTAAAGAACATCCATATACATTTTTATTCCAATCCCCGCAATGACTTTGTTTATCCGAGGCAGCCATTTTTTTTTTCTTTTTTCGAGGCCATGGAAATATAGTAATCTTTGGAGCAATCAGATCCCTGAAAGCAGACACTGGTCATAATGACGTCATAAATTGGTCGTAAACTGGGAAAAATGGTCGTAAGCTGACAAACGCCGTATGCACGACGTCTTTTTGACGTCATTAAAATTAAATAAATAAATTAAAAAAAAAAAATAATAATAAATAATAAATAAAAAATAAATAAATAAATAATAGAAAAAAATAATAATATAATAATAAAATAAAAATAAATAAAATAAAAAAAAAAAAAAATAAATAAATAAATAAATAAAATAAATAATAATAAAAAATAATAATAATAATAATAAAAATAAAAAATAAATTAATAAAAAAAATTACTCACCCCTCTTCCTGCGCATATTCATTTATTTTTGATTTTTTTTTTCCTTATTAATATTATGGGAGAGCCCCATCATAAATAGCCTATAAGCAAGTTGCTATAAGAGGGCTGTAGAATGACATATTGCTTTGAACTCCACATAGGGGCAATATATTTAATTTAAACTCCTCCGCCTCCTCCCCCTCCAAAAAAGAATAATATAGGTTTTCCCGGTCAAGTTTAAACTGTCTCCGATCAATTTGACATTTCTTTCGAGTGCTTTCGTCCGGAATGTGATCGCGATTACAAATCTGTAATGAAATTCGTTTATGTGTAGCCAAAATCAAACACCGTTCAATCCAATTGCGAATTGCGCCGATGAATTTGCTGTTGTGAGCAGTCGCATTCGTCAATGTTCGCTCAAATTCGTTTTGGGGCATCCACATTAGAAATATCTGTATACAAATTAGGAATGTTAGATTCGGGTAGGAAAATAATATTTGGGAGGGGGCCGTGAAGTGTTTTTCTCAGAAAAGAGGCTGGGCATGGGGGAAGGGGAGCCTGAGCTTGCAAAACACACACAAAAAAAACACACACAAACACATGCGGCATGTCAAATGATATTTAATGGAGCGGCGTATTTTAGGTCATTTTCTCCTTCTTTTTTTTTTATTGGTCATGTTTATATTACAAGATGAATATCATTATAATACTTTTCTATAATCTCCAGGACCCTCTATCGTCTTTCGTTTAACTCACTTTGATAATACAATAAATAAATTCATGTACATGTATAATGTGTTTGGTATTTATTACGTTGTTGTTGTTTTTATATTTTACGTGATTGGGTCATTACTTTAACCACAATCAGCAGTGCTCAGTTGTAATCCCCAATCCCAGTCTTTGCTTTGTACAAGCTGTGCTTAATACATAACTATTTTGGCAACAATGATGTTCCGTGGTTTTATGTCTTTTTAATGCACAAATTGAAAGAGGAGTTCAAATCTAATGGCACCTGGATGGGATTTTGCATTTAATCAGTTCCTGCAATGTGATGCGTTTCATAATGTTCGTTCGTGTATATAGGGTAGCTCTTTGTCCCCTTACAACTAAATTATTTTGAAATATTTGAGCGACTTCCCCAAACGGTACTCGAAAACATATTTTGTGTCTCGTTTTTCTATGATCTACAATCAGTAAAACCACTAATGCATCACATGCATGGGAACCACAAAGACTACGGTCCTTTAGCACTGGCATTGCAAAATAACTAAATGCATGTATTTTTCATATTTACAAGTCTTTTATGTTGTCATATTCTATTTATGGATAGAGATTTGTCGAATATTTGTGTATATTCGGAAATAGGATATTTGTCCCTTTTCATTCCTGAGATCAGTAAAAACACAGTCAGGGGCACTCTTTAAACAAAGGGACGACAAATGAACAAAGGCCCCTAACAATTTTAAGAGATGGGGATTATCAGTGATAAAAAAAATATAAACAAGGATTCATATTTTTCTGCAAATTAATTGGCCTTCTATAAGCAACAAAATAAATGCTCATTTTTATTTACTTGTTCCTTCCCTATAAAGCTTAATATTGATTTATTTATTATAGGTTTTCCCCGGTCAAGTTTAAACTATCTCCGATCAATTTGACATTTCTTTTGAGCGCTTTCGTTCGGAATGTGATCGCGATTACAAATCTGCAATGAAATTCGTTTATGTGTAGCCAAAATCAAACAACGTTCAATTCAATTGCAAATTGCGCCGATGAATTTGCTGTTGTGAGCAGTCGCATTCGTCAATGTTTGCTCAATTCGTCCATTCGTAAAATTCCCGTCTTCTGGTGAATTCAAATTCGTTTTGGGGCATCTACATTCGAAATAACTGTATACAAATTAAGAATGTTAGGTTCGGGTAGGAAAATAAAATTTGGGAGGGGGCCGTGAATTGTTTTTCTCAGAAAAGAGGCTGAGCATGGGGAAAGGGGGAGCCTGAGCTTGCAAAACACACACACACAAAAAAAAAAAACACAAACACATGCGGCATGTCAAATGATATTTAATGGAGCGGCGTATTTTAGGTCATTTTCTCCTTCTTTTTTTTTATTGGTCATGTTTATATTACAAGATGAATGTCATTATAATACTTTTCTCTAATCTCCAGGACCCTCTATCGTCTTTCGTTTAACTCACTTTGATAATACAATAAATAAATTCATGTACATGTATAATGTGTTTGGTAGTTATTACGTTGTTGTTGTTTTTATATTTTACGTGATTGGGTCATTACTTTAACCACAATCAGCAGTGCTCAGTTGTAATTCCCAATCCCAGTCCTTGCTTTGCACAAGCTGTGCTTAATACATAACTATTTTGGCAACAATGATGTTCCGTGGATTTATGTCTTTTTAATGCACAAATTGAAAGAGGAGTTCAAATCTAATGGCACCTGGATGGGATTTTGCATTTAATCAGTTCCTGCAATGTGATGCGTTTCATAATGTTCGTTCGTGTATATAGGGTAGCTCTTTGTCCCCTTACAACTAAATACTTTCGAAATATTTGAGTGACTTCCCCAAACGGTACTCGAAAACATATTTTGTGTCTCGTTTTTCTATGATCTACAATCAGTAAAACCACTAATGCATCACATGCATGGGAACCACAAAGACTACGGTCCTTTAGCACTGGCATTGCAACATAACTAAATGCATGTATTTTTCATATTTACAAGTCTTTTATGTTGTCATATTCTATTTATGGATAGAGATTTGTCGAATATTTTGTGTATATTCGGAAATAGGATATTTGTCCCTTTTCATTCCTGAGATCAGTAAAAACACAGTCAGGGGCATTCTTTAAACAAAGGGACGACAAATGAACAAAGGCCCCTAACAATTTTAAGAGATGGGGATTATCAGTGATAAAAAAAATATAAACAAGGATTCATATTTTTCTGCAAATTAATTGGCCTTCTATAAGCAACAAAATAAATGCTCATTTTTATTTACTTGTTCCTTCCCTATAAAGCTTAATATTGATTTATTTATTATAGGTTTTCCCCGGTCAAGTTTAAACTATCTCCGATCAATTTGATATTTCTTTCGAGCGCTTTCGTTCGGAATGTGATCGCGATTACAAATCTGCAATGAAATTCGTTTATGTGTAGCCAAAATCAAACAACGTTCAATCCAATTGCAAATTGCGCCGATGAATTTACTGTTGTGAGCAGTCGCATTCGTCAATGTTCGCTCAATTCGTCCATTCGTAAAATTCCCGTCTTCTGGTGAATTCAAATTCGTTTTGGGGCATCTACATTCGAAATAACTGTATACAAATTAAGAATGTTAGGTTTCGGGTAGAAAATAAAATTTGGGAGGGGCCGAGAAGTGTTTTTGTCAGAAAAGAGGCTGAGCATGGGCCGGGGGAAGGGGAGCCTGAGCTTGCAAAATACACACACACACACACACACACACACACACACACACAAAGACCAAAACACAGTCATGCGGCATGTCAAATGATATTTAATGGAGCGGCATATTTTAGGTCATTTTTTCCTTCATTTTTTTATTGGTCATGTTTATATTATATACAAGATGAATATCATTATAATACTTTTCTCTAATCTCCAGGACCCTCTTTCGTCTTTCGTTTAACTCACTTTGATAATACAATAAATAAATTCATGTACATGTATAATGTGTTTGGTAGTTATTACGTTGTTGTTGTTTTTATATTTTAAGTGACTGGGTCATTTCTTTAACCACAATCAGCAGTGCTCAGTTGTAAGGTGACCCGACATTTGCTCCTGCGACAATTGCTCCGGGCTTTATTTCGTCTAAGATATAGGGTTAGGGTTAGTTCAGTTCAGTTCAGTTCAGTTTATTTACATATTCCAATCAAACAATAATAAGAACAACAATATTATTTATCATTTCAAAACTATACATTATTTGATAAATCATAAAACGAATGACATCAGTAGCATAAAAAAGAAAGAAATATGAAGGAGCCTAAGTTAAAAGCTAAGCTTGTTACATTATAGGCTCCTTTGTGAAGATGATGTATAAGAATACATAAAGAAATAAATAAATACAAAGATATATAAATAGGAGTAACTGAAAAATGTGCATTAACATATCATTTTTTTTTTTTTTATATATATATTGAACTACCTATCTGTACGCAATGGTAGTGAGGCGTACCGGGATGACGTAATCATTATTTTGATGTGTAATGACGACATCATCTCGGCACTACATTATAATCATATATTAACATTGATATACGCAAATGGAAAAAAGTGAGCGGTACCGAGATGATGTCGTAATAGGGTTGTAATAGGGATTTATATTAGGTTTAGGGTTAGGTTTAGGGTAGGGTATAGTGTAAAGTCCCTGGTTGAAGTTAGTCATTCGATTTGAGGTTCATTGCATACATCCCGTCAGCAATATAATTCCATTCAGAGAAAAAACCCCAATGCAATAGAATTTTATTTGCGTCTTTTATGATGATATTATAATCACATTTTTATTATTATATTTATTATTTATAACCATCATCATACTTCAAGCTTCAATCGTTTTCTATTTTCCTAAATGTTTCAAATCTCAACATATTCTTCCTTTCAGATTGCCAAAATAAACACATCGTTACAAAACTTCATTATTATAATTCAACATTTGATCAAAAGTGAACATAGCTAAAAGGGCAAGGGGCCACATAAATTTTAATCACAAAATATTACACTGCCTTCATCACTGTCTTTGACTTCAAAATTCCAGATTTGAAAAATTGCCAAAATAACACATCGTTACAACCTCTATTATATAATCAATATTGTGATAAAAATGCATAGTAGCTTAAATGGCCAAGGGCCATATAATTTGTAATTCACAAATACCAATAATTCTCATTATTTTACGACTTCAAATTTTCTCAGGACAAAACCTTTCCACAATCACTGCATGGAGTTAGTTTCTAGAGTCGCATCTGCTTTGAGATATTTTACAACCGTTAGTAATGATGATAATCTTGATCATACACGCAGCATGTATGCATGTAATCATTAGCTGGTGGATGTCAACACCGTCCCATAACCCTCATCGGGTACTTTTTTGCGCCACGGAAATTTGCTATGGACAACCACATGCAGGTAAATGGCTTTACCGACAGGGTTTGCCAGCGATTCTTAGCGTATCGATAGGTTAAAATGCTACTGTGGGAACAGAGGTCTTGGATTGAAAATGAAATTGCAGACACCACATCAGCGTAGGTTGTTAGTGTAAATGGAATTCCACCTTGTTTGCTATATACTTCATTGAATCGAGGGATTTCGTCAAAATGAAATACGAGAGTCTCTAAATATGGACAGAATAGTTTTGAGAATAAATGATGAGGCCTCAAATCGTAAAACATTGCCATATCGCATTTTATCTGCGCCAAGAATATCGTATACTAAGGCAGCTCAAAATGCAAATTTGAAAATCTATATTCTGGATGAAATTACTGTTTTAAATTTTTCGACTGAAAATTTTAGTCAAGTTACCAATCGAAAGTGTGACATTAAAAAAACCGTTTGCCAAAAAGTTTGTTCAATTTTCATGAATATTTTAAAATATTCTTGTGAATAAAGAATTGTCTATTGACATCTGCCAGGTACGCGGTTCCGAGCTCCCATCACTTTGCAAACGTCCATTACGAGAAGTGATGTTCTGGTAAATTTCATTCCAGCTTATATTAATGTCCTGTGTGCATGGAGCCTAAAGCAGGTGTAACATCGAGAATTATTTTCGAAGGCCATATCTGCTAAATATCTTTTATTTTTCAGAATAATGCATAAAACTTCCTAGCCCCTCTTCCACGGGCCTCATCCTTATTTACGAATTTTTTTTTACCTATTATAATGCGCACAGGCCCTCCTGAAACTGAAGATACCACCCATTGAGTGTTCGCTGTAAACATGAGCTATAACGGTTAGCGTCGAAGCTATTCTCCCATGCACGTCTAGTGAAATCCTCGGTGGAACTTTGAATAAATCAAAATGAATGAATATCGACGAATTGGAGAGACAGTGGGTCAATTGAGTTCTTATTGGATGTTCGAGGTTGATGCTTTATCACGAAATACCAAATTGCATTCGAATTGGAAGACAATTGTTGGACCTGACATTTGTACATGAGGCACGGAGCATGATTATAATCTACAAAGCACGCCATTCGCATAAATCAAAATAAGTATTTCTCCATCAAACTGGTTGACTTGACTAAAAAAATGCACATATTACACTCCTGGTATAATCATGATTAACATTAAACACATAATGATTATGAATGGAAAAAAACTAATGAAAAATACATGCTTTAACTTGCAAAAAGGAAAACAAAATGAATTAAAAAAAATGAACGAATAGTTCAGTAATTTTTGATTTGTCAATTTATTAATTTATTCTGCCCGATTCATTTCATCTAATTCCTCAGTCACCCATCATTACGCCTTTTAAGAATCATGAAGCCAGTACCTCACATAATTGCCAGATAGACCAAAAGAAGACATAGAGCTAAAGGGCCTCTTTTACTCTCATAAACGCCCATATCTTAGATAGACGAAGATATCGATTCTTTCAGAATTGTCGTGGATGCCCAAAATCCAAAACCTCCAGATATCATAACGCCATGTAAATATTCACCACTAGTATTGGTTTCAGAGCTCTGAAGAGAGCAAACTTGCAATATACATCTGCCTTAACCATATTATAGAATACATTAGAAGCATAATGGATAAGATGTTACCTAGAAAACTGAGGGTTTAATTAGATTGTGGTTATCTGCATCAGATTGAGGGTTTTTGAAGTTACGAGATTTGGGGGATTTTTTGATTTTTTTTTTTGAGTCACTGTCTCGTGGTATCCTCAATTCCAGATATTATAATCGCGTCGACACGAAGTTTACTTTGACCCAACAAACCAAGAATAGTTTAAAATCATTTAGCATACTTCAACGAACGTATTCCAATGCAGCATCCACCTTACTTTAAACTTAATTTTAGTCCACGGTAATTTCAAAAAACTCATTTCGTCACCTGACATGATTGGGAAATACTTATATTAACTGTGTTTAAATAAACAATAACTGGCTAATGTTATCATTCTAAATCAGTAGACCGAAACCCAAAATGTTAAGCTGCTCTCAAATTACACTTTCGTCTTTATTTTATGATGTTGATGTTGGAGCCCCATTTCAAGGGCAGAAGCGCGTATCACAGGGATTGTATCTTCCAAATTGCCCTAATTACCTCCCATCTATGAATATCCTCGAGACTTTGATATAATCGTTTATGAGTGACAAAAGTAAATTGAGATAATCCACCTTCGTGAAAAATGAACGCCTCGAAAATAATGAGTGTTTGATATCTTCTAAGAAAATGGACTTCGAGTTTAGAAGATTTGTGAGTGAAGGATGAGTAGAAAGTTGGAGGACAAGAAGGAGTTTCCAAAGTAATGTTGAAGTAATGAGCAAAATACTTGGGGGATGGGGGGGGGCTAGAGCAATTACTTTACATGACATGACCATAAATTTCAATGCATTTTAAGACCGGGAATTGTATTTTCAAATAAGCACATCTTGCATTTAAAAAAACTATAGGTTCTAAAGATATAAACCAACTTATAGTCGACCCAAGTAAAAGTTTCCCCAAATAATAATATATAAAACCGGCCTAGGGAAAGAGAGCATAAAATTTTAACAGTGCGGTTCATAGGCCCTAAATACTTGAAAAAGGAAAAATTCGCTCTAAGTGACAACTGCTATAAACAATTTACTTCATAATTCTGTAACCTGTGTTTTTATATCAAACTTTATTTATGGCTAAATTCAAGGAGCTTTAAACAACCAGACTCGTCTTGCGCCCCCACACCCATGATCTTGAAAACATTACAGGGGCGCACATGGCCATTGAGACACAGGATTTCCCCCTGATGTTGTCTGTCAATATGCATACACATTTACCGCCAAATATTCATTGATGCATCATGTTCATTTACATGGCTTGGTTGACAACTATTAATTCAGGTGTAACGTGTCGACACCAAGGCAGACTGTTTTCACATGATTGAGAAGAAAGTCTCAAGTTCTGTTGCTCAAGACGATTCAATTAATCCTTTTGGAACGTATACGTTGCGGTCCCGTCTTCATGTTCAGACATACTTGAGCCGTTAAAGGGATGCAAAAAACCATAACATTGAATGATATTCAAAATCACCAATTCTTGATTTAGCTCATTTTGTCAACATAATATATTAAAATTTATAGGTTCAGTTGGTATCTTCTTCAAAATTACAAGTTAAATGCTTTTTGCGTTTACTTTCGAGATATCAATGATTTCATACTCAAACTTTAGTAAAACCATCTCGTGGTGGAAACCAAATGCCATTGTGCTTTTCAAAGACACCCCACTTCTCCTGTCGTGTATCCCCCGACCCTAGGCGGGCTGGAGGCGTTTGCTGCAAAGGGGTTGAAAATCACTCGCGTTGGCTGTTACACTTGTTTTATGTGGTAGCTAAATGACTTTTCCATTTGATCTTGAAATTTTCAGTAGTTTGTTGTACTATTAGAGCAATATAATTTTATTATCTTGATTCTAATTGCCTTCTTTGTTTTTGAAAGTTACTGTTCCCTTTAATGCCAATCAAAGAAAATCCACTTCAAGTGTATGTCATTGATCACACAATCATCGGTTTTCCCGGTCATATGGCAGTTGCTCAAATTGCCATTGCAAAGTTTTGATTATGACCGGGCGGAAAATCTTTCGTTGATGTTTCATTTTGATTTGATAAAGTGGCAAGATATTAACATTAAAAGGTGAACTATGACGTTTTTCTTCTTCATAAACATCAACGATGTTGAAAAATATATTGCCCAAATATATTTTTCTACTTTTATAAGGTCTAATACATGCATACGCTCTACGTATTTGGCTTTATTAAAATGGTATCTTGCTTACAAAGTAAGATATAGTCATTATGGAACATGGGTTGTTTGCATTTCCAAGAACTTGTACAGTTTCTACAAATTATGTTTTATAAGCTGAACAACTTAATTAATCTGATCAAAATTCACGCGGTGTAAAGCAACAGAGAGATGGCATGGAGGGAGAACAAGTATAGGGTCATTCCATGCCAATTCACCCAATGCGGAGTTACACCCCCCCCCCTCACATACCGTCTCCAGAATTTGCTCAAATTTGGTACACATAAAGTTAACATTACCTTCCCATGAAACAAAAAAAAATTAGCGGAAACGGTCCGTCGGTTTCCGAGCATTGGCCCGCCTTTTTGATTCGTTTTGCCAAAAATGGGTGTGACCTTCCATTTTCAACGGCACAATGCCCTGACTGGGTTGACAATTTTTGTGAAACTGGTACCATTCAAAAGGAAAATTTCAAAGAGGAATTCAAAAATGTATCAAAAATATATGCGAGCAATTTAAAGTTGCTTACGGACCTTACCTTTCCTTTAACCTTATTTGAACCCCCCAGACGAATAATATTTTTACTGGATTTATTATGTATGTTAATTGTCAGTATAATATTAACATAACATGTTAATTTCTAGGATTGATATTTTATTTCTTTACCTTTAAAAACTCTATTTTAATGTAATTTACAAAGTTACTGTTTACCCCCACATACTGATATTTGTGTTGGTAATGGTGTGTACAAGTATCCATTTATAGGCTTACCTTGAAATACTTCCAAAGTGAAGTTAATACATTCAATTTTAAAAACAGGAAACTAAAACATTTCAGGCTAATAAAGGAATACATTAAACCACAATGATAATGTATTACAATGTACGTAGGACTCCTTTGCTTATGAATAAGAGACATTTGTTTAGCCCTTTTGATTGGGGTGCAATAAAGTATACATACAAATCATCAGAAATCTGCTTCCGGTTTGACAGAACAAAATGCTTCCTACATGTAGTCAGCTCTACTTCCCAAACTGGATACATCCTGAGATCTTTGAAGGCATCAGCAACAGAATGGAATACATTTATGGCATTTGATTGTAATGTTACTTCAGTTTGAAGTCATTCATGTATAATGAATCTTGTACACACTATTACCAACAAAATATCAGTTATGTGGGGTAACAGTAACTTTGTAAATTACATTAAAAGAGTTTTTAAGGTGAAGGAAAATAAAATATCATCCTAGATTATTTACATGTTATGTTAATATTATACTGACAATTAACCATTACATAAAAATCACGCTAAAAATTATTATTCGTCTGGGGGTCAAAATTCAAGGTTAAAGGAAAGGTCAAAGGTCATAGCACTTTTAATTGCTCCAAAAATATTTTTGATACCATTTTTGAATTCCTCTTTTTGAAATTTCCTTTTGAATGGTACCAGTTTTCACAAAAAAAAAAATTTGGGTCAACCAGTTCAGCCGCATTGTTGCGTTGAAAATGAGAAGGTCACACCCATTTTTTGCCAAACAATTCAAAAGGGCGGGCCATAGCTCGGAAACGAACGGACCGTTTAACGCTAATTTTTTTGTTCATGGGAAGGTAATGTTAAACTTTATGTGTACAAATTTGAGCAAATCTTGAGACGGAAGGGTGCAAAAATTGCCACTTTCATTGGTACATGGCAATGGAATGACCCTATAATGAAAGTTCACTCTCTTACGATAATTGATGAATTTCACTGTTTATGGTGTTGCCATGCAGATTTCTCCATTCCTGAATTGCATTATATAAATTTCTACCGTTAATTCCGCTCTGTAATATTAATAGTGCATTGGAAATTACGGTTTTAGCAAGTGCATTAATTAAATCAATTGTCAGATGAATATTGATAAATTCATATCTAAGGCCTACTAGATGGATAATTAGTGAAGATTAAGTGAGATTTAATTGAAGCTTTGATCACGTGATTTTAAATGGAGATGTATTTGTCCTAAGCCCTGAAGGATCAATATTAATATTATTGGTTAGATAAACCACAGGCATTCAGGAATTGAAGTTAATTACACACGACATTCGACAACTAAATGGACATACTGCTGAAAGTCCTTCGGTTTGATCATGAGTTTCAATTCATATAGGCCAATAAGGGCGCGTACTTTCAACAACACAGTAACAAACAACAAAATACTTTGGATTCGTTCGGGTCCCAAATAAACGTCCCTAATATTTCATTTTTCAAACCCTCCCAAAAAGCTACAAAATGAAAGGTACGGACTCTTATATCAGAACCTCGAATCCGCCCCCCCCCCCCCAAAAAAAAAAAAAAAAAAAAAAAAAAAAACACATCCTTCAGGAAATGTTCCTACTTCAATCCCCCAATTCATTTTGGGATTGTCGGAAGTATGCGGCCTAAATAAAGAAACGTTATTAAATGGCTTTAGCTCCCGTTTAATTAATACGAGATACATGTAGATCTTATGCAGCTCGTGTGAATTAGATATAGGACTATTACAATTTAATATAGATTTTATTAGTGACTTGCCATTGAGGTGCCAATAGTTGTTTCTAAAGCTCGAGGGGGCCTTCCATCCAGCTATGACCCCGAGGATTGCCGAGGAGGTTATAGCTGGAGGAAGGCCCCCGAGAGCCTTTAGAAACAACTATGCCCCGAATATTTTAAGGCAGTCACCTATATTTTTATATACCGAAAAAATTCACCATTTTTTTTTTTTTTTTTTTTTGCCTAGACCAGCGTAAAACCTCTGCAGAAACATTATCCAGTTCTGAATTTGGCATGTTCGCTTCACGCTAACGTTAGATCTAAACGTTTTAGAACTAAAAACATTCACGGCAAATTCACGGAATTTTTTAGTGTTCTTACTATCTGCTGCATGAATTAAATCACGCAATTGTCTTATCCCAAAAGTTCGAATCGCAGAACGCTGTCCTGTGCCATTGTTGCATAAATTCATGTAAAAAGGTAAACAAATCCAAATTAACCGCCTTTGAAAGTTTCGTACCGTCTGAGCTGCGCAATCTAATTGTTAGCAATCAATTTATTGCATTTGCGAACTATACGGTGTCTTGCGCTTGCACAAAACACGTATTCGTATCAACAATTTGACTGCCGTTGAAAAAATGATATTAAAAACGACTATTGAATTAGACTATTGAACGCTCAACTTCCCGGCAGCATGCGTTCTAAAAACTATATGACCAGACTTTTGACCAATCAAAAGAGGACAGGATTATTTCAAACATTCTTAGCATGAGTTATATAAAAAAAAATGAGTCACGTCCAAAATGAGAATGATATTATTATGAACATTTTTTGAGGACAGTTTCAGGGATATGATGTATTTCTCACTACAATGCTCGGGGCGTATTTTCGTACAAATGCATTGATGCATAAATACACCCATGAACATAATTAATGCAATCAATCATACTACCATCATCATATATATACCATGGGCATTACATCCCTATGCGTGGCTTGGGAATAGGGAACTAATTAAACGGTTGGAAATAGTTGCATTTTTGGCGATTACCTAGAAATACAAAACAAGTAAACTAATTAAAAAGAGATACATTTTTGGGGGGCGTCATAATTGTGGGACCTGATCTCCCAATAAAATTCGAAGAATAAAATGTGACGATATATTGTTGTTCCAAAAAAATTGACATACAGAGACTCTGACTATACCAGATATTGATAACGCTATCAGTTGTAGCTGATTAATAGCCGACTTACACTAGCGTGAAACGAATAGATTCCATCAAAACACAGTATTTATTCATTTTAAGTGTTGATATATATATGCTTATGCATTTTTAATGTAATCAAGTAATGTTTCATGGTAAAGTTGCTTTTAATAAAAGCCATATTTAATTATACATTAATGTCATGATTATTAGATGAAGCTTTTTTGAAAATTTCTTTACAGATCATCACATTGATAAAAATGGTATAGATTATTGAGGATTTGAACGGATTAAATTCATGTTAATATAAATCTTTAAAAGAGAGATAAAAGTCAGGTTTAAAAAGGAAGTATTGAATATGATTACTTTCATCAGACTATGTTTAAAGCGTCAAGCGATTTAATATTCAAAGACTGTGATAATGTTCAGGGACTCAACGTGGCCACTTGATCAAAAGGACGAATCTCAGTGATAATACCATTAGACCAATGTCTCCATAAATCACTCGAATATAGCCAGACTATATCAAAATAATGACCCCACTGATCCAATGGAATATATTCAGGGACAGACAGGATTCAAACTGCAGAACCTCTATTAAGAGCTTTTTGTTTGATTTGTTGGTTTTATGGTTGTTTAATTAATGAAACGACAGAAAAATTTTGATTTAAAAATTTTAGAAGTCAACAGATTACTTTCCGTGTTGTATACTTCTTCTTCTTCTATTCGTATGAGTTATATAGTAAGTAGTGTTGTAAGTCAGGTATTTCTCGAAGTTGGTGAGCCAATTGATTTGTGCATCATTTGGGGCCTTGTTGGTCAGTCATCCCATTAGGTTGGTTGGAGGTCAGGGCAGCTGTAGATAATGTTGATCTGCCGTTCTGCCTTCATCTGCACCGCCAGATGCATGGCTTGGTGAATCGCGAAGCTTCCATCGGTGCATGTTGGCATGAATCTGCAACAACCCCTGTTCGTAGCCGGTTGAGTGTTACCCACTCCCTCCGAGGTTAGATTAGAGCCAGCAGGAGCTTTGATTGCCAAGGTGGAGTTAGTGAACTGCCTTGGGGCGAATCGTTCTCTTCCCAGCTCTTTCCCATTCCTGGATGAGAACTGAACTCTGATCTGCTGAGGGCGGCTGCGTTCTGGGAGAAAGGTCGGCGTTGATCGAAGGCGTTGTCGACCTAGTTCCTGGGAATTTGTCTTTATTTTGTGTAACGAGGTGGTCTCATCAGCCAGGATTTGGTTGTCAGCTTGTTCTGTTAGATGCTTCGGCCGTAGTCTTCGGTGGCGCAATTCCAGCTAGGACTGGAAGAAGATCAGTTGGTGGTTGGGCGAAGGCATCCAGTGATCAGACGCCATGGTGTCATTTGTGCACGGTCCAGCTTTTTTTGTGTGCTGTTGCTCCTTGCACCATGGCTTGAGCAGCATACTCAGCAGAGCTGTTAGACCAGAGCTAGAGCACCTGCTGCGAAGGGGTAGATTGGTTGATGCACCCCATAGATGTAACCAGCAAGGCGACGCAACAAGCTTGTTCCTTGCTGAAAAACCTTTGCTCGCAGGCTTCAAGGTGCATGTCTGTACGTCCAGCTGTCTGTCCAGTTTTCACTCCAAGGTATGTTGGATGGGGTGTTTTGTAGAGGTGTTACCATCGTGGACAACAGAAATATGTCGATTGGCTTCTTTTGTGGTTGAGATGGAAGGCAGACGCCGTCGTCTTTGCAACGCTCAGTTTTCAGTCTCCACATCTTTAGTAGTCTGCAAGGAGTTTCATGTCAGCTGAAAGAATTTTCCTCCACCTTAGTCCATTCTTATCTGTATAACAGCAAGCCAGATCATCTGCATAGCCATACTGCCGGTGAAAAGCTGGTGCAAGGTAGGTCGCTGATGTAGATGTTGAAGAAGCATACGGAGAAAGTTACTGACCCCTGAGGCACCCCCATTCCGTAGACGGCCGTTGGTTCGGCTAGTTTGGCCCATCGCTAGTCTTGAGTTACGAAGCTGCGATTCGCCAGGATTGTTGCAAGGAAACCGCACTAGGTGACGTTCAGGGATACGCGGAGAAGTTTAGTATTAAAGCCATGATGCCATACAGTGTCATATGCCGCAGTGAGATCTACTAGCACGGACACCTGCCTTGTTGCACTTTTTCGAAGCTCTCGTTGATATTCATTGGTTAGCTTGACAATTCTGTGTGAAGCAGTTACACCGACCATTGACGGAAGCCTGCTTGCTCATCTGGAAGTTGGGGGTCAACAACTGGATTGAGTCGCGGCCAGAAGGAACCGTTTCGAGAAGCTTGAATGTACACACAGGAGCGAGATGGCCTGTAGCTCTTGGGATTGTGCTGCTTGTTAGGTTTCAAAGGGCGACAACAGTAGATTTCCTCCAGATCTTCGGGATATCAGTCCAAGAGGCAGGTTGAGTAGAAGCACATAGCCAGTCCAGGCTCTTGGGACCACAGTGCTTTAGAATTCTGGGAAGATGTTATCAGGGCCCTGAGCTTTCCCACACTTCAGTGGGAGAGGACTAGTGTGAGCTCGCAGACGTGAAGGGTTTGGAAAGGAAACCATCTACGCCGGGAGCATTCCATAGACTGAAGTTTCCTGCTTACAGTGCGGCGTTGTCTTTGTCGGGATTCTCGAATTGCCATTGGCAAAGCTGATGTGCGATGGAGTTCGCTAGTGACAGGGCAGATGCTTTGGACGAGAACTGCGGCCAGTGAGACGGTTGAGAGTCATCCAAGCCAGCCTGCTTGATGGGTGAAGTCAATACCTTGCACTGTCTCTTCCCAGCGTTCTCTCCGCTTCTTATCCAGCAGTGTCAGCTCTGTGGCCAAGGTTGCGCTTTCTTCATCACTGTTGGCATCATTAATGCATGTAACATTCATCACACTCTTCATGTTGTATAGAAGCCTTCTATGAGACTCGGAGAATAAGTGTATATACAGTAATCACACGTAATAATGCCACTTCCTTTGTGCAAACGAAAGAGATTTGTAATTCAATATTTTGAATACAACGAAATTTCCATCCTGGCTTTTTCCGTGCCGCATAAGCCTTAATGAGGCTCAGTTATATACCATAATCGTTATAAAGTAATTGTCATTTTCATGCAAACGGCAGAGATTTGTAATTTTAAATCTTAAAACTGGCATGAGATGGAAAAATGTCCATCGTGGTGTGCCTCTTTAGCATGCCGTTTTGTTTTGTTGTTGTTTTGTTATGATTTTTTGGGGGGGGCAAACAGCCTGGATTTGTGATTTATCTTTTTTAATGTATATATGTTAGATAGCAAGGTAATGTTGTGCCGATCCTTTATTATAATTCTTTTCACAAAAATGCCTAGATTTGATGTTCATCCAGGCTGATTTCCGCTTCCGCAAGCATTGATGAGCCTCAGATATCATAGTCGTATACAGCTAAGATCATGATGATGCCAAGCCGGAAATACAGGTAATGATGGAATCATTTTAAAAGCTATCTCGTTTCAATAACAATCATTATAACGTTTAAAGAGTGCCCCAACTGTGTTTTTACAATCTCAGGAATGAAAAGGGACAAATATCCTCTTTTAACATAAAAGACTGTAAATATGAAAAATTACATGCATTTAGTTTATGTTGCAAGCCAGTGCTAGGACGTAGTCTTTCGGTGGTTCCCATGCATGTTATGCATAACTGGTTTTATTGACTGTAGATCATAGAAAAAAACGAGACACAAAAATATGTTTTCCAAGGTACCGTTTTTTGGGGAATTCACTCAAATATTTCAAAAGAATTTAGTTGTAAGGGACAAAGAGCTACCCTACATACACGAACGAACATTTATGAAATGCATTCCATTGCGGAAGTGATTAAATGCAAAAATCCCATCCAGGTGCCATTTAGATTTGAATCCTCTTTCAATTTGTGCATTTAAAAAGACATAAAACCACGGAACATTCATGTTGCCAAAATAGTTAGTGAATTGAGCACAGGTTGTGCAAAGCAAAGGAACCGGATTGCGCGAATTTACAACTGGAATCCATGACATTTTGCTCCGCGACAATTGCTCCCCGCTATAAATTCCATACACTAA
>CALNVZ010003435.1:11976448-12058527 GCA_940671915.1 Paracentrotus lividus | reverse complement strand
AATAGTCGTTTTTTAATAGTCATTTTGTTTTTCAACGGCAGTCCAATTGTTGTATAGCGATCACGTGTTTTGTGTGGGTCAAGCGCAGACACCGTATATCTTCGCAACTGCAATAAATTGTTGCTAACATTAGAATGTTAAACTTTATGTGTACCAAATTTGAGCAAATTCTGAGACGGTAGGGTGTAACCCATTGGGTGAATTGGCATGGAATGACCCTATACTTGTTCTCCCTCCATGCATCTCTCTGTTTCTTAACCGCGTGAAATTTTGATCAGATAATTAGTTGTTCAGCTTATAAAACATAATTTGTAAAACTGTACAAGTTCTTGGAAATGCAAACACCCATGTTCATAATGACTTATCTTACTTTGTAAGCAAGATACCATTTTAATAAGCAAATATCGTAGAGCGTATGCATGTATGTAGACCTTTAAAGTAGAATATATTTGGGCAATATATTTTTCAACTCGTTTGATGTTTATGAGAAGAAAAACGTCATAGTTCACCTTTAATGTTAATATCTTGCCATTTATCAATCAAAATGAAACATCAGACGAAAGATTTTCCCCCGGTCATATCAAAACTTTGCATGGAATTTGAGCAACTGCCAATGACCGGGGAAACCATGATTGTGTGATCATGACATACAATGTGAAGTGGATTTTCTTTGATTGCATTAAAGGGAAACAGTAACTTTCAAAAACAAGAGCAATTAGATCAAGATGAATAAAATTATATTGCTCTAATAGTAAAAACAAACTACTGAAAATTTCAGATCAAATGGAAGTCATTTACTACCACAAAACAGTGTAACAGCCAAACGCGAGTGAATTTTCAACCCCTTTGCAGCAAACCCTCCAGCCCGCTAGGGTCGGGGGGAACACGACAGGAAGTGGGGTGTCTTGAAAAGCACATGGCAATTTGTTTTCCACCACGAGATGGTTTACTAAATTTGAGTATGAAATCATTGATATCTCGAAAGTAAAGCAAGCAATTAACTTGTAATTTTGAAGAGATACCAGACTGACCTATAATTTTATAATTATGTTGACAAAATGAGCTAAATCAAGAAATTGTGATTTGAATATCATTCAATGTTACTGCATCCCTTTAACGGCTCAAGTATGTCTGAACATGAGACGGGACCCAACGGTATACGTTCCAAAAGGATTATGAATCCGTCTTGAAGCAACAGAACTTGAGACTTTCTTCTCAATCATGTGAAAACAGTCTGCTTGGTGTCGACACGTTACACCTGATTATAGTTGTCAACAAGCCATGTAACATGAACATGATGCATCAATGAATATTTGGCGGTAAATGTGTATGCATATTGACAGAACAACATCCAGGGGGAAATCCCTGTGTCTCAAATGGCCATGTGCGCCCCTGTAATGTTTCAAGATCATGGGTGCGCAGGACGAGTCTGTTGTTTAAAGCTCCTTGATTTGCCATAAATACAGTTGATATAAAAACACAGGTTACAGAATTATGAAGTACAAACATTGTTTAATAGCAGTGTCATTAGAGCGAATTTTTCCTTTTCAGTATTTAGGGCCTATGAACCAACTGTTAAAAATTTTATGCTCTCTTTCCCAGCGTTTATATAATTATTATTTGGGGAAACTTTTTACTTGGGTCGACTATAAGTTGGTTTATATCTTAGAACCTATAGTTTTTAATGCAAGATGTGCCTTATTTGAAAATCAAACAATTCCCGGGTCTAAATGCATTGATTTATGGTCATGTCATGTAAAGTAATTGCTCTAGCCCCCCCCCCCATCCCCCAAGTATTTTGCTCATTACTTCAACATTACTTTGGAACTCCTTCTTGTCCTCCGACTTTCTACTCATCCTTCACTCACAAATCTCTAACTCGAATCCATTTTCTTTAGAGGATATCAAACACTCATTATTTTCGAGGCGTTCATTTTATCTCGAAGGTGATTATCTCAATTACTTTTGTCACCTCATAACGATTATATCAATCTCGAGGATATTCATAGATGGGAGGTATATTAGGGCAATTTGGAAGATACAAATCCCTTGTGATACGCGCTTCTGCCTTGAAATGGGGCTCCAACATCAACATCATAAAATAAAGACGAAAGTGTAATTTGAGAGCAGCTTAACATTTTGGTTTCGGTCTACTGATTTAGAATGATAACATTAGCCCAGTTATTGTTTATTTAACACAGTTTAATGATAAGTATTTCCCAATCGATGTCAGGTGAGAATGAGTTTTTGAAATTACCGTGGACTAAATTAAGTTAAAGTAAGGTGGATGCTGCATTGGAATACGTTCGTTGAAGTATGCTAATGATTTTAAAACTATTCTTGGTTGTGTTGGTCAAAGTAAACTTCGTGTCGACCGATTATAATATCTTTGGAATTGAGGATACCACGAGACAGTGACGTCAAAAAAAAAAAATCAAAATCCCCCAAATTCTCGTAACTTCAAACCCTCAATCTGATGCAGATACCACATCTATTAAACCTCAGTTTTCTAGGTAACATCTTATCCATTATCTTCTAATGTATTCTATAAATATGGTTAAGGCAGATGTATATTGCAATTTGCTCTCTTCAGAGCTCTTGAAACCAATACTAGTGGTGAATATTTACATGCGTTATGATATCTGGAGTGTTTTGATTTTGGGCATCCACGACCAATTCTGAGAATCGATATCTTCGTCTATCTAAGATATGGGCGTTTATGAGAGCTAAAGAGGCCTTAGCTCTATGTCTTCTTTGTCTTATCTGGCAATTATGTGAGGTACTGGCTTCATGATTCTTAAAAGGCGTAATGATGGGTGACTTGAGGATTAGATGAAATGAATCGGGGCAGAATAAATTAATAAATTGACAAATCAAAATTACTGAACTATATCGTTTTCATTTTTTTTAATTCATTTTTGTTTTCCTTTTTGCAAGTTAAAGCATGTATTTTTCATTAGTTTTTTTCCCTTCATAATCATTATGTGTTAATGTATCATGATATACCAGGAGTGTAATATTGTGAACATTTTTTTAGTCAAGTCAACAGTTTGATGGAGAAATACTTATTTGATTTATGCGAATGGCGTGCTTTGTAGATTATAATCATGCTCCGTGCCTCATGTACAAATGTCAGGTCCACATTGTCTCCAATTCGAATGCAATTTGTTATTTCGTGATAAAAGCATCAACCTCGAAGCATCCAATAAGAACTCAATTGACCCACTGTCTCTCAATTCGTCGATATCATTCATTTTGATTTAGTTTCAAGTTCCACCGAGCGATTTCACTAGACGTGCATGGGAGAATAGCTTCGACGCTACCGTATAGCTCATGTTACAGCGAACACTCCAAAATGGGTGGATATCTTCAGTTTCAGGGAGCCTGTGCGCATTATAATAGGTAAAAAAAAATTCGTAAATAAGGATGAGGCCCGTGGAAGAGGGGCTAGGGAAGTTTATGCATTATTCTGAAAATAAAAGATATTTAGCAGATATGCCCTTCGAAAAATAATTTCGATGTTACCCTGCTTTAGCTCCATGCAGCAACAGGACATTAATATAACTGGATGAAATTACCAGAACATCACTTCTCGTCAATGGACGTTTGCAAAGTGATGGGAGCTCGAACCGCGTACCTGGCAGATGTCATAGACAATTCTTTATTCACAAGAATATTTAAAATATTCATGAAAATTGAACAAACTTTTTGCAACGGTTTTTTAAAATTTCCACACACTTTCGATGGTACTTGACTAATTTTCAGTCGAAAAATAAACAGTAATTTCATCCCAGAATATAGATTTTTCAAATTTGCATTTTGAGCTGCCTTATGGATATCGATATTCTTGCGCCAGATAAAAATCGATATGGCAATGTTTACGATTTGAGGCCCTCATCATTTTATTCTCAAACTATTCTGTCCATATTTAGCGGACTCTCGTATTTCATTTTGACGAAATCACCTCGATTCAGATGAAGTATATAGACAAACAAGGTGGAATTCCATTTACACTAACAACCTACGCTGATGTGGTGTCTGCAATTTCATTTTCATCAAAGTCTGTTCCCACAGTAGCATTTTTACCTATCGATACGCTAAGAATCGCTGCAAACCCTGTCGTAAAGCCATTTACCTGCATGTGTTGTCCATGGCAATTTCCGTGGCGCAAAAAAGTACCCGATGAGGGTTATGTGGACGGTGTTGACATCCACCAGCTAATGAATTACATGCATACATGCTGCGTGTATGATCAAGCATTATCATCCCATTACTAACGGTTGTAAAATTATCTCAAAAGCAGATGCGAGCTCCTAGAACTAACTCCATGCAGTGATTGTGGAAAAGGTTTTGTCTGAGAAATTTGAAGTCGTAAATAATGAGAAGTATTGTATTTGTGATTACAAATTAATATGGCCCTTGGCCATTTAAGCTACTATGTTCATTTTTAATCACATATTGATTATATAATAAGGTTGTAACGATGTGTTATTTTGCAATTTTTCAATCTTGGAATTTTGAAGTCAAAAGACAGTGATGAGCAGTGTAATATTTGTGATTAAAATTTAATGTGGCCCTTGGCCCTTTTAGCTATGTTCACTTTTGATCAAATGTTGATTATATAATAAGTTTGTAACGATGTGTTATTTTGCAATCTGAAACGGAAGAATATGTTGAGATTTGAACATTTAGGAATAGAAACGATGAGCTTGAAAGTATGATGATGGTTATAATAATAATAATAATAATAACAAATGTGATTATAATATCATCATAAAAGACGCAAATAAAATTCTATTGCATTGGGGTTTTTCTCTGAAATGGAAATTATATTGCTGACGGATGTATGCAATGAACCTCAAACATCGCATCCAATGTTTATCTTACAAATTGAATTACTTTCAACAACAGGCCATCCTCTTGATTAAATACATTCAATGTCCAAGCGCAGTAATTACCATTCTAATTACTGATGCCTGACCAGTTATTTAACAATACTGAAGGTTTCAATCTAGTCGGGTTGTCCTCTCTCACTCTCTCTTCTTTAGCTTTGGTTTAACACCAATATTCTAAATACGACTAGCGAGTGATGGGATTAGCAACTTGGAAGGTTATGCGTATAAGGGTAAACGAATCCTTAATTCGTGCATTTTATTCGAATCTCTTGCAATATAAACGCAATCAACGTGTACTTGACCAACAATTAAGACAATGTGAAGGTATTATGCTCCGGTATGAATATTGCATTCGTTATGCATTAGAAATAGGCATAATTTAATTATTCAGATAAAAAAGAGAAGTAAAAAGAGAGCTATTAATTTTTAACATCTACTGTAGACAAGAATGTACGTAGTTACGATACAGGATATATAGAGAGATAGAGAAGATGGAGTCAGGTAGAAGTATTTTATGTATACCCTGTAGATGAGAAAATAGAGATAGACGATAGAAGAGAAAAAAAGAGAGAGAGAGAGAGAGAGAGAGGAGGGGGGGGGAGAGAGAGAGAAGAGAGAGAGAGGGGAGGGGGGGGAGAGAGATAGAGAAAAGGATATAGAAATTAAGAGGGTGGGTTTCAAAGATGGAGAATGAAGGATCAAAAGTGCTACTTTAACATCTACCGTAGATGACAACATAAACTTTTCTCTCCATTTTCCTCTCTCTCTCCCTCTCTCTCTCTCTCTCTCTCTCTCTCTCTCTCTCTCTTTCTCTCTCTCTCTCCCTCTCTCTTTCTCTCCCTTCTTCCTTTTTGTTGGTATTTATATTGCATCACCCTCTCTCTCTGAAGATTCTTTGACATGAAACGTGTTATATCCATTTTCACCAATTTGAGATAGGCCTATTGCCGATCAAAGTCGCTTAAATATTAAGAAAAAATTTCTTTTTGTTTGTAGAAAACAAAATAAAAATAACACGTCCATTATGCATCGCATCTTATCGCTTGAAAGATATTTTTTATTAGCCTTTTACCTGCAAATGTCGAATTTGAGCGTGACAGGTTTTGCGATGAAAATCCCCCCCCCCTCTCTCTCTCCTTGGTCATAGTGCTATATCGGTAACTATGCAATAATACAATCGGAACAGGACCAGCGTGCAGGACAGGGTAAAAAGCAAGTCAATATTGATATTTATTCAGGTGGTGTCTATGTCTGGGCGGTAACATCCACTTTGAGATGACAGGCGAATCATCCAAACATTCGATTTTGGAGGTGAGGTTATAAGAAGAGAGTGAGTGAGAGAGTGAGAGAGAGAGAGAGAGAGAGAGAGAGAGAGAGAGAGAGAGAGAGAGAGAGAAGAAGAGGAGGAGAGAGAGTGAGAAAGAAAATAAGAGAAGGGTGTGGTTGTAGTGAGTGGTGTACAGGGTCATATAGCTTGAAAAGCTATAGGTTGAAAAGCAGATGGTTATATTGAAAGGTTCATTAACCAATGATACGTATGTCATGTAATAATTTTTTGTAAACCTGGACAAAAAAGGTGGGGACGGGGCATTTCCAAAATATGATCAAAATGTAGAATATTCACAAAAAGTAAGTCTCTCGTGATTATATAAAGGGAAATATCAGACTAGAGAGACGAGAGAGAGAGAGAGAGAGAGAGAGAAGAAAAAAGTTCAAGTTCAAAATCGATCAATTCCATCCAATTTTAACTAAATTTCATTTTATGCTCGGGAATCTATTTCTGCAATATTGTTGCCATGGCGATTGCAATTATGATGCGTTGTGGTAACAAGGTTAGCCATTTTGTAAATCAATAGTGAATTTGAGACTCTGGAAATATAATCTTTATGGCTGCCGAGCTATAGGCATAATCGATGTTGTATTAAAACTGTAAGATTGTTGACAGTAAATTTATTTCAGCAAATTTTACTACTCCTAAAAATGGTTTTCTCGGAACCTGAATTTAGCATGTTTTAAATATGCATTGCTAAACATGACTAACACATTTTGGTGATATTATTGTTCGACTTCTTGACGTCGATCACACTTTCTGAACAGACGCAATAATCTATATTGCATCTGGAAACATATAAGATGTTAGCGTGTTTTCATACAACCGTGACATATTGTTTTCCGGCAATCTTTTGTCGGTGCGTTAACATTATCAATTTCCCATTCGGTCTCGTTATAGACTCATCACTTGCAAATATTGTTTTACAGAACAACTTGTACTACCCTTGAAAGATCGGCATTTCATAAAAAGGCAATTACTCCAGGCTTGTATGTATAACAGAGATGTGTTTTGATCACGTAAGACTTGACATATCATTTCATTTAACCATCGTTTATTTGTCTGTTGTCTGATATTGGACCAGAGGGAAAATAGGGGATCAGATTGTGCACCTGTCTTTGTATCTGCAATCGTCTTGCTGTAAGGCGAAGCACCTGCTCCCCTGTTACACCAAGTAGATGGACTCCAGTCTGATAACAGACTGAAAATAATGTTACATTACCTCGAACGGCTTGGATTTTGTTAGTTTAGGGTCTGTTTGGCAGTGTAACTGCAGTATAACATCCGAAACCATTTAGAGGAAGAATGGAAATATAGGATAAAGAGCTAGAAGTATTAAGATGAGTCGAATCATGGACCTAATACTTTCAGAAAGTATTAGGTCCACGGTGTAACTAATATCATCAAAAGAGTTCGACACCCAAAAAGAAGAAGATAATAAACAAGTGATTGTAGGTGTTTGATTCTAAATTGTTCTTCTCTTTCAGCTAAAGCGCCATTTCTCCAGCGCCACTTCGCTCCGCCATGTTGCGGCATTGGGTGCGGTTATGTAAGAGTATAGGTGTGTTTTGTTTTTGCCAGGGCTTAATCCTAGTCATGCTATATGATTATTTGATTTTGATTTAAAATTTATCTTCGAGATCGTGTTCCCGTAAAAAAAGGAACAAAATGTATGAAATTCTTATAAGTTTTTTGTTTTCACATCAAAAATTTCTAACTAAAATCATTTACTTGATTACATTTTATTTTGATAACATCCTGTATCTGACATTTTATGCAATTTATGCATATATCTTAATGACTCGCTCTATGCTGGACTAATGTTGACCAAAATTATTTTGTCAGGTTCTAATGAATCTGTCATCGTCGTCATCGTCGTCCAACCCGCCTTCCAATCAGCCCCTCGGCAGTTCATCGACCGTTCTGTCGAACACAATCGTAGCTACCCGTATTTCGGATCCGTCTAAGTATCGGGTGTCGGAGGCAGCATTGTCGTAACACCCTGAGATTACATCTTTCCCGCAACTTCATTTTCTCGTTAAGAAGTGCTTGTCAAAAGGACTGGATAGCCTTCCTAGCCGAGTCACAACCATGACAACAGTGAAACCGATCTCAAACCGAACAAAATATTACATTACCACGAATGGCAAGTGAGTGGTCGGTTTCACTGGTGTGACCCTGCTATCAACCATGGTTACAACCTGTCATGCATGCTTTTGCACGTAAGTGTTCCGCAGCCTGCGTCGGACGAATGCGAACTCCGGCGATGCCTTGCGTTTCGAATTGGCTGTATAGCAAGGGTAAAGCCCGCCTCACACTGCGATTTGCTGCGATGCGATTTTTGGAACAAATGGCAAATTTCCTTAAATGTGACATATTCCAACATTCAAAATTATCTTATGAGATGCAGAAAATGTATAGGAACAATGAAAGCGAAATTTTTTTTCCAATGCGATCCGTTTATTGGGAGTTAGTGTCAAATTAGCTTAAAATCGCAAGATCGCTGTGACGTCACTGCGATATAGAAACAATTTGATTTTATACAGAGAAGGGGGTTCGTAATAGCCGTGAATTATAATTTTATTATTCACAGGAATACCAAGAACTTTGGACAGCATTAATTTCCTTGTTTGAATGTCCATATCAAATAATATAACAGTTTTATCAAAAATCGCATCGCAGCAAATCGCACAGTGTGAGACGGGCTTAAGGCCACCATGCGTGCCGGGAAAAAGTGTCATAGTCTTGAGTCTGACGCAGGGATTTTCAGTGACATTCGACGCAGAAAAGACGAGGGAAAAGAAGTACGAACTACGATAAGTAGTGGCCATGGTATTGCATGCCAGTGACACCAACGTGTACCAGCAATAGTCACCAAGAAAAGGTGGCGTTACCCCAGTGACCATATCATTGTTGGTTGCTTTTTAGTGTGCTAGCTATTATTGTGTGACTGATGCATAATACATTTTAGGCGCCTTACTAAGTAAGAAGATACTACTGATGAGGGCTGCATCCACTGTCTAGTTTAATAATGTCGTTTATTTATCTTTTTTTTTTCTTCTTTAATCCTGTGCATTCCTGAGTGGGTATGTGATAGAATAGGAAATTAAGAAATAAAATCTAACATTCATATAAAAAGATCATGGTGTCATAAAGGTTTACGAGCAATGCTTATTCTACACTTGCATTAAAGCTATAGTATCCAAGCGTATGATAAAGTACAGAAACTGCCAATGTCTTTTTATTTCATGGCTGATATATAGCCATGAAAGTACAAAAAATAACACCCTATTCCAATTAAAGTAAGTGATACTCAGCAATACAAGCGGGAATTAAATTAGAGAATTGCTTTATTTAGACCAAGAAACCTGCAATGAAATCTACGTAGCATTCCGTAAGACATTTTTACAAGATACAATGTTTATTCTCATTCACATTCTGGCAACGTCCTGGGAATAGTATTTTTGGGGCGAGGTCAAAAAATTATCTGCTTTTGGGCCTCGAATGCCAAGGGTTTAATTTCTTGTCATCGATGCCTCGTGATTTAATAACCAGTGGTTGCTAGGTAACATTTCGCAACATGACAATCATATTTACTTCCAAGGCACGCTCAAAACTCGGGTGTTTTTCTTGTTCCCGCTTACCATGTGAACCAGAATACAAATAAGTTGCATTATACAGTATTATAGATGTAGAGCCTTTTTGAGAATCGATTTTCTCTAACGATAGAAAAAAAAAGGTGGAAAAGGAGTTATACCAGGCTTGTCAAAATATGTATTCTCTAGCATAATTATATAGGAAATTTACAGGCATGTATCCGTTTGTGTCAGTATTACTGCTTTATTTTGTCATGCAGGTATATGTTGGTTGTAAAACTGTATATCTCAATATATTCATCATGTTTACAAACAACAATTCATGATTGTGAAGGCAATAACGTTTCTCGTACTAAGCATGGTGAGCCATATATATATAAATATAGTATTGCGCGTTAATTATATGTTTCTAGGAACGCAAAAAAAAAAAAATCTTTAATACCCTGGTCACCAGTCTATTGATAAATTAATAAAATTGCAATTCTACTCAGAGCTCAGTGTATAATTATTCCCTGCCCCTGAGCCTGTTCATATTGGAATTCTATTGTATTGTGTCATGGTACTTGAACAAGACCCAGGCAATAATGATAACATTGCATCCATTGAACAGTCACACCGACATACCCAAAGATATATAGCTTGTAATATTTGGCATGTTTGGTCAGTAGTTGCCAGGTGTTGACTTGGATTCGTTTTCACATGTGTGACTTGAGATACAACAATGGAGTTTCATCCTCGCGCTCTTTCAAATTGTTCTGAGATCATCTCATTTGAAGCGGATATATAGTTATGAATTGGCATCATCAATCATATGTATGCATTGATGTTTGGGTACTATATATCCATAGCAACATGAAATGATAGTACTATTAGGATAAATTGAAAAATAAACTTCTTATCACAATTCATTACAACTAATGCATTGGCACCGCAGAAATATAGACTCCTAAATTTGCCGATCAAATTCCATTCGTTGTATTTTCTCTTTGGTCCTTTGTTGGTATATAAAATAACATAATTATAGTCCATCTCTCATGGCAGTGACGTATTGAGGGAATAATTTTAAAAATTGGAAGATATTAATAAAAGTTTATAAAGTTTCTTTATTGTTCTACCTAAACGGACATTGCATAAGAAAGAAAGTGAAAGCTCACAATAATTTTTTCACCTTTTCCTAAAACTACACTCTCCCTATTCATCTGACGTAAATAGTGTCCTAGAATCGGCGACAACCTGTGAAGTCTTAAGGGACCCCAAAGGCTACAGGAGATTAATTCTTTAAGAAACAAGAAAGATGTCCATGCCAAAATCAAATCATGCAGACAATTTTTTTCACCAGAATAGAAATAATTATTCTTTATTTGCCCACGGTGCATAATGTTCCAGACAAATTGAATTAGGAATCCATGATCTACTTTTAACTCGGCTTGGAGATTACATGATTAGTATCTTCAGACAAGGAAAAACTTGAGTCAAGTCTCGTGTGCTTGTTAACATTTTAATTTCCGCAATTCAGACTCCTTATAATACTAAAGTCTTTCTATGTAATATTGAGTAGGCCTAAGAGAAGGATGTAAAATAATTAGTTTCGATGTTACCAAAACATTATATGATACCATTTCTAGGAATTCAACCTGCTGATTCGGAAAAAAATATCATTTTGATAATTTTGATATTTCTGTATAAACTAATGAAGTTTTCATGAGAAAGGGGTGGAGGTAGCGTATTTAACCTATGTAACAAACCTGCCAAAGGACCATGGGTGTCGATTGTGGGGGGATGGGGGGTGCATCCCCCCCAATAATTTCGGTGGGGGGATGGTGTGTACAATCATCCCCCCCCCCAATATTTTGATATCAAGAAAATAAAAAATATCATATTATGTGCATATAAATCTATCTATTACAAATTCATTATCATATAAAACACTTTTATGACATAATTATAATATTTTGCAGTCTAAAATGCATATTTCTGACATCCAAAAATCCAAAATTTTCTCACTCTTTCGTTAATTTTCCTCGTGTGTGCCTGATATACTTTAGTAATAATGTAATACACAATACACCGTGTAGACAACATGGATAATGGAAGCGCAGATATTTCACTATTCACAATTAAAAAAACAAACATTCTAATTGATGATAATCAGGGGCACCGATCCCAGCGTGCATAGGGGACAGATGCCTCGATAAGTAAAACTGAAGGCATAAGCATTCCCCCTCAAAAATCCACGATGGTTTTGATAAAATTAATGAATATTGAAGAGTCTGTAACACTTATCTCGGCTCTTCATCGACAAGGTAACATTTTTGGACTCGGACCATTGATTATAATATAATGCACTTCCACTATTCTCCGGGGGCTAAATGCCCTCTTTTCAAATTAGTCGCTACTTTGCTCTCAATTTAACTGTTAAAGCCCCCTAGCCCTCCATCAATTTCGCGTTTATAGTCATGTAACGCGACAAATACCATGTTTCAGTTGAGTTGAGAAATTTTAAGCTCGCGCTTCGCGCTCGCATTACAGCCCTATTATTCAACGATATACTAGTACTCATATGCATAATAATGTGCATGTGTGTATTTATCTATAGACATTTCATCATGATGGCCCCCTTTAATAAACCAGATAAAGCTCCTTCCTCGTTTCGCGTTTGCATTATTCTACAATTATGTCCCATTTCATGTTACTAACATTGAGAAAATTTTCAGCTCGCGCTTCGCGCTCGCATAATGAATTTGAAAGTATGTATTAGTAGATACTCACATGCATGCATGTGTGTATTATCTATAGCCATTATATCATCATGGTCCCCCTTTAACAAACCAGCTAAAGCCCCTCCCTCGTTTCGCGCTCAAATTATGCTACACTGCCCCACTTTATGTCACTATTAGTGAGAAAATTTTCAGCTCGCGCTTCGCGCTCGCATTATATAATACATTTTTTCATATTTATATGCATGTGTGTATACAAGCATTACCCCACCCCCAACAATGGACACTGCGATTATATACCATCGTATGTGTCACATTGAGGAAAAGAGGAAATATCGACGATCATCCCCCCCCCCAATCGCCAAAACAAATCGACACCGTTGCAAAGGACACATGACGGAGTGGGTGGTTAAAACAAAGCATTACAGCAACAACCATGGACTGAGAGATAATCATACGGGTATAAAATATCACTTGTGCCCTCGGGACAGATGATAATGAATGTTATTCTAAAGCCTTCATTAGCTGCTTCTCATTACGAACAAAAACAAAACGAAACACCGACATGAGGCAACAAAACATTCATGAGGTGACTAGGATTTTGAGGAAAGACATTGGAAACACGAACTCCTACCCGACACCTCCCCGGGACATGATCTGCGTCGGAAGGATATAAAAGCATGAATGAAGCAGTTTATCCCTGATTCCCGTGTTAGATCAGCTTACAGGCATGTGGGTTACATTTTGTTGGCAACATCTACCTTTTTCAAAGTTTTTTTGTCCAGAGAGAGTTAAAGTACCAAGAAAAAAAAAATCGTAATGTAAAAGAGAGGAAAGGGAAACACAACAGACAGAGAAGAGAGACTAAAAGTCATACGCCCGTATTCTAAACCGAAGACTGAGTTTGTATGAGTTTAAGTTTGTGCGGTGTTATTGTGCAATCATTCAGTGCTTAGATAAAAGGTTCGCACAAACTTCAACTTCTACAAACTCAGTCTTCAGTTTAGAATACGGGCCTTTGGATCTAAAAAAAAAAAATGAAATGAAAAAGAAACACATAAAATGAGGTGTGTCGTAGAAAACAGGGAAAGAAATTGAACACACAGAAAGAATTACAGAAAGTAGAACAAACTGGAAAGGAACCCACTCGGGATGCAGCGGTGAGGAAAAATAAAAATCCATGGATAGATTTTTCGAGGCCTTCGCTTTTCTTGCTGATTACAAAGGCCCCTCTTAACAGCTGAAAAGAAAAGGGTCTCAAATTAAACATGCATCATGTTTAGTAGTTAAATTGTGTTTTACGACGTTCTGACCCTGATGTGATGAAAATGTGGCGAGATGGCCTACGTCGTTCACACGAAGATTGTTAGCACGTGATAACTTATTAATTAAAGATGGACCCCAAATGAAAACACTTTCTCTTCCTCTTACATAATAAATGCTTTCAAGGAGATAATGTATCCAACAACATGCTGGATTGCAATAGCATTAAAGAAATGGTTTAAGATGAACATGATGAAACACCGTCATTTTTTAGAGCAGTTATTGAAATGCGTTTCTGACGTGTTGTCTTTGATGTAATGAACAGAAGACAAAGACTGTGTTTGTAAGCATATGGTTAGGGTAGATGGATTTTACAGAAAACACTTTCTAATCCTCTTAAATTATAAATGCTCCAAGTGGGAACAGTCATTCTTGAACGGTGGCGGTGAGGATGGACGCCATGTAAAAGTGTTGTATCATGGCATGTATTGACTTAGAGGTAGGCGAAAGAGAGGTAGAACTCGTATCAGCAGTATAATAGAAGACCCAGCCTTACGTCACTCAATTGAAAGTATCGGCCCATGCCAAACATAATAGAGCCACGATTGTCCCCAGACAATAAAGCCTGCATAATCTATTGAAATTGCAAAAAAAAAGAAAGAAAGAAAAAAAAAAAAAGCCTTGATCCACGCCTTATCAGGACAGCTACCCCTGGACAATTACCCCCAAGACAACTACCCCCCAGAAATAGGGTTAGGGTCATGGTTAGGTTTAGGGGTATATTTTTGGATAGTTGGCCGGGGGGGGGGGTAACTGTCCAATGTTTAGTTGTCTGAGAACTTTAGACCTATAAGCTCACAGCTTGGTCACACCCATGAGGCGTATGGACGACGGACGAAACCGACACCATGCAGATCGAATATAAGATTACATAACAACTTGTCAGGCGCGGATCCAGGATTCTCAATTTCAAGACATTGAGCAGGCCCAATACTAGCGGCTCTATCATATTTGGGCATGGGCCGATACTTTTTATTGTGTGACGTAAGTCTGGATCCGCTACTGGTTGTTGATTTGGAAACAGTCTGGTCGGGTGAGACCCGGGGTTAAGGATAGATCGACCTCACTTCGTTGTGTGTCGTTCGAATGCATCAAAAGCTAACATTTCCCCCCAGGATGATGTCCACTTTTAAAATCGAGGTAGCACATTCGACAACATGCAATCGATTTCACAATCAAATGCAGCTGCATCTGACTTTCTAATGTGCATTTTGTCTCATCAACACGGCTTCCCTGATTATTGAACTTTCTCAATAAAATTAACTTCGAAATAAGAAATGATCAGACCACTCGATTCACATCCCTGTTATAATCCCATCTTATTATGCGCCTCTTCTAAACCTTCAAATATGAGAGATTATAATTATGTAACAATATCAATGAAAACTCCCCCTATAAGATACCATTGACAGCATACTTGCAACGTCTGTCGGTTGTATAAGCTCCAGTATCTCTTTGTAAGTCTTTAATCTGGAATATGTCTTTGATACAGAACATTAAAAAGGTGGGATTGAAGAGTCACACCTTCTGAATACAAACCATTTCCAAACACACATAATGTTGTTTTCTCTTCCTTCTTTTCTGGGTTGTGCATATACTTGGAAGACATTCATCAACTCTTTGACGCTGGTCCTTCGATAGCTTTGTAAATACCCTCCAAGAGCCGCAAGGTACCTGACTGAGAAGATGAATGTGGGAGATTTAGTTCAGGTCTATTTAGAGTGTTTCGGAATATGATGAATCGAGGAGGACTGTATACATGCCCTTTTTTTTATTTTTTTATTTTTTTTATTTTTTAATAGTTTACAACCAATATCAGAATGGCTGTATTTAGTTGAAACGGAGCAAAATGTGTATGTTCCCCCTGTAAAAATACATTTTAACAGTGTGACAACACGTACAGCATCACCCATTCCCAATTACCCTCCGCCCATGTAGCTTCTCATAATTCTCCCTGCTCATAGTTTATCACAGTAAATCACATTCATCGTGTGTCCTGAGGGAAGAAAAAGTAAATAAATCTGAATTATTAAGAATGTTTTGAATCAATGGCACCATAGTCGTAGGCGTGGGATTATTTGATAAGCCCTTATAATTAGGACACGCCGAAGAGATAGAAATCCTCGACTGCTACTGTGGTCTGTATAAGTCTGTTAGTATAACTTTATTCCGCAAAGTACGGCTTGAAGCTAGAATTATCAACATACTGTTCATTAAAGGTCATGTATAGTGTTGGGAGAATACATTTTTTGTTTTGCTTCCAGAGCAGAATAATATGAATGAATACCTCAATTAACCTCTGTGTACAAAGGATTTGTTATAAAATCCACTCTAACCCTGAATTTAGCAACAAAACTGTGTAAATATATCAATTGACAGTCCCACAATCGACAGGATCTCACAGGCACAATGCCAGCATACAGCGGTTTGTGTGCAAAGCATATGCTATTCCCATACACAGACTGTACACACAGAATTCACTCAGCTATACCAATCAGCTGCTGGTTGGCATGCCCAGAGTTCTGGGGTGAGAATGAAGGAAGTATGACCTTACTTTGATGAACATCTCCCCGTGCTCATGCAAACTATTACATATCATGGAAAGACATGCATGGAACATAATTATATCCTTTGCCCATATATTGTTATGTCTTTAGAACACTATGAGGACAAGTTGAGCAGGTTTTTAAAAAAATCAGTGTTTTCTACTACAACTATACTTGGGCTTTAACTGTCTTATATTTGAAATACTAAGTAGCCTCTTCGTTTGCAAGAAGCCATAACATTTAATTATGAAACTATAAAAAATTGCAGTTTCCAACATTATGATCATTTTGATGATTAAAGATTACACCAGTGAGATCTATATATATATTTTTTTTAATATTTAGATTATGTGTGAAGCCTATTTGCGTGGAACTGGTATGTTTCTAATATTTAGTTTATTTTCATATATTTAAAAAACATCGATGGGTTCTTGATAAAAGGAATTGACTAACGTGAATTGATCCGTTTCAATTATTATCACAGCACAATGTCATTGCCATGTCGTTTAATCGAAAACGAAGCTTGCGTGTCCGATTGGGAATATAAATTGCTTTTTGATAAGTCCAATCCGTCGGCTCGGTCCCTTGCTGTATGAAAGTGGAGATTCTCCCCTCGGCTACTGAATTAATTCATATCTAACAATGTTGTTGGAATCTGATTTCCTTTACCATCCTCTATGCGCTGCATCTTTGGACGACACCTTGGACCTCTCGATCATTTCCCCTTTGCCTCCAGGACTAGGGTGTCCCCGGTGTTAAGCCTTCGGACTTATAGATTTCCACAGTCAAAGGGTTAAGGGAATACTAAATGGAGTAACCTTACGGCTGTCCCATCTTGGAATGCTTCGTGGAATAGTGTACCTGGTTGATCAAGAGTAAAGACTTTAGAATGCATTTTCTCTGAAGCTCGTATAGCTCGAAACGCATCCTGCATAAGACGTACATCCTACAGGGAACGTATGCTCTTAGATCCTGCACCGAATCGTTTCATCTCTTTAGCGTTAGGTTGCTCGAAACAATTCCATCTTACAACACATAACCTCATGGTGTATGCAGACTTTAGGGAATGCACCCATTTATCCTCCTATGGAGCAGCCATCTCGTCAGCCTTTAGCCATGCTAGCTGCAAAGGTTACCAGAAATGTGACACATGCGCCATGTGGTATTGCATACAGACTAACATGACCAAAGGAAAAGTTCCCCATAGTCCTGGAGCGAACTCCGCGGAGACGTCTCCACCCACGACTAGGATTCTCGGAGACGTCTCCAATATTTTTTTTCTGTCGCGGGGACGTCTCAGAGACATCTTTGAGAGACTTTTCCGCGGAGACGTCTCCACCCACGACTAGGATTCTCGCAGACGTCTCCAATATTATTTTTCCCACGAGAGTTCTGGTCCCTATGGCGATATCAGTGTATAGGGTTTATTTAGTCAGGGTCTATTTACTCAGACTACGCGTTGTGTGTATGCCATTCACGTTAACACAATAGGAATAGGGTTAGGGTTAGTGTTAGGGTTGCAGTTAGGGTGGCAGCCATCGTGGTAGCTCATCGGTTGTGGCGCAATCGATAAAGACTCTCTGATATGAACGGTAGGATTGTTTTTTTTGTTGTTGATTAATTGAGGGAAAACTTGGGAAAAAATACAAGTCCAAGAATTATAGTCTGTGTCACAGTCCCTCAAAGCAGAAATTTGAGTAATTCACTCTGATCTGAACCGGAACTCAAGTGGGGACAAAAATGACGCGTCCCGGCAACTCATTAGACGTCGCGGGACTAAGAAGACGTCTTTGAGACGTCTCCGCCATTCATGAGACGTCACGGAGACTCAGGAGACGTCTCAGCGACTAGAGTCACCCCCATCTCAAGTTCTTCTCATACCCGCCCCAAACTAGTCTCAAATCCGTCTAATGGCAAATGAGGTACCACCATTTACCCCCATTGGACCTACTTATCTCTTCAGCATTTTCGTATAGGAAACCCCAAGGCTCTTTGAGCACCTCTTTGTAACTCTAAACGCATCCAGCCTGAAACACATTAGCCATGTGTTATGCAGACTATAGGGAATATACCCATCGCTTGTCCTGGAGCGAACCATTTAGAGTAGTTAACCTTATTCCATACTCCTGAAGATCAGAAAAGGTGGTCAATTTCAAAATTACCGAAAGACGATTGCGAAATTTCCATACGACAGTGGAGCAATAGAGGCCTCTCTATTAAAAATGACCATGCTGTCGATTAACTACATTAAATGCTCATGTGCTTTATAATTCAAGAGATTCAAGATTCATTTATTTCACTCAATATTAAAAACAAAACAAAATGCATCATTACAAATGCTGATACATACATATAAATACATTTAAATACATTAAATGTACATAATTGAAAATAAATAGAAGGATGAAAAAAAAAACAACAAACAAACAAACAAGAAAAACAAGGGACATAAATGAGTGGGGATCATGATTAAAGATCATAATGATCTTGTTATTCGACCCGAATAATTATAATTGCTAAGGGTGCCATCTCACTTCGCGGAGACGTCCCCGCGACAGAACAGAAACCTCGTCTCCGCGACGGACAAACAGTATCAGAGACGCCCCCGAGACGCCCCCGAGACGTCTCCGCGACAATTTATGAAAGAAAAAAAAAAATCATCCGTCTCCGAAGTTCAGGAGACGTCTCGGAGATTCACAAATTGTCGCGGAGACGCCCCGGAGACGTCCCGGAGAAGCCCCCAATAATGAACGAGCTAAACGCCAATTCCATTTATTTTGATAGCTTATTATGTTATATTTATTTTGCATTGTTTATCAAATTGATTGTAATTGAGAAATGAGAGTTTGAAAGTTTTGAAAGTTTAAAAAAGTTCAGGATTGTGGAAAGACCATGATAAAAAACTAGCTAGGACCGGAGGATGCAGAGAGTGATACCCCAAATAAGAAAATTGGAGGCAAGGGGGAACACGCAAAGAGAAATTTATTATATATTAAAAATGTATACATAACTTTTCTTGCTACAGTCTGCTAACGGTTCTTATCCTGTTTTATATAGAACCGGTAGTGTATATTTTAGTGTCTAATGGGACAAGATCTTGCAGTAATCTAAATTCATCATTGTAAAAAAAAAAAAAAAAAAGCGCAACTGGATATAAAACATGAAAGAGTGTAGTAAAGTCAAATTATCTGAACGACATAAGTATACTCCGGTTACAGTTGCTCCTCAGTTACATGCTATACTAATCGGATGTTTAACTTCCGCCCTAGATAGATTAAATGCTATTTCCCTAAAAATAAAGCCCATGGCAACTGTCGACGAAGCAAAATATCGGCGCATCATCATACAAGGATCCTTTTAAGAACATGTGAATTTTCACGGACTGAGGATTGTATTGGATAAAGGGAAGCAATGAGATCGTGGTAGGGTGCTGGGGATTGTAATTGCAATTACCCTACTTTCCCTACTTTTAGAGATCGACACATTGTTGAAAATATCTGAAAGTGATTTCGAATAAAAGAAAATGTACGAATGGATGAGAAAGCGTTTGGATATAAAAACTAAGAATAAAGGACACGAAGAGAGGCATTCACGATAAAACATGTGAAATTAGTCTAAATATTAATGACTAATTCATTTAGAGAATAGAAAAACTAGAATGATGCACAGAGGAATAGTTGATGAGAAAGATAGAAAGAACGAGAGAGAGAGAAGGGAATATAATGTATACAGTATAAATAAAGAGAAACAACATTATGGAGAGGTTGATAACAGAAAAAGATAATGACATAACGCTTATCGGTTTTTTTTTTTTTTTTTTTTTTTTTTTTTTTTTTTTTTTTTTTTTTTTTTTTTTAACCCTTTGTATATATCATGCAATTAATCACTTCTTACTTTCGTGTTACTTTTATTTTATTTCATTGTTCTTTTAGCACAAACGTTGTAGTACCAATCTAGGGAGAACGCTTTTACACTTAACTATAATGGTTTATAAAATACAACTACAAAATAATATTGCGTCTTTAAAGAAATATGAGATAATTGCACAAAACGCACAAAGCAACAACCTTTTTGAAGTTCAAATTTGATGTTACAGTAAGGACATAATATTTATTCTGTTGTCTGTATCAATATAGAATAATCAATTTACGAGTATTATTTGTAGTTGTGTCAGCCTGTTTTTTGACGAAAGAAACGTCAAGTAAACTCGTAGCCACCTGCCAACGGGTGTTGAGATATACACGTATTTCTAATAGATATCGTTATTGAATATGTTGACGCGGTATCAACCCTTTGATCAGACGATTGTATCTGGAAAGGCGCTGTGAATAAAACTTGTAAACAGAGATACATGCATTGTTACGGTATATACATTTGGACTCTTCTCTTTCAACAGTTTAAGGCAGGTGCTTACAATACGGCTAACAGGTGTAAATTACCATTTCTTATATATTTTTTCCCTTTACTTTTTACTGAATATGAAGAGACCGTACTTTTTTAAAAACATTATCATTATAATATTTCTTTGAATGTCAGGTCAAAAGATAAAAGAATGTACAGTTTTCTATTTTAGCGTGGTTGTCCCTTCATAACCTGAACATATCGTCTAATTTTATCAAATTATAATATAGATTAGTACAGAGTGAAATGCAATATACTTGTCGAAAATATTCATCCTAAAAACAGGAGCTGTTTAAGTAAAGGATTACAATTCTGTTACGAAAAGACATTCCGTTTACTATAATCCTTTTTTAAATTTTCCCTGTAATATATTAAAATAATGTTTCCTGTATATAATATACTTGCATGGCTGATGACACAATCATCGCCAGAGGGATGCAACACCTTTCCCCTCCATGGACAACTTCTTTTGGACAAAAAAAAATAAATTATTTTGCCTTTTTTAAAAGGTAAATTCTGAATGTCTATATCCAAACCCCTGACAACGACAACGGAAGTATTCGTGATACACGTATAGGTCGAAACATGTGGACATCATATACATTATGCAGTCGAAAAATCTAAAGTACGACTTGGGAAATTTCTCGGCCTCCGGCATGAATAAATCATTGCATCCATTAATGGAAATGAAATACACTGCTCGACAAGTAGTGCCAGGAAACTCCAAAAATAAAAATTCTCTTGCCAGAGCGATCTTCAGATTTACAATAGCGTATCCAGGAAAGAGGCGTGCACCCCTTCAACTTTTTTGTTGTTGAGAATTATAAATCGAACGTAAAAATGATTATATATAACTGGATCTAAAATAATTTTGGCACCTACAGTCCCCTTTTGTAAAATTTATCTTATGCCATTCCTTTTAATTCCAAATTCTGGATCTGCCGCTGGAAATTTAAGTGATGTGAGAGATTTTTTTCTTCCGATCGGCGAGGGCGTGTGATCGGAAGTGTGTAGGGGTAAGACAGCGGTAATAATTTCTAATGTTGGTGCGTTTTCATGAGCTATTTTTTTCATGATTCGACATGTCAGACAGTATATGTTAAGTTACTGCATTTGTTGATACCGTGTAGTTCTACCACTGACCATGAGTCGACGTTTGTTACAAAAGCATGATTCTTTTGTCCCAAGATTAATTCGTTCGTCGTGGTTGATTGCATATTTCAATAAATCATTCCTCTGTATTGCCCGATGAGAACAATGAAAGATGATGAATTAATGTCTAGTGACAAAGGCTACAAAATAAGAAATTTACAAACGGTTTTTTTTTTCCAGGGTACTCCACGATATTGCATTATTTTGTTTGCATTTGTCTACATGGTAATAACAGTTTTACAGGTCTAAAAATAGGCATGCACTGCCGTTTTACATTTTCTCCCAATATGCCTAAAAACATATACTATTGCCGATGATAGCACGTGAAGTTTTCATGCGCCTTCAGTATGTTTAAGGGAATACCTTGGTAACTAGATTACCAATTACCATAGAAACCGAATATACTTTACACCCGATTAAAGGCAGGTGCGTTAACTCACTACACGCCACCTATCGTTTAAGAAAAAAAATTATCATCTGCATTGCTAGGCCACCTTGACCATAATAAATAAGTTTTTGTACAAATAATTTAGATAATGGTGGCTTTTCATGCGTGACGCCCACTGATCTTACCAGAGGTGACCTGGGCCCGTATTCCATTAATGTTGGACTTAAGCATGAAACTTAAGAATTTTTTTGCTAAATTAAATTTGGGTTTTAATTAAGAGTATTTTTGCTTAGCCTATTTTTTTACAGTTGAGCATAAATTCTTTGATTTGGGCTAAGTAAAACGTCTTAAATTGAGTTGCTCCTACACATACGCACATTAGAAAAGCGAATTTTATCCTAACTTTAAGCCTAACTACCTAGTGGCTTAACTTGGATGTTGATTATATGGCAAGCTCATTTGAGGCCACAAATTAAACATGACAATATTAACAGAATCAAAACTTTTGCTTAATGCTTTCTGAGCTCAGACGAAGTGCCGTACGTGTTTGGAATAAAAGCTATGAAATTTTTTTCCTGGACAAAATCTTAGAAAAGATACTAAAATTGCTTAAGTACACACAAAAAATGAGAACTTGCATATATGAGTGATCACACTCAAATATCCAAGTATTTTTGACAATATAGTGACACACATCCATGAGTGCTTTCACTCAATAAAGCTACTTTGAAAACGCACCTAATCGAGTATTTTAAATTTGACAATATAGTGACACACCAAAATGAGTTTATTTAATTAACTCATTCTATTGATTAACATAACTAATCGTTTTGAGTACATTGCACAAACTAATCTAGTGAGTAACGCTTTACATACTCAGAGAGTTAGTAAGTAAAGGTTTAAAACTCATCAACTTGCGTGTGATGAGTTTGTGCAACCTTTACTTACTGACTCTCTGAGTATGTAAAGCGTTACTCACTAGGTGAGTCCTATTCCTTTTTGTTTGTTTGTTTGCCTGTTTTTATAATGATATTTGGAATGTTCCGATGATATACACATCAACCAATACACTGCATTACTCACTTCAGTGCATCAATTCACACAAACCAATACATTGCATTGATCAATGCATCAAATTACTCAAACTGTGTACATGACTGACAAAGTAATGGGAAATCCATGCATGTTAATCTAGTTGTTAGTGTTATCAGACGATGTATATCATCGGAACATTCCAAATATCATTATAAAAACAGGCAAACAAACAAACAAAAAGGAATAGGACTCACCCAAAGACAATATTAAGAGCATGCAGGCTCTCCGCTCCCCGTACCGCTCACATAAACAGAGTGTAACGCTATGGTTCCGCTATACATGTACGTACGTATACGCGTAGAACATACCTCGTGTGCAGTCTCGATGTCTACTCGTGATCCGAGTAGGCGTACCGGGCGCAACATATAAAAGTACCGCATAGCCAGTAAAATTACTCTCAAAGACTTTCACGAGACTTGAGACGTACGGAGACGTGTCGTAGTTTAGGGGAGACCGGGTATGGACGTTACAAAATTCACATTTTGGGCCAGATAATTCTAATGAAAGTACTCACACACTCCATTTTGGGTCTGTAGTTAGCCTATTATGTTGGCTAAAACCTGAGGCACATAAAACTTGAAAACATGTAAACACTAATTAACTACAGCTTAATTAATGAAGCCATTTTTTTGTAACAACCTACCCCGTATACGGGGTAGGTTGTTACACCATACGGGGTAAATTGTTACTATGTAAACATACGGGCTAATTTGTTAAAATGTGTAAATCTTCTATACCATACTTTTGTTTCAACTTTCCAGTTTCTTGGTATCGTTAACAGTAGATCAAGTAGACCTCTAGCATAGACTAAAGTAATAATAGAAATATCAAAATATTAACCCCTGAAAATTGAAACAAAATTACTTTACATGTGTAATGTAATTGGGGTAGGTTGTTACATCGACATGAGGTAGGTTGTTGTAACAACCTACCCCATGGGTGATTTTACACATAAAATCAACTGTAGAAAAGCCATTAGGCAGAATTACAGGGCATGGCTCAGGGGTATATTAGTGACATACATGTACTATATTCATAATACCAGACTATCATCATGTGCCTTCAGTTGTAAGAACTATTACAAATTTTAATTTTTGTCAAAAATTCACTTGGAACTGTAAAAAATGGTTTTTGTTGATTTACTTTTTAATAAAACAACGGAGAAACCTCACGACCGGCAATTCATCACAGCTATGTGTAGGCTGTATATAGATGCCAGTTAGCACGAACTCTCTTGTTCCAACTTAGCACACTGAGAACTGTAACAACTGACCCGTGTAACTTCCATACCCGGTCTCCCCTACACATCTAGTGAATTACAGGCTATATAGAATTTCTCAGCAATTCTCACTTTACTCGATTGTTAGTGTTTTCACCCGATCATCCACCAAGCCGTACCAAGTTGAAGAGAAACTCACTTGCACATTTGTTTTACGTAATTGAACATGTAAAGTTACTAAGGGATACACAAGAAAAAAATTTATTGAATATATATACTCAATAATTTTTTTTTTCTTGAGTATCCCTTAGTAACTTTACAATCATGTTCTGGAAGAGCGGGTGTGTACTTTTAACAGAAACACAGATTCTGAAGTAAAAATACGTGATATACGAATAAAAGCACTCGCCTCCAAGAGTAGCAAACGGGTTTTACTCATGGAAACTAGTTCTTATTTTTTGTGTGTATAGTTTATGGAATACGGGCCCTGGCGGTAACGCTGAATCGAGAACTTGAAATGCATCGTCTCAGCTGTTCACTACGATGTCTTCACCCTTGACATGATCAGTGGACGTCACGCGTTAAGAAGTTACCATTATCACTATATTTTCAAAATCATCCATTCTTTACTCTTAACCTCGTTCAGGCGGCACTTCAAGATATTCGAAAACTCCCTTATGCTGAGGATAACTTTTTGTCCTGCATGGCCACTAATTGGTCAACAGGGGGAAACCACAATGTACCTTGCAGAACATTCGCATATCTGATAAAGTACAATACTAAACATAATTATGCATTGTCACCGTGCCCACACGGGGATTTTATTACATTAGAAAACGCTCGCATGTATGAAAAGCATACAATGCTAAACATATATCTATGTTCTGCAGGTTCCACACGGGGAAGGTCGTATTATATATTGGAGAACATTAAATGTCTGGAGAATTATACAGTCAACATAATAGCTGCACATGTATATTTGTACTTCATGGTTACCCATCCCATACGAGGACGGTTACACTATATAATATAGAAAGTTAAATCTTATATAGGAAGTTAAATGCTGAACATAATCTATGCCCTGCATGACCACCCTGTCCACAAGAGGAAAGGTCACACCGTTCCTCTAGGATCTTTAACATGTCTAATGAAGTATAATTCTGAACATAATGTTCTGATTGGCTATTTAGTCCACAAAAGAGAAGGTCACACCGTAGCTTGAAGAACGTTCGCATATCTTATGAAATACAATACTAAACATAAATATGTCTTTTGTATGGCAACCCTGTAAACATAAAACGTAATCTATGTCCCACATGGCCACACTGTCCACACACTGGAAGGACACGATATACCTTAGAGAACGTTTTGACAAGTCGAGGGTGTCTGATGTGACATGCATCGTTGAAGATTGAAAGGTTTGCCTATATAACTGCAGTATTAAAGGAAGAGGACGAGAAATAGACGGAGAAAACATTGTCTTTTTTGTAATGGTGTTTTTGTGGTATGACGATGATATCCAATTCTCCTTATCGTAAAGCGAGGAAGAGAGAGAGAGAGAGAGAGAGAGAGAGAGAGAAGAGGGTGTGAGAGTAGAGAGGAAGATCAACTAAGATAAAACAAAAAGATAGCATACGAGCTAAATATATATATATATATATATATATATATATATATATGGCCAAAGGGAATTTATAAAAGATAAACAGTGTTCTAATTCTCCGTGCAGAATTTATTTATATTTGTTGCCCACCTTGGCTTAGTAACATCTTAGATAATCAATATATTTTGCAATTATGCAATTAACTCTAAAGTTTCAGTTGGACGTACAGAGTAACATTGACAAGGATTCCCGGTAAATATCAAGCTGTTTTCGCAAAGGATTTGATGGCAGACAGATTGGTTTCTCTATGTAGTTGTTTGTCTTGACTAAATTATGAATACATCTTTCATAGACAAAAGGTATACTTTTTTTTTCTTTGAATATTCACAACCTGCGAGTTAATTAATAATTAGTTTACTAAACTGACGATGATTTCTTTTTAAAGAGGTTCCATAAAAGGTCTGTCGACGAGACTATATAGACTGCCTGTGGCTGTTTAGACATAGAATGAAGATTTTGTCTGCAGATTTTGGCGCAGATAATTCACTGCAAAATGTGCCACAGGCCGAGTGATTGTAGATTCATGTTCCCTCATACATCAGAATATTAACTGAGCTTGAATATTTAGGAGATTATTCCGTTTTAATTCGAGCTTATTTGACAGCCAGGAGCGGATCATGGATTTTCATAGGCTATGATGTATTAATGGGAAAATTTTTGAAGGTCGTTAGAGCACAGATCATCTCCATTTTTTCTTTAAAAGGGAGTAGGATGGGTTACTCGTTTCAATGAATCCACCAGCTGCTGATATAACCATACTGAATATAATTTATGCAGAATAAAATGCTTTTCCAACTCAAAAACTTTAAAACAAATTTAAACTAAAATAATTTACTTCTGGAAGTAAAAGCGTTATGGTGATATTAAAACTTAACAGCAAGGCATTTAAGGAGTGCGAAATGATAAAAAAATTGAGAAGCTATGTAGATATTAAGTCCAAATTAATTCCAGACAAATATATAAGCCAGATATTATCATCATTGAACACCTTTAAGGCTTTTTTCTATGCCAATATTAAAGTCTGTCAAGTAATAATAAATATTAAAATCTATATTATCCAATAACAAAATCATTCAGGGGATCGTAATCTATTATTTGCAATTATATGGGTTTTTTTCATCTTTTTATATTGAAGATCACCAATCAAGAAAAAGTACATCCTCGTTAAGACGAGATGGAGCTAATATAGTTTCCTGTGTCCAAGTTCTTAATTGAAGCCATTAAAGAAAGGAGCATTTTTATTTCCTTCAACCGACCTCGTATTGTTGTTATGGCATTCTCACTCTTGAGAGATCGTGTTATCCCCAGTCGCCCAACCATCACCTATAAAGTATTCTTTCCGCATGAATGAGAAACTGCAGGAAAGCAAAGATAAAAGAGCGGGAAAGAAAGTGATCGGATGAGTGACGATGATACCAACAAAATGTTGTTGCCTTTGGACAGTAGGGATCACTCAGTGCACTCTAAGGAAAGTGTAAAGGGTTAAGAATGGATAATCCGGTGTTGGGTTAAATGAAGTGCAAATGTGAAAGAGCTTAAATGAACTTTAACTAGATTATACCATCTAAGTAAGATATGAACTTCGTGATAAGATGTGTTTGTTCTGGGTCTCTGTTACTGTATTCTTCTTCTAAGTCCTTTCTCTCATTGTTTTGTTTGACTGTATCAAACTCTTTACATATGAAACAGCGTAATTTATGTTTACTTTTCTAAAATGAATTAGTGGCTGAGGGTATTTAATGGAATGAATTCCAACCAATTTTATTACCATTATTGTAATTATTACCGTTATGATAATTCTTAATTTCAGGTGACGAGGCCAACTGTCACTTTCTTGGCGAGAGGAATACACGCTATCTTTCTTCATCTTCGCTTTGGGAAAGTAGCTACATCCAGCTTGCCTCTTAAGTGATAATTTGCCCATCACCTTTACCAAACGGTGATTATTGCTCACTATAGTCCATCACCATCATAAAAAGATTCATCATCATAATAAATAATTATTTTCATTATCATTTCAATGATCATCATGAAGAATTATGGGTTTTAATGCTATAACTGTATTGCTATTTTTTATCATTATCCTCTTTATTGTCATAACCATCGCTCCACTAAATTAACCTCGTGATATAAGGATCAAGCTCTAGTTGCAGATCACTATGAAAGTGATTGTGTTTCCAATTTCATTTTCATTGGCAGCTGCATTATAACTATAGGAATCACCACCATCAAACATCATCATGTTTACCGTCATGGTCGTAATCCTCATCATCACCATCATCATCATCATCATCATCATCATTATCATTATTGTCATCATCATCATCACCATTATTATCATCATTTTAATCCCCATCGTCATTATCATCAACATCACCACTATTATCATAATTTTTATCTTCATTATCGTCATTATCATCATTGATCTCGTTTTCATAATTATGCAAGTGCGATCTACATTAGATATGAACGTAGTCATAATTGAACTCAGTTACAGTACTGCACGAGTAAGGGTCGTCCAATGTTACGACTTCGCGTGACATCATCATGGCTACCGTCACGGTCGTCATCATCACCATCATCATCATCACCATCATCAATATCATCATCTTTGTCATCAACAACGTCCTCGTCATCATCATCATCATCACTATCATCGTCATCGTCATCATTATTATCATCATTTTCTTTGTAATCAAAAACATCTTCATCATTATTATTATCACCGTCATGATCTTCGTCATCATCATCATCATCATCATCATCATCATCATTATCCTCATTATCTTTCATATGAAAACGTGAACAATCAAAAAGGACAGTGTTATTTTATACCAAACACGCACAGTTCCACTACAGTGCACTAACGACCAGAAAGAATCTTACGGGAAATGTGTGTACTGGGTATAGACTCTCTCTACGTCTGACCGTCGATATCGCGATAACAATGCCCTGAATAAAGACCGTGTAAAAGGAGAGTGCAAGCTGTGCAGTCAGGATCGAAGTATTTTATCATGATATTTTTTTTTATGATATCAAAAACGCGGGGGAAAATATTGACCAATCACAAAGAAGTTAAAATCATTGGAAAGAGAAATTAATATATTTACTTCACTCAGCGTAACTAGGAAATCGATGCGCTGCTGAATTTTACAGAAAGCTTTTAGTGACTGCTGTTTGACCAAAATATCATTTTCACACAGAAAAACGACCCAAAAATGACTAAAATGGGAGATTTTAAAGCTCAAAACGCGAGGGTTAGGGGTAAAAAAATATTCTTCCCAAGGTTTTATCTTGTTTTATATACATTAACCCTCATAAAACCTGTGTAACTAAGTAAATGATCTTCTCGATTTTTTTTTATTCCAGTATATTCAACAAAACTCCCGTTTTTCGGGCATTCCTTCCATTGACAATCGGTGCGTGAAAATGGTTTTCCTAGAAAGAAGCCCCAACGTTTTCATATGGTCATCAACAACGTCTTCATCATTATCAGTATTATCACCATCATCATTATCTTTGTCATCAACAACACCTTAATCATCATTATTATCACCGTCATGAACTTTGTCATCATCATCAGCATCATTATCATCGTTATCTTCGTCGTCAACAACATCTTAGTCATTATTATTATCACCATCATCATCATTATCATCATCATATTCATCTTCATCCTTATTATCACCTTATCATGATCGTCGTCATCATCATCAGCATCATTGTCATCATTAGCATCATTAATATCATTATCTTTGTCGTCAACATCTTCACCATCATCATTATTATCACCATATCGTGATCGTCGTCGTCGTCATCATCACTATTATCATTACTATCTTTGTCATCAAAATCATCTTCATCATCATGGTCATCATCATCATCATCATCATCCTCATCCTCATCAACGACAACACCATCCTCATAATCATCGACATCATGTTCCATCAAAACAACTCGCAAAGTGTTATAATTTCTTTATGTCAAGGCTGTGTGTAGGCTAATTCCAGCGTTTTATCAATAGTGTATTGACAAACACTTTTTTCATGTTTTGAGAGAGACGGAGAAAGATATAGCGATGGCTACGTATCAACTGTTTCCATGGTTACTATGGTGACATGGACATCATTAATTGATTATTTTGTTGTGACAGATTACTCTAGATTCCGTCTAAACCCGATGAAAACATATTTTACCTACAATCCAGTCTATTTTGGTCGTAAATTTTGATTAATGTATCGTCTTTACTGTAGATCAAAACCGGCTTGGATATGAAATTATAGGTCAAAATAAAATATAATTGAACTCTCATCTTTCCAATTCTAGTTCGAGAAACAAACATGTTTTCGTCTAATGTTGGATTGACCAGCACAGATTAAAGCTGCTGTCCTGTCATAACATTCTGTTGCTGTAAGGCAGAAGGACATTAGCAAAGCATTAAAACCTTTTTTGCACTCAGTATAATATATTTTCCATTGAAATGTATTGATAAAATCAATGAAGCTGTTGAATGGGAATGAATTTTAATTGACCCTGCGTACACACCCCTTATCAATCAACCAAATCAGCCAGTGCCGCCGCTGACTGCGGGGTCCCATCTGGGCTTTGGGCATTAATTGCCATGTTACGTAATTGGGTACATGGTCTGTCAGAATAATGGCAATTACCAACGTGAAGTATGTTTCCCAGAAGTATGAAATTGATTTTAACTCTTACTCTCACTGTCATACACAATAATCATCATTAATTTGTTTACGATGAGAGAAATCATGGAAAGGGTCTTTGCGTAGACACACTGGGAAATAGATAAAGGATGCATAATATGCCGGAATAGAGGTTTGGGAGATACGTTCGAAAGAAATACAATAACCAACATGGAAAAGTAGATACAATACATGTATGGTATATCAGTGTGCAAAGGGGGAAATAAGCCTTTGGAAAAAAAATCTACCTTTTCCCAAGTGGATTCCACCGAATCCATGCTAAATTGGATAGGATTTATTTAAGATACTTTAATCATGCAATTCGCGAACCAAATCTAGCCAGGGATAATCAGGGCATAAAAATTCCTCCTCACGGTTATAGTATTCAATTTCGAAAGCAGACTTCAAGTTATTAGCCTTGATTTTGCTTGCGTCTTGTAATTGTTTTACTGGAGGAGTGAATTTCTTTCTTCTGCGAAATGTACATTATGAAATACAATATTCCTTTTATTATTTGTATTCTAGGATTTAAGTTTTCTCACATTTTGCCCATTTTATTTATTTTTTCAGATATAAATGGTTCATTACACTTGCAACCATGCTTGTCATTTGATATCAGGGCATTCTACTAAAGCTGCCTATCCTATTTTAAAAACTTATTATTTTGCAAACAAAACTTTTCGTATCTAAATGATTATTTTCCTCCAAGACCCACAGTTGCACTTTCTGCAGCCACCCCTTCCGACTCGTCTCAATTCGCGTTATGCATGCACTCTCAACGCCTCCAGCTTCCGTCTCTCATAAAAACCTCTTCAGGCTACTGCTGTCTTGCATATCAAGTAGTCCTCGGGAAAGTGCAGCTTTCCTCAAAGATTCAATTCACTACAGAAGCCCGTCAACCATGAAATATTGAAACTCCTTCAGCCATGAAATATTGAGATTTCTTCAACCATGAAATATTGGGATGTTTGTAAACTCGAGAGGTTCGTTTCGGTGATGGAATCAAAGAAGGAAAAAGGGTCAGAGCATGCATGCGTGCCAAGAAACCTTGTAGCAGAGTTTGGTCACATTAAGAATTTATATGAGGTCGGGGGTGTGTAATTTTCGGAGGCCATTAGAGATTGGAAATTTTCTGTATATTTAGAATAATGACGAAAAGTAGAGAGATTGGTAAGTGAGATCTAGTGATGAAGATAATGAGAGAGAGAAAGAGAGAGAAATGAAAGGGGGAGGAGTTGAGGGAGAGATTTATGAAAGGGTTTTATTAATGAAAAAGATAAAAGTATAAATATAAACATTTAGAATTACCTATATTGTATATTATTATAATAAGTATTATCTAATTACAATTTATTTTCTCTTTCTTAAGAGCTTGTTGATCATTAGTCGCTTTGGGGGAAGGCTTGGTGGAGTGACTTAACTAATACCGTACATCAAGAGTAGTTTCTTCCTCAGGTATTCAGGGTATGCGATCATCGAGTCTGCGACGTATAGAGGACGCTGGGTCTTTTCTCTCTGCGTGCGTACGTATGTGACTTATAGGCTCAAAAATATCGGTGGCTCCACTGCCTTTGCCTGGTAATAAATGAAATTGTATGTGAAAGTGTATGGGGCAAGTGAACAGAAAGTAAACAGTGTTCTCTGCCACTCAAACTTTTGTCTACGCGCGTGGTAACCTATAAATTCATCCATCATTGCCCTGTATTAAGCACTTGTTTTGATTTTCAAACGGTCTTTGTTTCGTATTGCATAGGGAGTTGTACCTGTGGGACATTCATTTGTAGTCCATTAGGATGTTACTACTACTTAAAAAAATTGGACAAAGTAGAACTTTGTTTCGTGATCATTTCCCTGGGGGAGGTATTCCATCTGTATGCCAGGTGCAACATGGGGTGTTCACATTGCTAGCCCAGGGGGTATAGCATGCTGTGTCGTGATTGCGTTGTGGTGTTCAAGTCATCTATCCATTCAGATTGGCCTTCAACATAATTTTCATCTTACACTCTAAAAAATAAAGGGTGGAAAGTGGTAAATCACCCTTTTAGGGGTCAAGGAGTGACAGCGTTTCGAAATAGGTGGGGGGGGGGTGTCACTCCTCGGCCCTTTTCCACCCCTTTCCACCCAATTTACCCTTTGTGATTATTTGCACTGAGTCAAATGTAGTGAAGTCCAGAGTCAATGATTTAAAAAAAACAAAAACAAAAACAAACAAACAAAACACAAGAAAACCTTGTTGAAAATGCTTTGCATGAGTAGTATCATTAACCCACTTCTTAAAAAAAAATAAAAGTGCCTGCTATGAGTACTTAACAATAAATATTTGGCAGTGGAAATATCCCTTTAAGCCAATCAAATCGGATTAGAAACTTAATATTAGCCTGAAACCACTGGCGCCATGTTTCATAGCTCAGAGACTTTATACATTTTACGTTAAAGTGCATCCCCGTAGCGACAATGCATTTTAAAATCAGCGCATTTAGGTTTTTGATGATTATTGTAGAGGTTTGCAGCTGACCATGGTGAGCTTCGGAGATAGATATGATAAAGAATGCCGCTAGATGCCACTTGTTGTTATCCCTTGTATCGTTTGACCTCTTCTTTATTGATTCCATCTCGCGCGGAAAGAAAACGAACCTGATAAAACCTTCGGGGCATGGTCAAGATTAATATTTATTATTTATCCGGCAGGCAGTCCCTTTTCGAACTCGAAGTTTGGAACCTTTATTGAAATACACTTGTTTCGAATTTGAATCGAATTGTGATCATGTTCAATTTGATATTGTTTTTCGTTCAATTTTTCGTGATTTCATCATTTACTAAACATACTTGGCTCAGTTTCAGAGTTGACAAACCATGATTATGTTACATATTTATTACGGAAACGCATACCGTTTGATAATCCTTTAGTGTAGCCAGAAACTTGCCGAGTATGTATCGTGGTATACCAAAGTTTAATAATCATGAGTATGTTACATTTTATTACAGGTATGTACAGCGGAATATACCATTTAATAACCAGTTTAGTGTAGACAGGCACTAGCTGAGTATGTATTGTGGGAAGAATAATAATACCCACTGGTACGCAGTAGCGGACGCAGACCGGAATCACATAATGAACTTACCGGGCCCATGCGTAAACATAATAAAGCCGCTTTTGTCCACAGACAATTGGCCCCCCGAAATGCATTCAATTCGATTTTCTTGGATCCGCGCCTGGATACGTACGCCACAGCAAATGAATGTGATTGTTGTAAATCACGTTTGTGGTTCTCAGAGGCAAGCAACAATTAGAGAACCCATGTTTTCAAAAGTAATATAAGGCACTCATTGGGGTACTGAATCCAAGAGTGTACCTCTTACTTTGTCCTTAATATGAGTCAAAGACAGTGAAATATATAAAATACAACATAGACAATGCGGAAATATTGTATATTGAATTGAGCTGAGATGCATTTATTCTTTCTTATCATTTCCCCATAAACATTTCCATGAACAAAATATGAAATTCAGATATATTCATTTCAAACAAAGTTTATAGGAAATGTATCATGATAAATATAAAGTTGAGCATAAATTATGTTTGATATAGGAGGACTATACGGAATTATCAAGGTGCATGATGTGCTAGCCATGCTAGCAGGCCTCGATTACATAACAAATTACAAGTACGGTTGAAGAAGAAAGAACGCAGCAATAACAACTAAAGAATAAAATAATATGAATAACAATTCTAAAATATTCTATAGAAGGTCATAAGAAAGAACAAGCCCAGGAATCTACAGTACAATGGTACATGTAATATAGCAAGCATCCTTACACACAGGTATTAGCGTTGTTCGCTTAGAATTTTACCCTACTGAACACATAATATTGTATTTTTCCATGACAACCATTAAAACAACAATAGAAAGAGTTTGCAGACGACTCCCCAAATCGAACAGACTGACCTGGAAACTAATTTATCGATTTATGACAAACACAATGAAAACTCATATTTTCTCATGTTTATATTATACCTCACTTATTTGTCTACTTTGTGAACGATCAAGAGATCCCATCGTTTTTATCGACATATTATAATTTCCATCCGGCAAATATGAAATGAGGCGTAAAAATTGTTGTCTAGCAACCAATGATTGATAGCTGGGTCGAGAAAAATGATAGCCTCAACACAAGAAGCTGTACATCCCCTGAATACATTAACACCTTTCCGAGGGCCCTTAGGGCGTTATATTCCCCTCCCCATCTTTAGGTTCGATTCGGCCGAGAAAGCCCGAGAGGTCTCGAATAGGGGGCCGCCATCTTGGATAGCTTGGATCAACGTACTTTTTGTCTGGGAATGAGGTTTAAATACATCCGTCCACGTATCCTATTTCAGTTTTACTTTCTAGGGAGACGGTGCGAGGAATTGTTTGATAGGTCGGCGAGCTTTGAACTCTTCGTTTCCGCGTTCGAAACTGAATTGGCTCTTTATCATTTTCATTAAACTCATAGTTATATAGCCCCGATTTCCTCCCATAAGAAATTGAGCCAGCATCAAGTTTTGTTGTGTATAATGATACTAACCAGTATTTAAGCTCTCAGCTAATATACGAATTAATGAGGTCTCCGTTTGATATGTATCCAGGGGAGTGGGAGGGGGCGGTGACCTTCAGCACCGATATTTATGGAAAAAGTGCCCCCAAATAAAACCGACCAAAAATTATTTCTTGGCCAAAATCATCCGACGAAAGGGACAGCCATTGAACCAATCAACAAATGTTGTATTTTACGTCTACCTCCCCTGTACACTTAGGGCACTTATGATACATATATTTCTTTTAGACACTGAAATATCAAGGATTTACCAAAATCTCAAAATAAGCCATGCCGCCCCTCTTCTAACGCAATCCTGGATCCACGTCTCGTCTCATTTTCATAATTCTTAAAATGCTGATGCAGCATACATTCGCCAGACAGGATTAAAGCGAGTTAAAATAAAGATAGGGATTTTAATCTAGTAATTATGTGCACGCATGTCTGTAACCATGGTTACGAGCAATTAAAGGATTGCATTAGTGCTAATGCAACTCTCATGTACTATTAACATGATGATGCTTCATAGCAATGGAGAAGGGATGATAGTATTCCATTATAGTAATTGTCACAAGGAATTGTCTGAAAATGGAGAGAAAGAGATGATAAGTCTAAGAAAGATAACATGTATCAGTTCTCACATCATATTGGCCATTTCAATGTTTTTTCTCTTGTCATATTTTAACTATGTTTTTAGATGCCTTCTGCGCCCTAGAGGAAAATAGTGGCATTCTTAGCGTCACTTCGGGAACCAGTTCCAACCGCCCCCTCTGGTGGCCGTATCCTCTGTTTACTGTCTATTTCTCTTCACCTCACCTTATAGTGATAGATCCAGAAGAGCATTTCATCAACATTTTTTCTCTTTTTCTCTGAGTTGTCAGATCTGACATCTTTACTTGATTTTGATTGGCTTCGAAAAAATTGTTACTATGGTGACTGTCGGATAGAATAGGATTTCGACACCGCCCTACTCCATTTTCCATATTCAACGTCTACCGCCCCCTCCATTTCCAAAATTTGGAACCGCTGCTCTCCACATCCCGAAGATGATGGATCGATGTTACTGGATATTTCTCAGCCAGTCGTGTCAACGGGACCCAAGAGCATGATGAGACGAATGCAGCTTACCATACATGCATGTCCCCAGGGAGCGACTAAACTTGGCTCTCACTTATCCCAATTAATGTGTTCATTGATTTTTCTGTCATCTCGCTGAAAATGGTGGTCCCTTGTCAAATGCACATTCAACATGTCCACGACATTCGATGTAAATGGTGCGTTGAAGCATTTGCATTCTCAAGTCCAAGTTTGGTCGCGAGAACTTTACATGACAAAGAATCTTACCTGATTACATTGACTGTATTGTCAAAGGAATATATTCATTTTGCGATTGTATGTCTTATGCAGCAAAACCCGGGGAGATCACTTTTATATTTTTCACGAATAACTTAACTAGTTAACCCCCAAAAAACAATTACCACGCAGATGATTCCCTCTTAACCATTATGTGAGATTATTTCCACTTACTTCGTGAAATGATTCCACTTTTTCTTTCGTCACGGACGTGAAAAATCTTGAAGAATGCCAGCTAAATATTGACAATAGTCTATTTCGAGCATAGAGTTCAGACAGATTATGAAATAGTGGTGTAACAATCATGGGGGGGGGGGATGTGGTAGGCCCCATCATTATTTTTTTTTTTAGTATAGGCATGTACAAACAAACGTTTCGAATCGGCTGTACATCTTGGGTAGATGTGGACATGTTATATTAAGTTTCCCGCAGCCAGCGTTAGCAATATTCCAGATGCCTTGCGTTTCGACATGGGTGTACTAGCTAGAGTACGACCACCTTGCACATGCATGCCTGGAAAAAAAATGTTGCGTGCTCCTCCCTGTGTCCGACGTGGAGATCTTGAACGAAATCCGATGTTGACTAGGCGGGGGGGGGGGTGCACGACCAACTCACGACAGGTTGTGACCAGAGCCTTTGTTCGATCACCCTGTGGCCCGTCCGGCTTGTAAAGATCAGCCGTTTCGTCTATTTCCGAACAGAGTAGAAACATGGACATAACGTCTGATTTGTACAAGCCGTACTTTCCCCGCAATTATATGTGATCGAGGTTTTACTAGCTACTGACGAACAATGGAACTACCCTAATTACACAGTAATTAAATACACCAGTCATACCTGCAAGATCTAATCCAGACAGACGCCAAACTGACCAATTTGTTGCCACTCGCGACAATAGGACTTTTCATTAGGGCAGCATGATGTCCGTTATAGGAGTCAGCTCCACAGTGTGATTGGGTCCTATTCTATTCCGAATGATGGTGAACTCCAGGAAAAGGGTGCCGTTGTTCTGAGGTGAAGTATGGGCTGAAGCATCTGAGGTGATCATTTAATCAATCACTGTAGGGATAGCCCTACGTGACTAGACTCGAGAACATCGCAAAGGCTTTGATGTTGGTATAGGTGAAAATAACTAGGAACAGCAGTAGCTAGTAGTTTGAAGGATGTATTGGTCTGGTTATGTCATCCGGTTCTCCAAAGACGGGACAAAATTGTAGATAAATCTTTTAAATATACGATTGAAATTTTGAATAAGAGTAATCGTTATAGGAAGGAGAAGCACAATACAAGTATACGAAATCGCAATAGATTTCTTTGACTTTATAAAGTATATATTATGATGATATGAATTTAATGTTGTGTTATAATTGCGAAAGTTAACCTAAAGGTACTTTTTCAAGAATGGTCTTTAATTGAACTTAAAGCAGACTTTTCCCCTATATAAAATTCCAATGAAAAGTTATATTCTGTAATCAATGACAGGGGCCGCGGAGCCGGGGGGGGGGGGGCTGCAGCCCCCCACTTTTTTCAGCAACCGTGTACAAAAACGCAAAAATGACCATACATTTGTGATTTTTAGCCTGTTCAGCCCCCCCCCCCACTTTCGGCTCAGCCCCTCCACTTTCAAAAACGCTCCGCGGCCCCTGAATGAATAGTGAACTAGTTTCAGTACCATGATTTTCAGAAATCAAATCGTACCTTTTAAGCGACAATTCGGAATTTCCTGTCTTCGTACAAATCGAACTGACGTACAGTATACAATTATACTCGTGTGTGATTATTGCTTCTTTGTTTAATGTACAATGTTGGCGCTAAATTTTGAGAGTGAGGAGTAGGGAGAGTTGAAAACAGAGAAGGAGAGAGAGAGAGATGAGAGAGAGAGAGAGAGAGAGAGAGAGAGAGAGAGAGAGAGGAGATAAGCGAAAGATAGATATATATTTGAGATATATTCGATTTTTTTTACGGGGGCAGTATGACTTGATACTGTTGTTGTGCTAAGTTGAATTGTATATACCAAAAAAAAAAAAAAAAATGATAATATATATAAAAACAAATCAATTGGGTTGGTGATATATTCCCAAAGTGCAATTCGAACTGAGCTGAATAACTATTGTAACCTACCACGCTTATCAATACCGATGAAATATTAATAGATACTCCTGGATATTAAGTTATGAAATTGGCAAATGAAATGAGAAATAAACTCTTTGCAGCTGCAGTGTGTTTGTGGACCCCTTGCATAATTGATGTAATTCCCCTCTACCTTACTTTTCAATAACAATCAATGAGACGCCTTTAAACAAATTGAATATTGTAATTGGATATGAACAGCAGTTTATTAGCATTGATTAGGGTAAATATTAATCTTTTTCTAAATTCAGTTTACTTTAAATAGCCTATATTTTGTACATCCCGATCCATTTTATCTCGATTAATAAAAAAAAAAAAAAAAATTAACATTAAAACAAGAATTGGTCCAATGCCATTTATTGATATCTGTATTATGATCCTATCATTATAAAGAATATTTTCGAAGATTATAAAACCGTGTAGAAAGAAAATTATGTTTTTCTTGCCTTTATGGGAAATAATAAATAATTATGATGATGAGCGTCCAAATCGACGGATAAAAAGGATTTCGTTTTGTCAAAAGAAAAATAGAAGAAAGGTTATGTTTAATTGTCGAATTCAGGTCATGGAAGAGTATGAAAAACGAATTCGTATCAATTGATTAAAAGTGTCCTTTCAAAAATAGCATATACATCCTCTACTTCCGAATTATAGTTCAAGCCCTTTCTGAAGTAGGCTCCCTATTTGTATTAATCAAAAGGAACTTGAACACGAGTGGGCTTTGTAAGATAATACTCGCGTGCTAAAAATTGAAGAGATGATATAACTTCGTGATATAAATAACATAAAAAAGTGATAATGCAAGAATGATTGCAAGACATCTCATGTTCCAAATTATTCCAAAATTTCGATCTAAATGCAAATGTCTCATTACGTTCACCTTTAAAGTGGGTTAACTAGCAGAAACATAAAGAAACACATATGGTAAGAAACGAAATTAAAAAGTGAATTTAATCTATATTCGGTATATTGCGATTGCAATGTGACGTCAAATTGGATCTCATTTTTCTTTACAATCGATAAACTATAATTTGCACATGCAACAATATTCCGAAAACCTATATAACTTTAATTAATGAAAACGAAAACACACATGCAAGCTGCTGCTGCGCTGAGTGAATGTCAGTAGAAAATATATAAAATAACTTTGAAAATCGGAATATAACAATAATAATCATAATTTATAATATTCTAATATACTTTGGTACAGTGCTATCACTCCGTTGTTGATGAAGCTACACCCCGATAGGGCTGTCAATCATTCAATGAATAATTGTTTCCCATCAGAAAACATGTACCTTACCAGGGTGGTGCGTGGCAAATGTAAATTAATGCTTTGTCAAAGGACGTTAGTGCTATGACGGCGGAAATTCAAACCCCAAACATTATCATCTAGGAATAAATCCATTAGACCACAAAATGTACATCTATCAGAGTTCCCACATGGGAGCGAGACAATTAACTTCCATAATAACAATGCACTTTCTTTTTAATGATTGAGAAGTGGTAATGGGGAAATGAGAAGATTAGACAAGAAGACAAATAGATATCATGAGTTGGTCGAGACTGTGTGCTTTGAATTGTAATCAGGACACGATTCTACACCTACGAACCCTTCTTGAGTTTCAGTCGACTCATGATTAGATTGTAGAACGCGGTCACACCCGCCCATGACCGATCCCTAACCGACCACTTGCATTTACTATAGCCGAGTCACACAAGTAAAACCGACTCTAAACCGACCACCAGCTGATGCATGGCAGTCAGTAGAGCGTCTGCCTCATGAACGGGAGACCGTGGGTTCGATCCCCGGTTGGGTCATACCAAAGACTTTAAAAATGGGACCCTCTGCCTTCTCGCCAGGCGCTCGGTATTTGGGAATGGAGAGGGGTAATAATAACATTTCATGTTATGCAGGGCCCGCTGGAAGAGCAATTGTCAAAATTGAAGTGGCTACCCTGGGTAAAGAAAACGCTATTATTATTATTCTTATTATTATTATTCGTGGTAATGTAATATTTTGTTCGATTTAGTGTTGGTTCGGGGTCGGTTTCACTGGTGTGATTCGGCTATTAGGCCTATGTTGTATTTTGGTCGGTTTGTAGTCGGTCTCGCTGGGCGGTGAGACCACAGCATCAGACAAGAGGTACAGATAGGTATCATCTGAACATTCCCACTTGACTGTACAGCTCGATGAAGATGATGATGTTGGTCACTGGTAGTTTTGTGGTATGGGGGAAGGGGCGGAAGTTTAAAAAAGGGGGTGGCATTGCCCTGTAGAATTTCTCTTCGGTTATTACGTATATATTTCCAAGGGGAATGAAGAATCACGAAGGAGAAAAGAGAAGAATGTTGCATGTAGTGCAATCCAAGATTAATGCATGCAGTGCGTTTGGAGGAAGCATACGTCATCCAAATTCAACAATTCAAATTTTGAGATAAAACTGAAATAACAATATTCCCACATATCCATTGTCACACTGGCAGTTCTTAAAACGTCTTTGGATGTTCTTTTTAAAAATATCACAACGGGCTGGTGGATAAGGGTATAATGATAATGCCATAGTCACATTGAGGTAGTTCTCAAACCATCCTTGTGCATTCCTTAAAGCTGTGATATAGTTTTGGTAAATCTAATCATAATCACATTTGTAATGCTGTTTATATCCCATTTTCAAGTGATAAGTGTTTTATCATATAATCATTCATTCTTTTCCAAAATATGAAAATTTGAAAGATTAAATTTTAAGTTGTACCAAAACTATATCCCAGCTTTAAGTAACGGGGAAGGACGGTTTGAGAACTACCTCAGTGTGACGCAGAATTTATACACAATATACATGTACACCATGTGGGCGGACTTTTAAATGAAAAAGTTCATAAAGACAGTGTGAAATGTTACACCGTCGATATTTTATAAAGCGCTTTCGTAATATACAATGTAAACAAAATGTAACCCATCTCTTTTGTTTGCTTAAAAGCAAGTTAAACTTTATCGATCATGGATTTCTGAAATAAAAACCTCCACGGCCATATAAAGTAAACAACGAATACTTATCCATCACAAAGTATGGTATACGATGACATAATATTCAGCGATCTTTTACTTTATCTTGCCAAACGGATTTACATTTCATTCTATATTTGCTGTTATAACAAATAACAAAGTTGAATTGTTTTGAAAAATTTGAGATGATTATTATAGCTTTGATGTTCTTAAGGGATAACAAATCTAAATTTGACATAAGTTTAGTCTTGATCATTCTGACAGACCATATTTCACATTCAGAGAATCAAAACTTCTGACTGATAAACATTCGGAGTGACGAGCTCTGTACCATAAGTTCGATGGCCGGGATGGTTGCTTCAATATTGGGTTGATTATGATATTCCGTTTGTAGATACCTGCATGGTTAACCAACCAAACATAAATCGGTGTTAAAGGTTCTGAGTAACTATGTGGAGGCTTGTAAATATCTGAGCTATGATGCCCTATACATGCTATCAGCATGAAATAGACATGATAATAGTTCTAATGTTCTTATAAATCTAAATTTGACATAAGTTTAGTCTTGATCATTCTGACAGACCATATTTCACATTCAGAGAATCAAAACTTCTGACTGACAAACATTCGGAGTGACGAGCTGTGTACCATAAGTTCGATGGCCGGGGTAGTTGCTCCAATATTGGGATGATATGATATTCCGTCTGTAGATACCTGCATGGTTAATCAAGCAAACAAAAAGACCAAACATAAATTGGTGTTAAAGGTTTTGAGTAACTATGTGGAGGCTTGTAAATATCTGAGCTATGATGCCCTACATCAGCGCATGTAAGGATGTGTCAAGAGGATACCCTAAAAATTTCATTCCTTAAGCTTCATTGTATGCTTTACATAAGTAAAAAGTGTATTTTCCTCCATAGATATAACTATAGCGTATACCCAGGGATGTTTATTACTGTGATGATTATTTTAGTCAATATCTCGGCAATTACACGGCCGATTATCGCGAATAGGCGATTCCTGTCTGACCTAAAGGTTTGCAGTTATGATTACAACATCAATTTGAAGAGTAATTTTTTTGAAAGATCCTGAATGAAGTTAAACAATCCCTTTAAGAGCCAGAGAGGAATGAGCTTGATGCCAACATTATGAGTAAACACCCCCTGGCTTCTATGAAACAATTATGTCAAATGCAATAAGACCAATGACATCGATATGTAATAACGTTTAAACATTTGAGTGCATATACCGATGAAAACGTTATGTGATAAGAATACTGATATTTAGAATTTTTTTTTTTTGCAAAGCCATCTAAACATGTATGCGGATGTTAAAGTCCATGTACAGTTAGAGGTTATCTGGGCCCAGACAATTATAAAGGCCAAGCCTACAAGTCATTGACATTGACTCTTTTAATAACCTAAAAATTCTCCTTTTCAAAAAAAAAAATAAAAAAAAATACTGCTAATAATAAACATGTCAGCTAAAAGAATAAAAACTATTCGTTTAAAGTGTTTAATACTTATATTTCTTTAAAAGGGGCAATATTAATGTGTGCCAATTCTTTCAAAAACATAGTGTGCCATTAAAAATATGGATGCTATACTGGGCAAGCCTTTGGTAATTTTTCATTCGGTTGTCAAGATCATTGTGTGTTCAAAAAGTATGCATAAAAGTATAACTTAATTACTTTTTTTTTCCTGAAAGATACTTATAAATTGGGAAACGCTTGCAACTGCAATCTATCCGTATAAAATTGAATGAATTCGTATATATTATGTTGATTTGATTTATTGAGAAGTATCTTTTCTTTTTGCTTTCTTTACTACAGACAGCGGGTATATCGACAACCAAGGTCTGAACAAATTCTTCCGAGATTACCTGGGAATGTTAACTCAATCAAAGGTGAGTAACAGTCAAACATTTTAAAATACAACCACATAATCATTCTCATTCTTATCTCGGGAAAGACTATCAATGTCCTGGCATCGAATCGACTCTGCTCACACCCAGGTTTGAATCTCAGGCAAGGGCGGTTCTAGGACAGCTAAATTACCCCGGATAACTACCAACTAACCCTAACCCTATTTCTGGGGGGGGGGGGGGGTAGTTGTCCTGGGGATACTTGTCCGGGGTAGTTGACGTGATACGGGCAAGGTTGTACCAGGCTGTCGTGCGTGACCCGCAGTCTGTGTCGGGCGAATGCCAACTTCTTGCAATTCTCTGCGGTCGCATAGCTGTAGACAGAGTAAAGGGCCTGTCCCACAGAAGGCGATCGTTGTGGCGACAACCTACGCATGTTAGAACCTGCCAGAATCGTGTCAGAATCGTAGGTGACCAAAGATCATCTACGTATTTACGACTCTGTCCACGATAGGCTACGACAACGACTTGCTTCCTCGCAAACAATAGGCTAACAATAGTTGGTATCCGATAATACAATAGCCTCGACCTTCGTGCATCTCGCGGCTCGACTTCTCTTGTCGCAGCTTAAAATCAACTAAAATATGAACTTGCGCACTGTGGCGATCCTTACGAATGACACAGGCGATCGAGTGTTTTCTACCTGATGGCGGCCTGTCGCCTTTAGGTTCGTGATAGTCCTCTCAGTCGCGCATCATAATTTGGGTCGTGAGAGATTTTTGAAAATTTCAAAAATCAGCGGCGACTGTGCAGTATTTGAATGGGAGGCCGATCATGATTTTGGTGAATGTAGGTGGCGACAAAGGTCGTAGCGGCTTAAATTTCACTGGCAGTTCGGTTCAGCGATGCGTGCAACGTACGCTGGAGCGCGGCAACCTACAACTGGCCGCCGTTCCGCTGTGCTAAATAAGTTCTATCTGGCGACAATCTACGATAGCACCTTGTCGCGACAAGAGAAGACCAACTACGGTCATTGACGTCAACCAAACTGACGCCAGCTATTGTTTAACTTGTTGAAAACCAGCGGCGAACAGAATTTTGCTACTTATTTGTGGCGACAGACGCGATAATTCACGATTTTATAGGCGATTGGACCTGCGCATGGTGGCGATGGGTACTAAAGGTAGTTCGTAGGTTGTCCACAACGATCGCCTTCTGTGGGACAGGCCCTTTAGACCACCTAAAGGGCCTGTCCCACAGAAGGCGATCGTTGAGGCGACAACCTACGAACTACTTTTTAGTACCCATTGTCACCATGCGCAGTCCAATCGCCTATAAGATCGTGAATTATCGCGTCAGTCGCCAAAAATACGAAGCAAAATTCTGTTCGCTGCTGGTTTCTCAACAAGTAAAACAATAGCCGGCGTCAGTTGGGTTGACGTCAATGACCGTAGCCTGTCTTCTCTTGTCGCGACAAGGTGCTATCGTAGATTGTCGCCAGGATTAGAACATGTTTAGCAGAGCGGAACGGCGGCCAGTTGTAGGTTGCCGCGCTCCAGCGTACGTTGCACGCATCACTGAACCGAACTGCCAGTGAAATTTAAGCCGCTACGACCTTTGTCGCCACCTACATTCAGCAAAATCAGGATCGGCCTCCCATTCAGATACTGTACAGTCGCCGCTAATTTTTGAAATTTTCAAAAATCACTCACGACCAAAATTATAATGCGCGACTGAGAGGACTATCACGAATCTAAAGGCGACAGGCCGCCATCAGGTAGAAAACACTCGATCGACTGTGTCATTCGCAAGGATCGCCACAGTGCGCAAGTTCATATTTTGGTTGATTTTAAGCTACGACAAGAGAAGTCGACCCGCGAGATGCGCGAAGGTCGAGGCTATTGTATTATCGGATACCAGCTATTGTTAGCCTATTGTTTGCGTGGAAGCAAGTCGTTGTCGTAGCCTACCGTAGACAGAGTCGTATATACGTATATGATCTTCGGTCACCTACGATTCTGACACGATTCTGGCAGGTTCTAGCATGCATAGGTTGTCGCCACAACGATCGCCTCCTGTGGGACAGGCCCTTTACTCACGTGTACCTGCATGGAGGGGAAAAAATAAATGGCCCTTGCGTCTGATCTGACGCATAGACTTTCTCCGAAATCCAACGCCGATCAGATGCAGAGAGGTGCAAGACCGATAGTGACAATGTCCGATTCCAAAACAATATTAGAAATGCAGTATCAACTTTGCTTCTATTCGAAATCTATGTCGAGTTGGGCTTGCCGGCGTGACTTAGGTTCTAAAATACCAAATAACATGTATTATTCAAACAAGATATTGGAACAAATCGGGTGAAGAGGGAATACTTATATCATATTCATGTCAAGAAGCTCCGACGGGTTTCTCTTTTCATCACTTGAATTTCAAACCGTAGCATTTGTGGTTGTCGCGTGGGATTCTTTCCCGAATACGATCACTGTCTGACTTTTCACTAAACCTTATCGTATCCGTGGGTGTTTTTATTTATATCCAGCGCTTTGCTTGAATATATTATGTTTTGAATGTTCATGTTTTGAAAATGAGATATTTATATATGAGCATAAGCCTCTTTTGTGAAGATTAGGCTTCTCGTTTGACGTGCATACATGTCCTTTCCTAAGTTCTACTTACTCGATTTCGTAGATAAGTGGTGATTATAGCCTTGTGCTTTCTTTGAAAATAGGTTTTGAATGATCGTGCTATGTATAAAGAAGCTAAACTTGGATCAACTACCCCCCCCCCAAAAAAAAAAAAAAAAAAAAAAAAAAAAAAAAAAAAAATCATTTTAAATCTGATAAAGAAGAGAAGACTGAAATAAACATAAGTGACTTCAATGCATCTTTGAAGTGTTTCACTTGTCATGAGACGGTTTGAAACTAGTCGTGAAGTCGTCTCGTTAACGTCTCAGAGACTACTTCCTGAGTCAACGCAACTTCTCAGGAGTCGTGGGAAAATCGTGGAGACGTCGCTGAAACGTCTGAGAGTCTTAAAGACGTCTCCGCGACGAGAGAAGTAATAAATGATGCGAACATTCCAACTCCAAGTAATTGTAATTCTGGCTGACAGGTGCATGATAATTTTCATGTTTGTTGAATTGCAGGTGACGGATGAGATGGTGGAAGACTTCAAATCATGTTATCTGGGTGCTTATGATGAAACACAGGATGGTCGATTTCATGTTACAGAGGTGAGTATGCTAGCTGCGAGGAAACGATTGAAAATGTTTTTATGTTATCTTAAAAAACTTCAAACGAACTAATAAAACATAAATATGGGTAAAGTCTTTAATAAAGCCCATTACATAAAATAAACGCATTGCTCATTAAAATGCGCCTGCATATTAAATCCCAGTCGGCAATGGTAGAGGAGATTATGCAGCACCCATCATGATTACATAAAAAATACATTAATACATGTTAATTGTTGCATGACTTCTCTAAATGTCAAAATAGGCGACTAAATCCTCTGACAAAGAAGCTTAGAAGACTGCCATAAACTTAATGTCACAGATTGGAATCTTTAATATTTCATTTTGCATCCAGCATGCATGGCTTTGAATGGAACAGGTGCTACCAAAAAAAAAATCATAATTTATATTTGAATTATTTTATTGTTTTAAAGCTGGAAAAAAAATCGTTGTCATTCCCCATGGATTTTTAACTGAATAAGGTCCGAATGGATCTTTAATTAGAATTACAATTGTCCAGGGGGTAGTTGTCCTAGAACCATTTTTTATCTTAACATGCATCGGAAGGGGGAGGGCTCTAAGTCTTGTCTGAGGTGTTTCGACATCTACCTTAGATTGATGTATGGAAGTCTTGTTTATCACCGCTATCTAATGCTGCAGTCACATAGACACTTACGTTGAGTTACGTCCGGTTGCGTCCAAAAATCATTTTCTTTTCTGCGGATCCCCACGGATGCACACCCGTCATACTCAGCAGTGGAAATAGTGATAATTTTGTTCATGCAATAAAGCAAAGAAATACATAAAAAATGATAGAATAAAAGGTGAAATAAGAATAAAGCAACAAATACGTAACTAAACGTAAGTGTCTGTGTGACTGCAGCATTAGCGCCTGTGACACTCGCACCAAAATCCGCTCAAATATTTCGCACTGATTGTGATATTTACGTAACGATGACAGAGAAGTAGTGAATATAACAGGCCCGTAACTAGGGGGGGTTCGGGGGGTTCGAACGAACCCCCCCCCCCGACAAGGCGAGCAGGGTCGCTTGACAAAAAAAAAAAAAAAAAAAAAAAAAATTAAAACCCCCCTTTTTGGCAGAAATGCAGCAGAACTTGAATAGAAATACAAGAAAGGACGATTAAAACACTTTGCTTTCAGTCCCCTACATGTAAAATCTTTCGCTCGCGCTTCACGCTCGCAATTTGTATTTTGGGGATAATAATCATGTTTTTCAAACAAATTACGCAGGAATTACACTTAAACTTTTCGCAGGAAGTTTTGTTTGCATTTGTGTTCTATTTTTATAGTTTTAAATGATTGTTATCTTCAATTTTAGGAAACCGGGAGGGGGGGGGCAGGGGGGCACAGTGATCCCACTTTAGTCCCTATTCATGACCAAATGTGTCCCTTTTCTAAGCTAAAAAGTGTCATCTTTATGCAAAAGAAGCCTTTCAGAGTTTTGAAAAGACCCGTGGACAATTTCTGTTTAAAAGGGGCACTTTTAATACTAAAAACGGCCTTTGTTACTCATATGTCTTTAAAAATCCAAATTTCGGCTCGCGCTTCGCGCTCGCTAGTATAAATAGGGTCATAATGCACATAACTACAATTTTGAGCTCAAAGTTTTCTCCTCTCGCTTGCGTTTGAGGATATTGGGGTCTAACAGAGGCGGTGGAACCGGGGGGGGGCAGAGTGCCCTTTTCTTAGCTTAAAAATGTCCCTTTATACTAAAAAGAAGCCTTTCATACTCTTTAAAAGTCCAATGGACAATTTCTTCAAAGGTGTTCACTTACAATACTAAAAAGTGCCCCTTTCTTTACTTCATAATTATCTCTTTTAAAACCCCGAATTTCCCTGCTCGGTCGCTATAATCGCACTGTAAACTTAACAAACAATAAGTATATTAAAAAAAAGGTTGGACCCAGTGCCCTCTGCTGAACACAAACCTTGTCAAAAGAATTGGTGTAATTGGTTTGGGCTAGATGGGGGTGGTTTAAGCTAAGATTATTAATGAGCCAAGATTATTCTTGTATCTTCAACATGGAACCTAAAACGAGTCTATAAGGCACAATTTTTAGCTCAAAACTTCGAGCTCGCGGATACTAAATAGGCTTTATATTGCACAATAAACTCCAATTTTTATCTCAAAATTTTAGGCTCGCGCTTAGCGCTCGCATTCCTTTATACCATACTAAATTTTAAAAAATGAAAGCCATTAAGATTCCTAAAATTTTCAGCTCGCGCTTCGCGCTCGCGGATACTATAAGTAGGGTCTATAATACACAATTAACCCCAGTTTTGAGCTTCATGCTCGCGGATACTGAATCTAGAGTCTATAATCATGATAATGCATAGTTTACTCCAAGTTTAACTCAAAATTTTCGGCTCGCGCTTCGCGCTCGAAAAAAAAAATTCTTGAAAAAGGTCCACTTTTTCAGATTTCGAACCCCCCCGTAAAAATCCTAGTTACGGGCCTGTATAAGGAGTCCTTGCCTTGATTGAAATCACCATTAATTTGGATACATTTGTTTATAATTTGTTTATCAAAAGCAGATAATAGAAAAATTTATAGTCTCTCGGCATAAAGAATTACAAGTGCATTTTGGAAGTGGCTTATTTCATTGAGCATTGTTCGAATCACCACGGTTCATAATGCCACGAAGTAAGTATTTTATCCCCATGTTGCCCCCTTGCATCCCGGCATGCCTCGGGTGCTCTAAACGCATCAAGTGTAGGTACTAAATGTCGTAATGACAAGAGAATGAACTAAAAGCTTTCCTTGCTCCGCAAATTGAAACAGTATTGACATAAGGAAGGGCTCCTGTCATGAAAGCAAACGTGCAGAGCTACCGAGGCCTCGGAATGATAACAGGGAATTGTTTTGAGAGAAACATTCAAGAAAAGATTTTATTTGCAAGTATAATAGTGAGGATTTTTTAAGGACCATAAACAGTGTGATACATAGGAATGACGGGGAAAAAAAGTTACATTAATTGGGACGGGGCATAGGGGTGATGATGATGATGATGACGACGACGATGAAAAACAGCATTATTTTGTAAGATGCTATTTATCTGCCATAACATTCCAAGGCGCCTGGCTCCCCTAATACGTATACTATTCACTAAATTGCCGGAAAAGATTTGGATTGGATAGATGAGTAAAATGATTACAGGAAGGAAACAAATCATACGGATGAGAATTAATCAAGTTATATCGCTGCTTAATAATTAAAGGGGATGCGGAAACAGAGTGAAGTTTCCTTTAACATGTTTACAAAGTCTTGATGTCACCCACGAGCTTCTTAACCGAACAGCGGATTTCTATTTTGACATTGCCAAGATTGAAATCGTGAAAAGTGCACCATTGTTGATGCTGTGCTCACAGATTTGAATGTGATGCAAATAAGACTCCGTCAACAGACGTGGGTCTGTTCGATTCTCATCATGCAGATTGCATATACCACGCCAAAAGATTTCCCTCTCGTGAAATACGAGATTTTAATATCAATATTGAGCGCTACTGCGTTGAGTTAGATATGAAAAGCAAACATGAATAGTATTTCTCTACTTCCATATTGAAAACATTTCAACACTCACCCAGATGTAACCAAAGGGTAAAGAGACATAACGCATGCAGCTTACTGCTTTCCGTGCAGAGAGTGAGTCAGAAAAAGTATCGAGATGGACTTGGAGAGAGAAAAGGGGATGGGTGAAAAGAAAAAATGGAGGCACAGGGTAGGGTGAGAGAGAGAGAGAGAGAGAGAGTTATATAGACAGAGAAAGAGAGAGAGAGAGAGAGAGAGAGAGAGAGAGAAAGAGAAGAGAAAGAAGGAGAAATCGAAATTATCAGAGAAATATAATTATCGCAGCAGCAAAATATCCATTATATCCCATAAAAGCCGCACAAATTATGATCCCCTAGTTGTGTTACAGTTAAAAAAAAACAAAACAAACAAACAAACAAACAAAAAACAACACTTTTAAAGGGGAATCCAACCCAAGGAGAGAATCAACCTTACAGGAAAGAAGAAAATGAGAGGAGCAATCTAAAAAAAGTTTCATCAAAATCGGTTATAAAATAAGAGAGTTATGGAAGTTTGAAAAGTCTAGTTGTTCCTTCCACGGGGATCCTCAAATTGGCATCATCGGCTTCAAAATGGCCGATCTTATGGACAACTCTCCATTCATTTTGTACACAAATTTTCAGATTTTCCCCGTTTTCTTTCAAAATTTGTCTTCTTTACTTCTGAGCTCAAAATATGTCATGGGAAAATAAATTTCACACAACATATGTTGAGCTCAGAAGAAGGTAAGATATATTTCGAAAGAAAATGGGGAAAATCTGAAAATTTGTGTACAAAATGAATGGAGAGTTGTCCATGAGATCGGCCATTTTGAAGCCGATGATGCCAATTTGAGGATCCCCATAGAAGGAACAACTAGAGTTTTCAAACTTCCATAACTCTCTTATTTTTAAACCGATTTTGATGAAACTTTTTTTCTATTGCTCCCCTCATTTTCCTCTTTCCTGTAAGGTTGATTCTCTCCTTGGGTTGGATTCCCCTTTAAGACATTGCACCCTCAATGAAGGTCATCAACTGCGAAATCGAAATATATTTTATACGAATATTTTCCTCTCGAGAATATAGATGAATAGTTTTGGCCTTGCTGCATGGGACTGATGGTTCGGAAAGGAATTGATGAAACGCGACGATCGTCAGCAGACAGGCAAGAAAATGAGAAGTTGTTGAAATACACACCAAGAAAATAAATCTCAAGCTGTGAAATTGCAATATTCTAGGAATGAGTAACGTACCTTGTCACATGTGACAGAAAGAGGGGATTGGACATGGTAGAGTGATGTTACTGATTCAGCAAATAATTTACATTGGCATGCTTCCGAGCAAAGATTTAGAGAAGATTGGAAGCATAACGAAACAGACAAAACGGGAAGCGTGTTATGAACCATCATCGGTGATCATAGATACAAATTATGGAAGGAATAAAAAAAGAAAAAGAAAAGAAAACCACGTGTCGAATATTAATAAACATGATTAAGGAAGTAGGGATCTTGAGAACGATATCGAGGTATCGGTCGATGAGATGATGATGAAGATGACAATAATGATGAGTTTCTTATGACAAATTCCGAACCATCAATCTATCGCTCTTTCGATATCATTTTTGGCTTGACCTTTCGAAAGGCATTCTAACTCTCTAACGGAATGCTTGATTTTTAAAACTCAATGTCAGTTTTGCATTGGTAAAACGCTACTGTTTTGATATTGTAGCAAAATTGTCTGGTTGAAGGGATTATGGAAAAATAAGACCCCAATCAACCCAGTCTACATCTTTTCAAAAACCCAAGGCACTATCAAAATGAGACTTTCTAAAGTCTGAGTTAAACAGAATCATTATATTTGATAAGGAATCCTTTCGCTTGGAAAATATTGAATTACCGTATCGGTGAGATAGTTACGACCCTTATTGCCACGATTATATGGCCTTATGCCATTGCAATCAGATTATGTTAAGCACATTGGGTGCCGCAGTCTGGTAGTTTTTTCTTCCTATTCAAATGAACGACCAATTATGATGAACCTTATTTCGCACTTTTACATATTGGTAGTCAGGGGGGCTTAGCTCAGTATTTTACACAACAGCTAATGCGGCGGTCACAGCTCGCCGTACCTTCGACGTGCAACTCCCTACGATGGATTTCGTAGAAAAATCGTGCAGCGCAGGTACCTCGCAGGCACGTTGCATGTACGACGCGCAGGAAAGTTTTTCCAATACCCTTTATACAGAAACGCAGGAATCGCAGAAATTGACCAACGACCTGTGCATGCATTGTGCATGCAACGCAGGCTACGTTGATGGCACGTGCCCCGAAGCCTACGACGAGTTGTGCCCGCTGCATAACGTCTCTTTGGCTCTCAATAAACAATAATTTATAGGACCTTTGAAACTTAATCGTGGTGTCTCACTTGTCATGAGACGGGTTTGAGACAGGTTTGAGACCAGTCTCGAAGTCGTCTCGAGTCACAGGAAGTCTATGAGATTTTTCCAGTCGCGAAGTTTAAGTCTATGAGATTTTTCCAGTCGCGGAGACGTCTCTGCGACTTGATGTGATTAATCCGTCGCGGGAGTCTCGGAGACGTCTCCCCAAGTGAGATACCTACTTTATAGATAAATATAAGAGATAGAAAGAAATGTTAATCATGTTAATCGTATTAGAGGTATATTTCAAATATTGAATAATATACTGTGCCTTGATTAAAAAAAAAATGTGAAAGAATATGCTGATCTGCTGAGCTGCTCTCACCATTTCCCATTGCTCAGCTGAAATTTGAAGATTTTCATTCCAAAACAGAATATGAATCCACTTTTCAGTGAAAGAAAACGAGTACCTATACAGCTACAGGTGTCTTTGTATCAACCTAAATTATGTGACCAATGATAATAATAATAATTTAAAAAAAATGCCCTATCTAATATTACTTTACTACAAACGCCTTATACAGTATTCAGGTATTGGGATATTGGTTAACTTGATAAGAAACGCATTTTCCTTAGAAGTTACAAAAAGTGTATCCCTTTTGGAATGAAACTTGGTATGTGAATATGTATGGCATTAAAAATGAAGCTGATTAAACAGGCTAACATGACTGCAGATTAATCGGTTCAAAATCTATTACACGGGATGCTGGAGAATGAAAAATAAATAAATAAAAATATCAAGAGAAATGATTGCAAAAAGTAATTGTGTATGAATCAACTGCCGCGTTGCCTATCGCACTATAATCATCCTTACACTTTCTACTTTTCAAAATACCCGTTCTTCTTTATTCATGTATTAGTGTGGGCAGATTGTCACTTTACTAATTAAACAATAGATTATGAATGGAGGAGGTTTTTCTTTGTTCATTTGAAAAGTTGTGTGGGTGAGGCCAATCCCCCGAGTGGTTTTTTGGATTAAAATCATGTGAGCCATGCACGTGATGCAAGCTTCCAATTAATGTGAATGTCCTCAAAATATTACAACCCAACCACATACACCTTTTCCATGTTCTATGTAAAACCACTAACACCCCACGTGAGGTTGATGAAATAGCTCTCAGCTTATTTCCATCTTCAAATGATGTAATATGTTCGCTTAAAAAAAAAGTTTTCGATTAAGAGAACATTAAAGATTAGCTTATGATTGTCTCGTGGTGGTTCTCACATAAAACATTTTAGTCACACATTACTATTCCATGCTCCAATCAATCTTTAATTTTAATTTTTATCTAGTATTTATTTATTCTATTTATTAGTTTTTTGGGGGTGGGGGGGGGGGGAGAGGGGTATTCCCATACATGTCATAATATTGGCTTTATCATTTTTCTCATTAGTGTTTTTTGTTATGTCATTGTAATTTCGTATGTTTATCATTTTTTGTTTCAGCTAGCCGAGATTTTACCGACAGATGAAAATTTCTTGGTCATCTTTAGGAAGAACGAGAATATCACTGATAGCAGGGATCTGCTAAAGGTATGGGTTTTTTTCCACTTGGTCTAACAGCAGTCGGTCCAATTATCTGATTGTCTAATACCACAAAGGGCTTAATCCCTTTTTGTACTAAAATTTGGTCTAATTTCCCCTTGGTCTAAAACATGATTCTCATTTAATCTAATGACCACTTGGTCAAATTGTCAATTATTTGTCTCATAGCCAACTTTTCGTCTAATCTCGAAATGAATATTTGGTCTATTACCAGTTTGTTACTGGAACTGGACATTAGACGAAATAGATATAAGGCCAAATTGGAAGTAGACAAAATGGTAAAATAAGCGAAGTGGCATTTTAACTGAGCGGTAAATAGACGACAAATGCGAAATAGACGAAATGCAATTAGACATTGTAGGATGAGACCAAACGGACATTAGTCAAAGTGGGTTCAGACCAAATGACAATTTACCAAGGGATGCACTCTAAAAATAAATAGTAAAAATAGTTTGGGTTGGCTCTCATGCCACTTTGACCTTTCAAAGCAATGTGGATGGAATCTAAATGGAATACTAAACATTTTACCATATTAACTAAAACTTTGTTTAATGTCAAATATCCAATGTAGGCGCCAAAATATCAGTGACGGATCTCGGATTTCATTAGCAGGGGGGGGGGGGGGGGGGGGGTAGGTGTTAATTTTTTTCCCGGTCTTCAGTCATCAAAGGGGTCATCATGTATCAGCCATAGGATAAGGTTGGGGGTCAATCGACCCTCTCGTCTATTTTTACATTCGCTTTTTTTTTCCCCCTTTTTTTCCTTCCCCCCCTTTTTTTTTTGCCTAGGGGGGGGGGGGGCCTGGATCCACGCCTGCCAAAATATATATCAACCCGTCGACGTTACGTCTCATAGGGTCAGGGTTTTGGCATCAATATTAATTTTACTCAGTTTCACGAAAAACGAAAAAGGGACATCACAATTGAGGCAGTCAATGTATCATTAAAAGTTCATCTCTAATAACAGTCATTCGTTACTAATGGTATTCGATATTCATATGCCCTATCACGTTTTCCGTACCTCATTGAGAAAATTGATTAATTTGCCATCACAAGATATTTTTTTCTGTACCTATATCCAATTTATTATCTTTCTAATTTTAATGTGAATCGTGTATTCGATCACTGTAAGATCATTCGTTAGAGTAATTCGTTACTAATGGTATTCGATATCCGTATGCCGTATCACGTTTTCTACCTCATCAGAAAAAGACGATCAATGGATTTCTTGTACTATAATAAAAATGACATCTCTATAATTTTAATATGAATGATCTTTTAGTAATAATATAATTCGATCAAAATAGATGTTTTCGATCTTATTAGATCAATTCCTGATATAACTACCATATCGATATTCGATATTTTAATTACTGTATAAGCATAATAGTCCTGGAACTTTTTTTGAGAATACTAAAATGAGACCACTTTCCATATGGTTTGGTGTAATACAAACCTATAGGCCTACTGCTTGATCAAAATTTGGTACTCATGAGGCCTTATCATCTTTGCGCGGTTTCATTGAAGAAATTCGTGATTAATTGGTGATTATTGTATTTCTTTATTGGTATAATTTCAGTTGTGGAGGAAGTATGACACAAATCACAGCGGCTTCATTGAGGCTGGACAGTTGAAAGTAAGTTAAGTATATGAAAAAAATATCATAATTTCACGTTTGTGTGTAAACCGTTTGTTAAGCATCGTAATCTCCCTTTTCTTTTTCTTTTTTTTAATGAAAAGGTTTTATTCATCCATTTATGACTAATAGAAAATATATTACGTTGCGATACATTTTTGTTTTTAGAGAGACACTAAAAAGAACATAATTATAGTGTTACTGTAACTTCTCTATGTATCAAGCCAAACATCAAACTAGACCCTCTCAAATCCGCAAAAAAAAAAAAAATCTTAAAAGAATCCAAAGCTGAATTTAAAAGCAATGATAAAAACCAAGTATAAGTTGCACTCCATTTTCTATCAGAGTATCATTTAGAGTTATCATTTCTTCCTACAAGACCATCATCGGCTAAGAACCAGAAGGGCGCTAATACAGATCAAAGATGTTCCGTTGAGAACCAGAGGAGCGCTATTACCATTGACTTTGTGCAGCAATAGAGCCCTTCTGGTTCTCAACGGAACATCTTTAAAAGGCAATAACGCCCTTACGGCTCTAAACAGACGTGACAATTAATTAATGTGAAAAGAAGAAACTCGTAAAAGAAATTTTAATAGTAAGATATTTTATGCCATAAAATTTATTGACTGATTTTGACCAATTTGTGCGTTTTTTTAAATTTTAGTCTTTCATCAGAGATCTCATGATGTGTAAGGGCAAACAAAGGGAAGTCGATGAGAAACAACTAGAAGAGTATGCTGTAGCAACAGTAAGTTAGTATACATCGTCCCTTGGTTACGACTTTAAAGGGATGTGTGGCCCTGCTGGAAATAATACAGTGTCCCACAGTGTTTTCAATATTCGACTATCTAACAATGTTTATTTAACAATGTGAGGATAATTTCACAATGTTTTCACAATGCGGGATACAGTGTGCTTTCCATCTACATGTATGTAGGCCTATGTGTTGGAAAGTCACACACCTTCCCCACGAGACGGGTTTGAGACTAGTCCGAGACTCTGGAGTCGCCGATTCGTGATGGGAGGCGATCCCAGGGGGGGGGGAGAAAGTTGTCTCGCCCCCTCCCCCGTGACCGCAAAAAAAAAATCGACGCTTTTGCGCCGAGACTTCTCCTGTATAGTATCCGAGTCTTAACGTCTCAAAGACGTCTCTTCAAATAAAATACCACCTTAAGAACCGACTACACTCTTTGTAAAAAATAAATGAATGAATAAATAAATAAATAATGAAAAATGAATATAATTATATACGCTCAAAAAATCATCATAACCAAATTGAGTTAAATACAGTAAATAATAAATTACATTAGTTTTTATTTGTTTTTTAAATATATTGTCATCAACATTTGGAAGTTGAATAAAATTTATTTGAAGATCGTGAATAATAATAAAAGAAAAGGTGTACTGGAAATAATATTGATTTGCAACCAAAATTTTCTTTTCATTTTTAGCTCAGAATCTGTGACAGGAATGACGATGGTCGACTCGGTCTAAAAGAGATGGCCAGGTAAACAGATCATTCATAATATTATAAGCATGTGCTTCTAGATAATTATGCGGATGACCTTAATTCATTGAATTAATAATGATGAATTGTAAATTATATGATGGTGAATTACTTTTACAGCGCATATTACTAATTTTCTCTCTTATTTAACTACCTGTAAGAATTTACATTTTCATTATCTCCCAAGCAATTTACTCCGTCTGATTGAACACGATTATATAAAAACTGCAATAATGATCGAATTATGAATAAGATATATCTATGTATTTTCTCAACTACAATAATAATTTTTTCTTATACATATTTTTGTTACAGATTGCTGAATATCAAATCAGAGAAGAATTTCCTGAAGCAATTTGAAGAAAAAGTAAAGGTAGGCGAGCACATCGGATAAAACTTTGCCAGTCACGATACAACATTTTACGATAATGAACTCGAATTTATATAAAAAAAAATACTATTCTGAATTTCTACTATCCCAATATACCCTTTTCCGGAGCACTTCACAAATTATCCATTTGCTGGAAATTCATGCCTATACACTCACACATTATGTGTACATTCTCCTTTGCATTGACAGCATTACGTCAGGTGTACCAAATTAACACTTTGATGGACTTTAATAGTTTCAACAAAAAATATATACAAATGGATATAGAGCCATAACAATTCGAGAATAAATGATAACCACGGTGTGAGGAGATAAAAAGCAATAAAGGAATGTGGAATACAGATGGCAAGTTTGACATTATTATTTATAAACGATGAAGTCACTGCTTTCGCTAATCACACCCCTTGAATGATCATATTATTGTTTATAATCTTATTACTGGATAAACCTGAACTTGCTATCCTGCATACATTTTGTTTGAATAAATGAATAAATTTTAATAAATTTCAGTTCCTATATTCTTTTCTTCAGAACATGTCAGAGAAGGAGAAGAGACAACACATGAACAAAGTCTTTCAACACTACGCACAGGTAAATACATTGCTTTTCTTTCTCCATTAAAAAAAAAGAAGAAAAAAAAGCAAAAAACATTTTTGACTATCTAAACTTCTGAGTGAGTGAAAAAAATCCAAACGAACAAACAAAACATAACATACACATTGTATTGTAATTATTATGACTATTTAAGATCTGATATTCATCCAAACTTCAACCGAAATTCTCCCTCTACAGATAACATGGAAAATAATAAGTAAATAATGAATTGTGAATATATTGTTGAGAATATTAATGAGTAAATGTAGTTTCCTTTTTTTAATCATAGGATGGATCAGATGAGCTAGAAGGAGAACGCCTAGATGCATTCATCTCAGATCTCATGGATGTAAGTCACCAAGGGTATCACAAACTATAAGGGATACTGAGAGGGGTAGGATGAGGGGTTGTGGTGTGTGGTACCCCCATTTTTCACAAACTTTTCTTTATTTATTTATTTATTTTTTGCTTGCTGGCGGTGAAAAAGAAAACTAGTCCAAACCATTGAATTTTTTGTCTGACAATTAAACAAGCAACAAGTTTGTCACAAATCTTAACGTTTCCTATTCATCAAGGCCCGCAGATCGTTTTCAAGAGTGAGGTGGGGTAGGGAGGGGGGGGGGGGGCTCTGCTTCGTTGACGATTAGTCTTTTGTTGCCATAGCAGGCAGCAATAGACCAGTTTACTAACATATTCAAATTGTATGCATACTTTCTATACAAAGGTTGTTTCTGACAACCTGGAAGCTTGCCAGAGGCTTGCCTGACATAGCAACAACTAATGCATGTAAACTGGATTCCATGTATTGTAGTTCATTCTTTTATTACAGGTTGTTTGAATACCTTGTTATTATGTCGCCAGGAAAAAATATGCATAAAATTTGAATATGTTAGTAAACTGATCTATTGAGAACGACTTCGTCTGATAGAATTATGAACGGCAAGAATTTTTTCAAACAATCATAACTTTTTTTTCGTTCCTCGCTCATGTTTTCTGCTTGAAGTGTCGTAATAATAAACAATCTGGCCGTCTTTTACGGTTGATTATGATATCATCTTTTCATTTTTGTTTGTTTTGTTCACAGACTGATTCGCATATGGACATGTCGCAGCTGGAGATGACCAAGAAATCCATCCTGCGATTCTTCGACAAAGATGGCGACGGTAAGATTGATATGGAGGAACTGGCCATGTGTCTCGGGGTATGGAAGGGACTTTAGAATTGACGTCATTCATCTGGAATTCCAAAGATCCCCTCGTTTCTTTCACACCTTTCCCCTACATCAATATTGCCTGAGATTACTATCATCAAAGTGCAAATATATAAAATTTAAACCGAATCATATTTATTGACAACGTCGAAAACATTCAAAATCTTTATAGGATCATTCAATTTCACGCTTACGTTTTTACGATAAAATTGTCTTGCGCTGGGCGCAGCATATCATGCTATAGTTACCATTGAATAAATAGTGCAATATTGGCTAAGATACATGGAATTTCATTATAGATTTAGCTAATCGTATTTTACTAATAACCCGTTATTCTGGCCCGTTACTGAATCAAATTTAAACATCGAAATGATCGAATATGCCGATTAAATTACCATTAAAAGAAGCATTACCATGATTATTTGATTTATCTTGTACTTATTGGAGAAAATTTTCCACTATTGTTATATATATATATATATATATACAGAATAATTAACAAATGAATGCTCTGTGTGAATATGGTAACAACGTACTTTCATATGCAATCTAAATGTACAAAAGTGGAATGTAAACTTACACATTGGAATAGACAGTTTCACAAAGTTATTATAATTTATGGATTTTTTTCCCCTGAGGACATCGTATGTAGTATTCTAACAACCTGCATCAAAGAATGAACTTCAATATTTGGAATCCAGTTAGCATACATTAGATGTTGCTATGTCTGGCAAGCCTCTAACAAGCTTTCAGGTTTTCAACAACAACCTTTGTTTAAAAGGTATGCATAGAATTTATACTAACTTAGTGAAAGGGTCTATATGCCATTTCATTCCATTCTCAAAAGTGTGCCATGTGCTCCCTTTCTTTCTCCACCTCAAACGATGTAAGTGGATAACCGTTTTGAGTGTGTGTGCTGCCATTTTCTGGCTACAAAATATTCTGCAATCTATACAAGGTGGTCCTATCGTAAGTACATGTACCAAATTGTCTCAGTTACCGACGCACAGTAGTTTTTTTAATTGCAGTATATCACGAACCAGAATGTAGGCACTAAATTCACGATTTTTTTTTTCTTTCACTCATCTTACAATGTTTATTATGACAATCATTGTGCCTAAAACGCCGTGCTATTACAAATCATGATTTGATTGATGTTACATATTGTATATCGTCATGTAAAAAAAAGTGTCATTATACACCTAACTTTTGAAAATCGCCCTTAATGTGTAGTCTTTAGATACAGCGCAATTATGATAACATCTAAGTCGATATTGACATGTGTGCCCTATTACACATCCATACAGCAGACTTATAGTTTATTCACCATGTATGGCACAATCTGAAAAACTGGGACAAAAATCAAGTCATCATTTTTTAGTTTTATGCCATGCTTAGTTAATGCCCATGTTCGAAATCAGTGCAATGAGGAAAATTTCTTTCCTGATAAGAATGGGCGTATATCGGCTATCTTTAGGTTACAGAGATGCCACTTTTCAGGAAATTTCCTGAATTCAGGATTTGTACTATTCAAAATTACCGTGTTTTCTGTTTTTAGCCCCCTTTTCAGCTTTTTCGCCCACATACGCACGCTTTTTCAGGATTTTTAAATGATTCTGAATGGCATCTCTGAGGTTTTTATGTTTATACGATGATCGTTTCTGCTTTGTGCTAATTTTGCTAACCAATAACCATGACTATCACGAATAAAGCGGCCTTCATATTGTTTTTAGTTTAAGTATTTGTGGTTGTATCAGTAGAGCCGAACAGTAAGCGTGCATGAGCTACATAATAATTATCTTCGTAAAAATTGGGGGGAGGGGGGGGGGGGACAACGGCAACGTTGCGAAAAATCATTTGAAATCATGTAACATTAACATCACTGTGTCGTTATCATTATACTATGTAAAAACTATTTTCTAAGATAATAAATAATGCGTAGAATATATCAGTAGAGAATGATATAATGATGTTACATTCCAACTCTGCAGTTTCATTATGATGTACATGATTGAGAATTTATTTGATATCTTTGATTAAAAATGGAATTTGAATGGATATTATGTATTTGCACTTAATAACATTATGTATATTATGTAACATTTATGTACTTATCGATTGTATCAGTGTATATATTCTAGTATTATATGATTCTTTATGGTTTTCGGGGTATCGATGTGCATTTAAATTCATTACACTACAGAAATATATAAAAAATAGTTTTTTAATGTCATCAGATGGAAATGTATAGTCAGATTATGTTTCATTATTGTAAGCAAAAGAAATAAAAGGAAAAGTCAAGTTCTTAAAGACCAGTAATAAAAGTCGATTATAAATAATTGCAGAAGTACAACTACATCAAGAAAAATTGCAGAAATGTGTTTTTGGTAAAAGCACTGAACATTATAACTGCCATAGCAATCAAGTAAGGGTTAAATTAGTGCATTAACAAATGAATTCAGTATATATAACGTAGATTAAGAAAGTAGTGTGAATTAGTTATTTCTGTATCTGAGAAGATATATTGCAGATTCAAACATTGTAGCAGTAACATATAGAGTTAGACTATCATTGTGTGTTGTGTAGTCGTTAGACATCTGTATTTATGTGCAACTTTTTGTAATCAGTTTGTTGGCTTTTTGTCACTCTGTGCGAATGAATAAAGGGTCAAAAACAGTGATTATGTGTGTTATTTTTGTTTTGTTTTTGATAATAATCAGTGGAAAACGGGAGAGAAGTTTCAGAATATCTAACATAATGTGAGTATTTGGAGCAAAATAAATAGATTTCTCTGGTATATTTCTATTTTTATCATCCTCCTCATCAACATCATCTTTGTGGTTACTTGATTTTATCAAATCTCTAGGAATTTGGCAAAAAACAAAAAACAAACAAAAACAAAAAATGCTGATGTAACTTTGTTTTTAAAAATGGTCTCAGCATTCACATGTTATTCAAAAAGATTGAAAAAAAAAAAAAAAAAATGAGCACTTCACCCTCAATACACGGCGTTGAACATAGGAGCTCCCGATTAATCATTATGAGACCACTCAGCCAACATACCACCTTAAAGTGGAATATTAAAGAAAATGCCAATCTTGTTGAATTTAATGCCATTATCAAGCTTAGTACATGAGAAACAGAACACCGTTTAGTTGACCCCTTTAGGATGTTGCGTTCAGAAGAAATGCTGCTTTGAACATTGTATACAGAATCAGGTTCAATTGGAAGATCCGTAGAGATTTTTTTTAGGGTTATTTGATGACGTCACATGTTGAAGGGGCAAACCCGGAAGTAATGCATGAAGTATATCTATTACTATATATAATTATGCATTATGTAGAAAGATATAAAAAATAAAAAAACGAGACAGAACAATGGATACCATTAGGAATAAAGAGACATTAATGAATAAGAAAACAAACGACAAATATATTTTGGAAATAGAGAAACAATAAATAACATAAGGAAAGAGAAAAAACAATGAATAACATAAGGTAAGAAAAGGACAATGAATAACATAAGGAAAGAGAGAAAAACAATGAATAATATAAGGAAAAAGAGAAAAACAATGAATAACATAAGAAAGTGAGAAAAACAATGAATAACATAAGAGAGAAAAACAATGACTACTATAAGGAAAGAGGAAAGAGAGAAAGACAGTGAATAACATAAGGAAAGAGAGAAAAACAATGAATAACATAAGGAAAGAGAGCAAAACAATGAATAACATAAGGAAAGAGAGAAAAAACAATGACTACTATAAGGAAAGAGAGAAAGACAGTGAATAACATAAGGAAAGAGAGAAAAACAATGAATAACATAAGGAAAGAGAAAGTCAATGAATACCAAAAGGAAAGAGAGAAAACAATGAATAACATAAGGAAAGAGAGAAATACAGTGGATAACATGAGGAAAGCAGAAACATCAACACCATGAGTGTGGAAGGAGATACAACAAATTACATTAGGAAATAGAGAAACAACGAATAACAGAAGGAAAGGAAAACAATGAAATAAGGAAAGGGATAAAAAGTAATGAGTTACAATACATGTATAAGACTTGTATACATAGTGCACCATTCGAGCTGTGCAGCTTTCCCTTCATCTTAAGACTTCATCAAGAACCCCTCCGAATTTTACTTGATGTTTAAGATTTCAGGGATGCCCAGGGGACGGATAATGCCCTCTAACTCCACTTCAGGTTGTCGGTTTTTCATGAAATAAAAAGCAAGTTGTTATACACACCCCACTGATTTGTTTTGTATATGATAATAAGTCTTTTCTTTTCCACTTTAAGACCAGGGTTTGGAGACACAAACGTTTGCAATCAATTGCAAAATACGATCAAGATCATTGTTGCATATGCGTTTTATGCAGTTGATTGCAAATCTTTGTTATGGTGCCCTGGTTTTCCTAAATGAAAATCATAACCTAGAAATATACAATGAAAGAATCAAATCACTGCAATTCAGAATTACTGTACAGGAAAGTATTTTATTATCAAGAAAAAAATACATATTTTCTAAACAAGTACATGTACGACCTTCCTTCCTTTCTTACCATTGTCCATAAGTCTTCTGTCAAGTATATCCCTCTTTTTGCTTCATTCATTAAACAAATTGTTTTTAACATTTAATCAATACAATACATCATTGTAGATAGGATATACAAATAGCAACATGATCGACCCCTCTATGAATTAAAATGAATTTACTCAAAATAACCTTATGAAATATGGCACGATTGTCTCATACATTACAATTATGTTTTCTGCGTTTATTATGTATAGTGTTCAGTTTTTCTTCTGAAACATCAGATACAGGGTAATAATGAAGACCCAAATTCCATTTACCTTGTCATAACTGGAGTCAAATATGACAACGCTCTATATGATTAATGAAAATATCTTCCCAATTATGAAAAACAAAAACAACAAGAAAATACTCCACATTGGGAACATTTACAGATATCTTGCTATGTATGACATATGTTGTAATTCTCAATTCATCATATTAGAATTTGTACATGTAGTCGGAAGCCAAGATTAATATCATTTCCAACTGCTAAAGAAATAGTACACCATTTGATTGGAACTCACTAATTGACTTATAAAAAAACAACATAAATTGATTGAATCATATTCAACTTTAAAATTAAAAAAAAATATAGTACAGCACACTACCATTATAATGAAGTGCTCATGACCAGGTTAACTTTGTTGTAAAGAATCATTCTTGCACATGTATTTGTGCTTGTTACAACAGGAGTGGACTCTAACATAAACATTGATCTTGCAATTCAAAAAATATATTGTTTGGCTCTCCAATTTCATAGTTAGTTTAAGGTAAAATAAATTATATCACTAATTCTTCAAGTCTTATATTTGGAGTAACACATAATCATTGTCATTCATATTTTTAACAGAAATATGGCACGGTGTAATTGCTGTGAACCATAATTATCATCACCGTGTATTCAGAAAATTATGACAGAAATGCAGTTATACATGCTTCATAAAGATGTTGACGTGTGGTGCTCAATAAATATGAGGACTAAGTAAGTCAGCCAGGTTAAACCAGTACAGGTCGATCTCACTTTAATATGTGGCCATCATTTCACGGGCCTACTCTATCAACCGTCCAAGGACTTTGGCCACTTTTCCTTTTTATTCCTACTTAAATTCACATAAATACCTCACTTTGCTCCTGGTTTTCATAACTCATTCACACTCAGAAAGACCTTATGATCATTCACCCCATAAATTCTTCCCCTCAAGGCTATTAAATCCTCCCCCTATGTGGTGTCCCAGTACATAAGCTATGCATTACTCTCACAACTGGCCGTATCATTTATCGGATGGGCGCTGGTCCCAACGTGGCCGGATAAGCGAGGTCTGAGTGTATACCAAATTTGCAGAACAGGTTCAGGCCTTAAATTTTGTCAGTTTTAGGGCAAGGCCATTTTATCATAGGGAACTTTTTCTTCAGTACAGCACCAATGCAAATGTCTGGAAAAGGGCATTAAAATCTCCAAGGCCAAACAGGAGATTTTGGAAGAGGCATTAAGGCCAGTAAGGGGGGGGGGGGATCCAAGGCCATGGCCTCCTTTGCCATTGATTAATTTAAGCCCTGCAGGTTTGGTTAACTCCTGTTTTTAAAGATGTGCCCTGGACTATGCTAGTAATGTTACGACTGTCTTCTCTGATTATAACGAGTATGGAAACAACAAGACTTTATTATGACAAGGAAGTTCTTCAAGTCCCAATTGGTCCCAAGCACCTTGTCGTGATTGGAGTGAACTTTACAATTTTTTTTGTTCATACTGAACACACAGGTGCACATGTTTGAAATTGGGACCCAGAGATTTATCTCATAAGTTTTATCCGTGCTCACTGTAATGGGAATGGACTGTTTTAGATTTACAACTGCACAAGCAAGATGATTATATGAAGAATCTCTACCTCTGGTATTTCAGAGGTAGTTATAGAATGCTACCAAGCATATGTTCTTCTAAAATATTGGGAAAAATAACATGGCTTGGATCAGGTTTGCACTCACACAATGTAGCAACACAAACCTGGGTATGTATTCTATACAATACACATTGAAAATAGTTGAAGTAGTGACACATTACTTGCAGTTGAGTTTATGGTGAAGACCATTTTGATACTGATCATCCCATGATTGATTTGGAATACACAGGAACAATGATGATGGGATTTGGATGGGTATTTGAAGCTGGGATCCATGTTTATGTCAAACTGTGGAAAAAAACAGAAAGCAAAACATATTTTAAAGTAGAATAAAACATTAATCATATGAATAAAATTTAATCACATGATGATAAAAATAAATACTGGATAGTTATATAGCCCTCAAAACCACTGAGCAAGGTGCTCACATATTACAGCAGCTTTAGTTAATATTGCTAAATTTTATGCAAACAGCAGGTCTTACTATCACGTCGATACAAATAAGATCTATCGGATAAGACAGGAGAAATCGTAGTCTGTAAATTCTCCATTAACTCATGGAGATAAATGAATCATCAATGGACAGCCATAAATAAATAAAAAAAAACAACAACCAGTTTAAAGCCACCAAAAGCTAATATATGAAATACGTTTCGTGTAAGTCTTATTCCACAAATTAGAAATCAGGGAGGGGGGGGGCATTTCATTAATATTTCTTGTTAGACAAGTTGTCAGATCTGACATCTTCAGGCATACTTGATTTTGATTGGCAGAGAAGCATTGTTAATATGCAAACTATCAGATGAAACAGGACTTGTCAGATAAAATATCTGACAAGTCCTTTCATGAAACGCTCCCCTGATGACACTGATTTTGCACTCAACAATATTTGAAAATCCGTTTGGATAAACGCTCCAATGTCACCTACCTGTCTACGAGAGAGTCCCTCATTTCTGAGGCAATGGCAGCCGGTTGTCCCTCGCTGAGTTTGAAGACCTTTTCAATAACAGAGAGCTCGGTGGTTGTAGTGTCCATACCACAGAATGCACACCAATCATTGACTACCATACCACCTCCTAACACCTCACTACCTCGGTTCACTGTACCGGCCTGTTGGGGGATAAACAGAACCAAATGTGTTCATATAATTCAAAGGTTACAGGTCATAAATAAAATACACATGAACATAATTTGGCATACATATTATGTGTTTCAGGTATGTCACATACTAGTAATATGAACACAACAGTTCAACATGATTTCATAAAATACCAATATGTCTGTAGTTGTAGTGGGGGTTCTAACAATACTATTTATCATAACATAAAATTAAAAGTGTGCGACAGCTAAAAAAGAGCACATTTATTATTAACAATATAATACTTACAATACAGACACAAAGTATGACACTAAATTAATGAAATGATCAGTGATATAGTTAACAGGTATGAAGATAGGTCTTGAAGTGCTCCTGGAAACATTATGTGAGCATTCAAGATTGGTGTCCATTGAACCACTTAATGGGTCATTCCATGCCAATTCACCCGATGGGTTACACCCTACCGTCTCAGAATTCACTCAAAATTGGTACACATAAACTTTAACATTACCTTCCCATGAAACAAAAAAATTAGCGTAAACGGTTCGTCGGTTTCCGTGCTATGGCCCGCCCTTTTTTATTTGTTTTGGCAAAATGGGTGTGACCTTCCATTTCAACGGCACAATGCGCCTGAAATGGTTGACCAATTTTTGTGAAACTGGTACCATTCAAAAGGAAATTCAAAGAGGAATTCAAAAATGGTATCAAAAATGTTATTGGAGCAATTTAAAGTGTTATGACCTTTGACCTTTCCTTTAACCTTGATTTTGACCTCCAGACAAATAATATTTTTACTTGATTTTTATGTATGTTAATTGTCAGTATAATATTAACATAACATGTAAATATCTAAGATGATATTTCATTTCTTCACCTTTAAAAACTCTTTTAAATGTAATTTTCAAAATTACTGTTGCCCCCACATACTGATATTTGTGTTGGTAATGTGTGTACAAGTCTCCATTATAGGCTTACTTGAATACTTCCAAACTGAAGTTAAATTACATTCAATTAAAACAGGATACTAAACTTTTCAGGTAATAAAGGAAACATTAAACACAATAATAATGTATACATACATGTACGTAGACTCCATTTGCTTATGAATAGAGACATTTGTTTAGCCCTTTTGATTGGGGTGCAAAAGGTATACATACAAATTATCAGAAATCTGCGGTTTTGACAGAAACAAAATGCTTCCTACATGTAGTCAGCTCTACTGTCCCAAACTGGATACATCCTTGAGATCTTTGAAGCATCAGAAACAGATATGGAATACTTTAATGGTATTTGATTGTAATGTTACTTCAGTTTGAAAGTATTCATGTATAATGGAGTCTTGTACACACATTACCAACACAAATATCAGTATGTGGGGGTAACAGTAACTTTGAAAATCACATTTAAAAGAGTTTTTAAAGGTGAAGAAATAAAATATCATCCTAGATATTTACATGTTATGTTAATATTATACTGACAATTAACATACATAAAAATCAAGTAAAAATATTATTCGTCTGGGGGTCAAAATCAAGGTTAAAGGAAAGGTCAAAGGTCATAGCACTTTAAATTGCTCCAATAATATTTTTGATAAATTGGTCAACCAGTTCAGGTGCATTGTGCCGTTGAAATGGAAGGTTACACCCACTTTTGCCAAAACAAATCAAAAAGGGCGGGCCATAGCTCGGAAACCGACGGAACGTTTACGCTAATTTTTTTTGTTTCATGGAAAGGTAATGTTAAATTTTATGTGTACCAAATTTGAGCAAATTCTGAGACGGAAGGGTGCAAAATTGCACTTTCATTGGGTGAATTGGCATGGAATGACCTTAATACCAACAGACACAAGCACTATTTGATGACAATGGCACAACAATATTCAACATTAGGCTCCAAATATTTCAAAGTTGGTTAAATGAGATTTTAATTAAGCAAAGAAGGCCTTAACAAGTTTTCTTCAAAAAGAGCAAAATTACAAATAAAGAAACGAAAAGCACATAATTACGTTTTAACTGATAAAATATCTTACCACTAATGGAACTTGTAATAATGATGACAGTTCATCCTGGTCTTGCACTGTCGTCTTTGGATGTACCTGAAAAGATCAATGCAATGGATTTCATGACTGAAAGGCTATGTGGAAGTGTTGATGTCTAGTGGACGAGTCTTGGACCGTCGATCACAAGGTACGATGTTCAACTTCCTACCACTTCTCTACATCCTTTGGCAATGTCATATATTTATCTTTATCTGCCCAACTTACCCTAGATGAAGTGGAAAAAACTCCTGGAATGCTTAAGTGCCTTATTATGGTAGCTCAACGTACAAATGTAGGCTAAGCCTAGGTAATAATATTAAAGATGCCTTATAAATCAAACAACAGTATGTTATTATCACAAATCTAAAACATTCACTGTATATCATTAGCAATTGTTAAGTTATTCATCTACAGGAGTCACTCTCATAGTGATTAACAATTAAAAAAAAAGTTGGTGGTATTCTGCACATCAGATATGTGGCATTAAGGGTGTAAATTTATATGCCAACATGAATCATGATACAAAACGCAATTACAAAACACAAACACGATCAGCAGTGCACCGTTCAGTGTCAAAAATTTAAAGCTAATTATATTTCCATCGTCTTTATATTCCCCGCTCTCAAAAAAACAAACATCTTCTCCTTTTTTCACTTGCACCGGAAGCTTCCACTGCGAGAGCACGTTTAAACATGTTTGAAAACTCAATCCTGTTCAGTGTCACATTTCATTGCAATCGCGATGCTCAAGGTCGTAAAATTGAAGCTGATTGTGTTTCTCCGAATCGAGATTTGAAACACGTTTACTATTTCGACCGGGGATGGGGGACAATGAACACACACTTTGTTTCTCTTTATATCAGCGTTTTGTAATTGTGTTTTGTATCATAATTCATGTTTGCGTATAAATTTGAATCTGGACATTGAACACACTCTAAGTTGGTATTCATTAACTTATAAACTAAAACATTCAGCTGAGCTTAACTATGACATAACTGACTACATTGACATGTTGTTCAAGTCATTTCTTTTGACATGATGTCTCCCAACAATTAATCAATGTTGACTTGAACACTTGAGTTCTAACTCCAAATGTATCCTCAGCTTACCAATGCTCCTTGATTTGTGAGCACACTGTAACTGCCAACCAGAACGTTATCAGCTATCGTCTGTCTGAACACCTCTACCTTAAGAACATCTGCTACAATTTCTACTGTTTCCTGTTACAATAAGGGAAAGATGAAAGCAAACTTAACCAAGATGAAGAAAACAAACATGAAATGGGCAATGTAACTGATCTTACAGGGAGCATTAAAAATCTTGTTTGTTAGTATTGTAGATAGATGTAAATAATAATACAAGGTATACTTATTAAAGGCCCCTGAAACTCGGAGATCGTGGGGAATGCGCATTTTTCCGAGGTTCATTGACTCGTACACAATCGACAGTAGGGCTTACGCATGTGTCCGGACTACTGGAGTAATTAACATACTTCGGACAGCCTGAAACGCAACATTGACAAATTGACCGAAAAATTCAGGACAGTCAATAGAGGTCAATGGGCGTCTTCAGTGAGTTTCTCTGATTTCCTCAACTAACTCACTAGTCTAGTTATAGACTGCTCAAACGGGTCTCTTCGTATAATTCAAAGAGAGGACTTGTATAATGCTCTCATTTCAAAAACAAAACATACGTTAGATTTACTTCGAAATGTCTGGTTAGTTAGTCTAGCCATAGAAGGATTAACTGCAGACGGGTTGTCGCTAAAGATTACCAACACACCTTTACAGGCTCTGCATGCATGTGTTAATTATTAGATCCGAGATAAGGAGCGATTTCCAATGTTAATTCCAATTATAACGTCCCTTTAAATTAGCTCAATGTTCATTGTAAAAATAATTTTAAGTGAAAAATACTATTCTGAAACAAATAAGTAAAGATAATATGAATACACACAAATTTTCATTTAATCTTAACACTTTGCACATTGATGGTATTCAAGAGTTTGGCCAATCCAGTTGCAGTAGGTTACAACAATGCTGCATGTTGCTTTGTAGCAAGAAAGAGTACTTTTGCACCATGTCTTAACCCAGCTGTATCTGAGTGGTCAAAAACTGATAATTAAAGTGCTATTTATCCTTAACAAGGCTCACCTATATCAAAGATCTGGATGTAACTATAAGCAACATAATCATTGCAGACAGAAATATGAACCAAATTATAACGCACAGGGATTCCAGACACAGCGATTTTTCTTCTATCTCTTGGTGAACGGGTATAAAAAGAAAACACAGCACAACACACACATCTGAGGAGAAAAAAAATGAGAACGAGTTAAAAGACAGAATGATATAGTATGTAAATTTCCATGAATCTGTCGAGAAATAGAGACTTAGGGACAAAGAAAAAAAGAAGGCCATGATACTATGACCATTCAAGAAACAATAATTAGAAAGAAGATACATAAATATCATGAAGTATAGGGAATAATACCTCAAAACTAAGTAAAAAAATAACAAATAAACTGACAAAAATAGAAACTCAAAGAATATATAATTAATCATATAAAAATATAACACAAAAAATAAACATATCACATTAAAATTGCATTAAAACAACATGCAAGAAGAAATGAAGAATTTCATATAAATGCAATGTGGATGAGAAATAAAAGTAATAAGAATATATAGAAACCTATAATCATAAACTCATTAAGAGAAAAAGTTACAAAAGAAAAAAGCAAAAAAGAGAAAAAAAAAAAGCGAAAAGACAGAAGATTTATCCCACACCTCTCTGCTATAACATTAAATTTTATCTATAAAATAAATAAATGAAAAACAATAGACAAACAATAAAAATATCAAAAGACAGGCGCACACATAGACTAACAAATACCACAGCACACTTCATTTCAAAATATAGAGAGAATGATCAATTTATATATGAAAAAAAATAGAAATTAGAATAAAGAAGGAGCTACATGTTACAGAACAAACTATAAATTTATCAAAGAGTAATTCCGAGATATCACAAAAATGAGAACACAACCAAGACCCACACACACACACACACCCCTGAAAAGTAGATTAAAAATGTAGTTTAGAACTTTTAACTATAATGACTATATATTCCATTGAAGAATCAATAAGCGTTGAGATTTGCTCTTCTTTGCTTAAAAAAATGCTATAAAGAACAAATACACACTACCAGACACGTTAATGTCTAATCCAAACAATTACAGCAGAACAAGTAAAAAAAAGAGTGAAAAAATAGAGAGAAGTGATATAAAAAAAGACAAATAGAAAAAGAATAAACAGGAATGGCAAGCTTCTCCAATTCCCCTGCAAACAAGCTGAAAAGATTTAAAAGAGCACAAAAAAAAACCAAAAGGACGGTAAAATTTGAGTTTAAATTACAATTAATAATATACAATAGTAGAATAAAATACATTAAAGATATAATAAAAAAACCTATAAGCAACTTTCACAACATAAGAAATAACAAAAAAAATGTTAAATGAGATGGAGAACAAGATAACTAAACCACACAAAATAAACACTACTCAACACACAAAAGGTGTGAGAAATATTGCACGAGAAAGAAGTAGACCCAAACAAACTTAGTAAGAGAGAAAAAAAAAAAAAACTAATAATCAAAAAAATACACAAAAAAAGAAAAAAGGCAAAACACACTACAAGCTTAACCCTCCACTGAAAGAAAAGTATAATCCCTCTGAGTAGTATAAATGTAATTTATGCATGCAACAACGCAGGTCGAAAGAACTACAGAAATTAGCAAAATGAAATACACCACTACCATTGTGCCTATTCCATGAATAATCAACTAATTATACACAGAGATAAATTTATAGAAATGTCAAATTATATATTTTTTTTGGCATAAGTCCTCATTTTTCTTTATGTCGTTTTTTGACAAATCATTGGCTACGGTCCGGACCAGTGGAGTTCGTTGAAGTTCCTTTACTATATTTCATACTTCTTTATTCTTTTTCTAAAAAAAAATAGAAAAGAGTGTGTCTAACGCCCATACCGTTTTTGAAGCTCGATCTTTGCCCAGATTTTTCTTGCGCAATGGGATCCAATATTTATTGGTATGATTTGGATCAGCTCTCCTCCAAGCCTACGAGCCAAACGGATCCTTTATGAACAGCTGGAATGTCGCCCAGTTTGTTTCAGTAACGACTGTCAAGCGCACTCCCTAGTCATCCGCAACCGAAGGCGGAGCTCCTCGCGATAAGACTACCAGTAGCTAATCAGAGCGCCCAACAATCAAAATCCATTGTTCTCTATTTCTGTAAAAGCGGAATGGTAGACTTTTTTCCGTGCCCCTACCAAACATATTGATGAACTAGTGAAAAGGGCTCATCGAAAGATTGCCATGTTCCGACACTGTTTTACTGGATTTGATGAGAGGAAAATCACCATTGAGGAAAATCACCATAATCCGACCAGCATTGGAGTATGCATCGTCCGCTTGGAGCCCACTGACCAAACAGAATATTGAGAAGTTAGAGAAGGTGCAGACCAGACACTTACGTCTTTACAACGAGAAAATTCCTACTGAAAGGCTTGATGGGAGGAGAACAAAAACAGACCTTATAAATACCTTCAAATACCTTAACGGCTATTATGCAACTCCAGCAGAAATATTCTTTTCTCACCTAAATAAGGAATTAAGAGGTCATTCCAACATATTATATCAAAGACGTTCCAGAACTCAACTGGCTGGCCACTTTTACTCAAATCGAGTGGTCCCAATATGGAATAACCTACCAGATGAAGATGTGTCTGCACCTACCGTGGCTACCTTTAAAAGACAACTGAGAGCCCTTCCCTTTGGAGTAGAGGGCTAATCTACCAAGTATACCAAGTAAAAGCATACATGGCACACACATTCAAATTATGAATTGACCATGCATAAGTGTATTAAGTGTCAAAGACCTTACATGTTTGTGGAGAAGTTCAGGTGCTAAATTAAGTTAGTATTCCTCAGTAATACTAAAAATACTTATAAACAGTAAACAAGGAATTTTCAATTTGTAGAGAAATCGTTGATCATCATGATTCAAATTCAAGTCAAAGACAATTTCAATTTCTTGTTTTCGTCTATGAAATATAATTCAGTCATTAATTTGTATTGATATATTTTCTGTTGGGACAATAACCAAGGGAAAAACTGAAGAAGTTTAAGGACAATTTATTATAATATTATTATAATATAGTTTTTATTACAATTAGAAATAGATTCTAGGGCCTAACTTAGTCTTAGATCTACAACATCGATTCTGATCTTCTACAAACATGTTTTGCAGCATACGGGACTACAATATAATTTCCTACTCATGCTTACCTGTAAAAATTCTCCGCACCTCCTATTGCCACAAGGCAATATGCATTTGTAAGTTTCGAAAATACACCAATTTCATTGTTGCTTTCAAACTGTGTTCGAAGAGCCATGTTTCAAGATATTTAAGCCCGTAAACTGTTCTCAAATTCAGTTGAGCTGTATAATTTTTGCGATGGCGTGTGGCGTGTGATCAAGTTGAGAATATAATTGAGATCCGCAAGTACAGTCTACGTATACCGTACCGGTATTCTTGCGCAACAGTCCTTGCCGTATCATTGTGCAATCATTTTCCTCATGTCTTCTCGTTCTTCCAAATTGAGAAAATAATAAATAAATAAATAATGAATAGATGAATTTTAAGTTTATTAACCATTTCATTAACAAAAAGCAATTACACTTGGTTCCGATCGGGGGGGGGGGGGTCGCATTGGGGCGCGTTTTCTGGGGTCATGGCTATATTAAAGGAATCATCTGAAAGGAATAAATAAATGATATAAAGAACCAATGATAATTTTCATTTTACGATGGTCGAGAGTTGTAGGTATGTGGTACTATTTTGATTTACATATTTTCATTTAACAATATTAAAGAAAAAAAAAAAGCTAGAAAAACAGAAGGAATTATTTATAGAAGCTTATAGATCTAGGCCCTATTTATTTTTCGGTTAAAGTGTAGCGTATTATATCTAACCCTATATAGCATTATGGTATAAGGAGGAAGAAGACCCCATGCACTGCATTTAAAAAAAAAACAAAAACAAAAACAAAAAAAACAAAAAAAAAACATAACCAGACGTTTAGGCCTAAGACGTTTAAAATACGTTCACAAAATTCACTTCAGCTGTATAATATAGACATATAAAACACAACATAACAAAATATATGCTCTCACAGGGGCCATCAAAGAGGTCATCATGTATCAGCTATAGGGGTAAGGTTGGGGGTCAATCGGCCCGCTCGTCTATTTTTACTTCGCTTAATTCTTTTTTTCTTTTCTTTTTTTTGCTAGGGGGGGGGGGAGGGCCCGGGCCCGTCGCCCCCCCCCCCCCCCCCCTGTATCCGCGCCTGGGAATTCTGCCACTGTTTGTAACCTCAATTTAACCCATTCAATATTTTGCGCATACACTCAAGGACATATGGAATTTATAATTCGGGGGATCTAGATAAAAGGTGACCCGACATTTGCTCCTGCGACAATTGCTCCGGGCTTTATTTCGTCTAAGATATAGGGTTAGGGTTAGGGTTGTAATAGGGATTTATATTAGGTTTAGGGTTAGGTTTAGGGTAGGGTATAGTGTAAAGTCCCTGGTTGAAGTTAGTCATTCGATTAGTGTGTGGAATTTATAGCGGAGCAATTGTCGCCGGAGCATATGTCATGGATTCAGATAAAATACTGATCATGACCTTAGGATCAACGCCCCTTAAACTTCATGGAAGGTGTATGTAACCGATATTTATTTTCTGGAATGTGTACCGGTATAGGTGGGCTGAGTTGCATTTATAAATTATTTCATAGGCCTAAATACTTCCTGTTTGAGTCATTTCACAGATTTTTTGCTTTTTTGAATAAAATAATTCTTAGTAACGACTGTACATCTAGACTACACATCGACGCAATTTTCTTTCCGGACAATTACAAGAACGTAAATCATCACTGACATTCTGAAGACAGAATTTCGCCAAAACTTCTTCAAAAGAAGGTAAACTGAATCGAAACCATCTCAGTAAGTGTATGTTAGGAATATGAACCATCGATTGGTAAAATATCATGAACTATAATTGATTGCAAGGTTACCAAAGAGCGTTGCAAAATGTCTTGTTGATATTATTGGTTTTGAGGATGTGTGACAACCTCGCGTACAGTAAGATACGACATGCATGCTGTGTTTGTTTGTGCGTTAATATCGTGTGTTGCATGCTAACACGTTTGTGTATTATGGTTCTACTCATACAAAATGGGAGCGAGATTGAGGTGTACGTCTGCTATTGTTAAAGGGTAGCTCGATTTGAGCTATCAAGTTTGTCTATTGAATGTCAATATCTTACAATGCAGTGATGGATCCAGGGATTTTGTTATGATCAGAGGGTTGGGGGGGGGGGCACAAATCACCTGATCAATGAGCTAGCATTTTATTGAGAAAAAAGAAAGAGAGAGAAAAATGGAGGGGGGGGAGAGAGAGGAATAGGGGTGGGGGGAATACGGGAAGATAGAGTGAATTAGAAAGAAAGTGAAAAGGGGAGGAAAATCGACTTGAAGGATAAAAGGTAGAAAATTTAAAAGTTAAACATAGAGCTAGAAAAGGGGGGGGGTTGAAATATGGGGGCGGGGGAAGGCGGAATATATATAAACAGTGAACCAAAAAGAAAAAATATATATTGTAAGAGGGGCCAAATTTGATCATAAATTTAGGGGCAACTCATTGACGTGAAAACTTATGGGGCGGCCAAGTTCGAACTTAAAGGGGAATCCAACCCAAGGAGAGATCAACCTTACAGGAAAGAGGAAAATTGAGAGGAGCAATTAAAAAAGTTCATCAAAATCGGTTATAAAATAGGAGAGTTATGGAAGTTTGAAAAGTCTAGTTGTTCCTTCTATGGGGATCTCAAATTGGCATCATCGGCTTCAAAAATGGCCGATCTCATGGACAACTCTCCAATTCATTTTGTACACAAATTTCAACGATTTTCTCCATTTTTTTCTTTTTATCTTTTCACGAAATATATCATTACCCTCTTTTGAGCTCAACATATGTTGTGTGAAATATATTTTCTGTGACATATTTTGAGCTCAGAAGTAGAAGACAAATTTTGAAAGAAAATGGGAAAATCTGAAAATTGTGTACAAAATGAATGGAGAGTTGTCCATAAGATCAGCCATTTTGAAGCCGATGATGCCAATTTGAGGATCCCATAGAAGGAACAACTAGACTTTTCAAACTTCCATAACTCTCTTATTTATGACCGATTGACAGACCTTTTTTAGATTGCTCTTCTCATTTTCCTCTTTCCTGTAAGGTTGATTCTCTCCGTTGGTTGGATTCCCCTTTAAACTTTGGTGCACCCCCAATTTGATAACTTAGGGGCGCCTATTGATCCTACCTTATTAGGACTATGCCAAATACAGTGTTGTGTTTTTTTTCATAGAGGGTGCCAAATTGACCCGAATCTATAAGGTGCCCAAAATTTGTCTTAAAATTAGGATTCGCCAAATTTATCTTAAACATAGGGCTCTAAATTGACCTAAATATAGACCCGGGTTGCCAAAGGGATTCTGAACTTGGCGGGGGATTAATCTTAAACCTAGGGGCGCAAAATTGATTTCAAATTTAGGGTGCCAAATTGATCTTAAACTTAGGGGAAGCAAATTTGTAAACTAAGGTAGGGCGCCCAAGTTGGTCTGGTTATATCTCTACACATTGATTAATGTCTGCTTGTAATATACTTTTTTGAAGAGTATTTGGCTCCAGTTGCTCACAATATGCTGACAAAACTTTTGAATTGACAACGCTAAAGATTTGGAAATAGCATGAGAGAAGTTACCTGTACTTCTGCGACTTTTTCTTTGTTATGCGAATAAATTTTCATGATACTTTTGTTTGCATTTACTTTGTACACGCGCTCCAAAATTTTCCATTTTATTATCGTAATTACAGGCGAACCTCCACAGCCCCAGTCATATGCAATATTTTTCAACATGATTTCTCGCAGTGGCAGACAAACGACAGGTGAAGAAGTTGGAGGTCTTTTTTTTCTTCATGATATAGTGCAAATTGAAAATGTCTTATCACGATACATCTAAATTCAGTCAGAAAAGGATATTCATATCGAAGGGGGGGGACAAAAATTTTTTTTCTTGTCTTTCCTAACTTATAGCTATGACTCTGCTATGAAGAGCTGATAGGTGTGTTTGTGTTTTGTGTGGGGGGGGGTTAGGAAAAGGGGGTAAATGGCGGGTCAATGCGTTGTGATTTTTTTGTTATACATCTTGGCACACGAGGTATTTAAAAGTTGCCTTTAATCCTCGTGTATCGAATAATCACTTTAAACATAACTGCGAGCCCAAAAGCGCGCGAGCAGATTTTTGTTTTAGTACTTGTAAATTAAAAAGAAATTCCCCATTGAAAGGACTGTTTTCTCTAAATTAATAGTATGCGCGCGAATCATTTGATCTTGTAGATATTAATCTGATTTCTCTTTGTTTTTCTTGACAGTTTTTTTTCTTGTCTATCCTAACTTATAGCTGACTGCTTGAAGAGCTGATAGGTGTGTTTGTGTTTGTGTTTGTGTGGGGGGGGGGTATAGGAGGAGGTAAATGGCGGGTCAATGCGTTGTGATTTTTTTGTTATACATCTTGGCACACGAGGTATTTAAAAGTTGCCTTTAATCCTCATGTATCAAATAATCACTTTAAACATAACTGCGAGCCCAAAAGCGCGAGCAGATTTTTGTTTTAGTATTTGTAAATTAAAAAGAAATTCCCCATTGAAAGGACTGTTTTCTCTAACAAATAGTATTCGCGCGAATCATTTGATATTGTAGATATTAATCTGATTTCTCTTTGTTTTTCTTGACAGTGGCAACAGGAACCCGGACAGGAACTAGCAATATGTCTACCGACCAAGTACCAGCCAAACTGATGTATAGTTGCAAGATGTGCCCTTATACCAACTCTACCCAAGAGGCAATTGCTGTCCATTTTCTGAAGCAGCATATGGATGTTGACTTTTGTTCTCTCAGTGAACCTGTTACCGATGATTCCCATGCTAACCAGCAAGAAAGTCTAGGTGATCAGTCAGAGACGATCAAAGATGAAGAACCAACAAGTGTGTCATCACGTAGGCGGACTCGGACGAAAAGGAAGTCGACAAAATTCAAAACAGTAGTTTCAGAGAAATCGTTTGAGGATACGGCCCTTAAAAAGTTAACAGATGACTCCGATACACGTAAGGGAAAAGAGATGAGAGTGAAGAGGGGGCAGAAGCACATGGCTAAGAAACAAGACGTAACGAGTAGCGCTCATGAGAGCACCGATGAAAATTTAGGCCGGGGAAAGAGAAGGAAGAGCACTCCCAAGAGATTTCTAACAGAGATTGATCAGGCGAACGAGCCAGATACAGAATTGAAGACGGATTTGTCCCCTGTGACCACGAATCGCAAGCATGAAAATTGTGAAGCGATTGATGAAACTGAGGCAATAGAATCTAGTCAACAGCTTGAAGGTGGTTTGTCTGAAGCTATGAGACGTCAAGAAGATGTTATGCCCGACACCAACAGCCAATCTCAAAAGCCTGTTGAGAAAAAGGCTACTTCAAAGATTTCGAAAATTATCAGAGAGGAGAGAGTACCTCCAAGAAAGGTGACTTCATCAAGGTCACCGAGAAACAGTTCTACGACATCAAGCAAATGTTCTAAGGCCGAGACCATAATGAGACCCATAAACCAAAAGATTAAAAGACTGCCAATACCATTCATGCAGTTCAAGAAAAAGTTGGAGAGCATGGTGATATATGGAATGCAGAACAAGAGACTAAGAGAGGAGTTTTGTTTAGAACCTGCTCTTTCTCAGACTGTGAGATAACAAGCGATGATGAAATGAAACTTCACGAATCTTGTCATGTTAAGTCTATGAGTGCCTGCGATGTCCACAATGCGAATTCAATGTGCCTTCACTGGCGACACATGCGAAAACCCTGAAGAATAGCACGAGTTGTGGATAAAGGAGAACATATCAATGTGATCAAGAAATTGCGAAAATAAATTCAGTCGATCAAATCACTTCGCAAGCATGTCATGGACAAGCATTTCAGGAAGATCTTTTGAGAGAAAAGTACTCAAGGGAGATTATGATTCAAAGGATTTTGAGTTGGAAATGAGCCGGGCTCCTACATCTGCGCGTAAAGACGACGGGATCGTCAAAGAGGGGGACAGTGAAGGCCGGAAAAGATCAAAGAAAAGGCGATTCGCTGATGTGAATGATAATGGTAACGCAGTTGAAAATGATCGCAGAGACCAGGTCACATTTGTATGTGATCTCTGCTTGTCCAAATTTAAGGATGAAGACATGATGGAACTGCACAAGACAACATGACACAAACCAGCAGGAGCTGTTGTTCTGTCCCGAATGCGGAACTGTGTTCGAGGGCAGCGACGCGTTGAAGGACCACTATCGCAAGGAACACAAGAGGAAACTCATGCGACATCAGTGTCATGAGTGTCCTTTTGCTACGGACAAGTTCTACCAAATGAACGCATACTATGAGTGTTCACACGGGACAGAAGGTGGTTATGTGCGACCAGTGTGGAAAATATTGGCCAATCAATACAATCTAAGGTCCATGAGTACAGGAAGCACTCTACTGCTGAGCAAAATGACGGTCGCCTGTTCAGCATGCCCCTTATAAATGTGCGGACAAATCAATTTTGAGGTAGAACGTAATAATATTAAGGTTGTGTCTCACCTGAGGAGACGTCTCCGCGACTGGAAAATCTCATAAATATGAACACATTCGATGTGCGTCGCGGCGACGTCTCCAGTGACTCAGGGATTCGGAGTCGCAAGTCTCGTCTGCAAACCCGTCTCCTGGCAGGTGGGATACCACCTATAGTGGCAAAAAAATAATAATAAAAAAAATAAACTAAAGTCTAAAAGAAACATTAACTTGCGACTTCCAAGGCCGGAGGACGTTGACATGGAACGTAAAACAATTTAATGGTACTTGACCCGTTGATATACACGTTAGGGCACGGCATTCCCGCTGAAACATAATTATTTTAAGTTGGCAGCGCCAAGAGATAAGTTTTTCCGAGATCTGCATATGCCAGAAAATCATTTTATATTTTTAATTACATTTACAAAAGATCATGAGAAATGAATATTCAAAATGAATATGAATTAATGCATCTCGGGTTTAAAGGAGATTTGTAAACTTTCAAAAAACAAGAGCATCAGATCAGATTTAATAAATTATATTGTTCACAGTAAAACAAACTACCGAAAGTTTCAAAGTTCAATAGAAGTCATTTA